>SJYV01054497.1:345894-434585 GCA_006410875.1 Neotragus pygmaeus | reverse complement strand
GATTGACTGGACCCTTCATAGGCTTCCCAGGTAGCGCCAGTGGTGAAGAAGCTGCCTGCCACTGCAGGGTCCATAAGTGATGCAAATTCAATCCCTGGGTCAGGAAGATCCACTGGAGGAGACCATGGCAACCCACTCCAGTATTCTTGCCTGGAGAATCCCATGGACAGGGAAGCCTGCTGGGCTCTAGTCCATGGGATCGCAAAGAGTTGAAGATGACTGAAGCAACTTGGCACACATACACACGTTGCTTGTGTACAGCATTCTACAATGTGTACAACATTTCCCCAGGAAAGACCTCGTTTGGTGCTCATAATGACTCTCAGAAGAAGGCTGTCAACTAAATATTGGGTTGGCCAAAAAGTTCATTTGGGTACACATTTTGGGAAGGATCCGAATGAAATTTTTGGCCAACCCAATATTCTCTCAATGAACTCTCTGAGATGGGCTATGTGAAGGGCATTCTCTTATGCAAGGTCATGTTTGGCAGCTCAAACATGGTGTGAATAGAAAAAATGGAAAGAATGGGGACTAGGGCTCAGATTCCTTTAGGTATTGAAAAGAGTTCCTCTCTGACTTTGCAGGGCCCTGAGCATAGATCCCATAATGTCTGGTTGGAGTCAGGGCCCAGAGCTTCACGAGCCAGGTCCGAAGCCTGCATCTGCTGCTGCACCAGGAGCATGTTTCTCAAGTCCTACTAGTCTTGGTTACCACATCTGCAAAATGGAGACAGTGATGATAATAGCATCTACTTCCCAGGGCTGTGGCAAGTATACGCCGAGAGGATACCCTTATGTCCCTGGTTCACAGCACTCAGTAAGTATTGTCACTATCATGGGGAATTCTGCATTTGTGGAGATTGTGTTATTTGGAAAATTAAATGGTAAGAGACAATGTCTATGATATACAAAAGCAGGCACCAGAGAGGCTAGCTTTATTTTTCTATATAGAGGCTTAAAGGCCGGAAAGATGTATCAAAACAATAGTAATTTGGAATACTGGGATTGTAGGTGATTTTAATTTTCTCCTATATAATTTTCTGAATTTTCTTTTTTGTCTGTGAGGCACATGAGTTTTTAGTTCTCTGGCCAGGGACTGAAGCTCTGACCCCTGCAGTGGAAGCACTGGACCACCAAGGTAGTTCCAATTTTCTGTATTTTCTAAGTTTTTTTACAGTCGGTATGTATTAATTTATAAATCAGAGCAGGATAACTTATTTTTTTTTAAATTAAGTTCCCAACCTTTCAGAAAAAACATTTTCACTTTAAACTTTCTTGCTTTGCCAATTCAACCGCTTTCTAGAGAACCCCCTGTGCTCAGAAGTCCCCCTCTGTCTTGAATGCCCAAGGCTGTTTCAAGAATAGACCCCTGTGGGATCCCTGAGCAGCAGGGAGAGCCCATGTCTCCCTGAATCAATCCCCAGGCTCTACCTTTCTTTCCTGTCACTGGGTCCAATGAGAGCCCAGGATTGTCACAAGTCTTCACCCCTCCCAAGCCAGAAAAGAGAGGAGTCCCATCCCTGGCCCTTCCTGGCCAATGACCACCCAGCACAGAGGTAGGAGAACTGTTCCACGTATTCCGATTGATGTTTCAGAAAGTCCCCGGGTATTCTGCTAGTGTAAGAAGAGTGCTACAGTTTGATCATTCATTTTCCACTTCTACAAAGCCCTCAGGCAGTTTGGTTGCTCAATTATGTCTGAGTCTTTGCAACCCCATGGACTTCAGCATGCTAGGCTTCCCTGTCCATCACCACCTCCAGGAGCTTGCTTAAACTCATGTTCATCCAGTTGGTGATGCCACCCAACCATCTCATCCTTTGCTGTCCACTTTTCCTCCTGTCTTCAATCTTTCCCAGCATCAGGGTCTTTTCCAATGAGTCAGTTCTTCACATCAGGTGGCCAAAGTATTGGAGTTTCAGCTTCAATATCAGTCCTTTCAATGCATATTCAGGACTGATTTCCTTTAGGATTGATTGGTTTGATCTCCTTGCAGTCCAAAGAACTCTCCAGAGTCTTCTCCAACACTACAGTTCAAAAGCAGCAATTCTTTGGTGCTCAGATTTCTTTATGGTTTAACTCTCACATCAATACATGACTAGTGGAAAAATCATAGCTTTGACTAGATGGACCTTTGTCGGCAAAGCAATGTCTCTGCTTTTTAAAATGCTGTCTAGGTTTGTCATGGCTTTTCTTTCAAGGAGCAAGAGTCTTTTAATTTCATGGCTGCAGTCAGCATCTGCAGTGATTTTGGAGCCCAAGAAAATAAAGCCTGTCACTGTTTGCATTGTTTTCCCATCTACTTGCATGAAGTGATGAGACTGGATGCCATGATATTAATTTTTATGAACGTTGAGATTTAAACCAGCTTTTTCACTCTCCTCTTTCATCTTCATCAAGCGGCTCTTTAGTTCCTCTTCACTTTCTGCCATAAAGGTGGTGTCATCTGCGTATCTGAGGTTATTGATATTTNCCCACCCACAGCTTGGGTTTCACCACAGCACTGGTGTGGGTCAGCAAGATCTCTTTTAAGAGGACAGCTTCTGGGTGGCTCGCAGCTTGGGTGCCTAATTATCTCAAATAATAAATACACGAAGTCTGTAGCAGACATAGGAGTGATTTCTCTATCCTTGACAAGAAGCAAAACTGGAACATGGAGGGACCATCTGTCTTTCCTCTAGCAATGGGCATATCAGTTCTGTCATATTCTGTCCAAGTAAGACATGGGATCAATTTGTTTATTTTTATTTTTAGGTCATAGGCTGGTCAGACTTAGACACTGATCCCTTATAACACAGCCAGCTTGTCTCTGGTGATTTCCTTGCCAAGGTGGATGTTTTTCTCAAAATGAGTCATCGCTGTCTCTTGCTGCCCCATTTGCCGTCTGTCCGCCTGAGTTCCCAACCCCTTCACTGCCTGGTCTGCCTTTCTGTGCTCCTGACCTCCCAACCTGAGTTTCTCTATCCCAGAACATGTCCATCAAGCTGTATCCTGATTCTTACATGCCTGCTTTCAACCCTCTGCCTACCTCTTAGTTACCTACATGACCCTAAAACAGACTTCTCTGGTTCTCAATAACTGCTCTTTATTAAACAGTATGTGTTGAGCACTGGACCAAATATGATAAGTACATGCACTGTGCTTAGTTGCTCAGTCAAGTCTGATTCTTTGCGACCTCATGGACTGTAGCCTGCCAGGCTCCTCTGTCCATGGGGATTCTCCAGGCAAGAATACNTTTATTAAACAGTATGTGTTGAGCACTGGACCAAATATGATAAGTACATGCACTGTGCTTAGTTGCTCAGTCAAGTCTGATTCTTTGCGACCTCATGGACTGTAGCCTGCCAGGCTCCTCTGTCCATGGGGATTCTCCAGGCAAGAATACTGGGGTGGGTTACCATGCCCTCCTCCAGGGGATCGTCCCAACCCAGGGACCAAACCCAAGTCTCCTGCATTGCAGGCAGATTCTTGACAGTCTGAGCCACCAGGGAAGCCCATGAATACTGGAGTGGGAGGCCTATTCCTTCTCCAGGGGATTTTCCTGACCCAGGAATCGAACCAAGGTCTCCTGCATTGCAGGCAGATTCTTTACCAGCTGAGCTAGCAGAGAAGCCTGTTATTTACATGATTCTTTCAAAAACTCACACAGTAGAAATCCCATATAGTAGAATACTTCCACTAGCTAACGTTTATTCTTATTCTTAACTATGTGTTAGGTACTGGGCTCAGGTTTTACACGCTTTAACTCATTAAACCCTCATGAAATAAACCTTATGGATAAATCATATTTTTTCAAAGTAGGTATTATTATATCTATTTTACAGTTGAAGAAACTTAAGCACAGGTTTGTCTGCATACCCAACACTACCCTCTCACTGTGGGGTATACATATTAGTGAGCCTCAAAGAACTCATAATTAAGTTGGGGAGCTGGGGTTGGAATATAAATTGGCATATTGTATTTAGTGGATAATGCTACCACATGTATCAAAATGTTCATGTCTACTGAGGCTGTGAATCTATTTCCAAACCTTTGTCCTAAGGAAGAGTTTCAGGGATTTATAAGATTTAGCCATAAGGATATTCATTTAAATATTATTTATAGTAGCACATTACTTGAAATATCCTAGATAATGTCTAAAAGTAGAGTACTTATGAATAAACAATGATCTTCTCATAAGATGAAATACTCATAGCTAATAAAATTATGTTATAGAAGAATATTTAATGAAATGGGAAAAAGTTTATGGTACAATGTTAAATGAGAAAAACAAAGCTATAAAACAGTATGTGCAGAATGAGCCCATTTTGGTAAAGAAGATATAATTTTAAGCATATAAAATGTTAGAAACAAAGATATCAAATTATGAACAGCAGTTATGAACTATGGGACATTTTTTTTCCTTGTGGTGTTTCATATTCCATGACATTTCTATAATGAAATTTAACTATAACATGTATATAATTCCATAAATAAATATCAGTTTAAGTTAAAATTTGAGGAAATCCAATGAGAATGATAATTGATTGCTGTTGTTGCTGTTCAGTTGCTACGTTGTGTCTGACTCTGCGACCACCTGGAATGCAGCATGCCAGGCTCCTCTATCCTCCACTATCTCCCAGAGTTTGCTGGGAAATGCATGTCCATCGACTCAGTGATGCAAATGATCTCATCCTTTGCCACCCTTTTCTCCTTTTGCCTTCAATAGCCAAGTGCTATTCAAAGCCTCTGAAGGTCTATCTAGGGCAAAGAAGGTAACAAATTTTTGTAGAGGTGGAAGGATTTCCTGAAAGCCACCTCCTCCAAGTCTCAGAGCTGCAGAGGGGCAGCCCGGCTTGGCTGGGGGGGTTCTCCTTGGAGTCCCAGCTTCCTGCTCTGGAGGGGGCGATGGTGACTGACAGCACGTGTCTGGGGTCACCCAGCTGGTCGCCCTGTCCCCTCAGGCGGGCAGGTTGTATACGAGTGGGGTGGGGATGCTTGGCTCCTGGGAGTGCTGAGGAGGGCTGCTCACAGGGCAAAGCAGGGCGTCCAGTGGTGGCGAAGCCTCAGCCTTTCTGGGATAAGTCTGTTCACAGCGCTGCCTCCAAAGATGGAAGCTTTTATTTCCTCTGAACAAAAGCAGCAGCTCGCTAAATTCAACCGTGGTTATGGGTGTGGAGATTTCTGAGTTGGCAGAGAGGCCAACTGAACACATGTCCTAAGCACATTTGATTTGATCACTTTTGTCCCTGGAATGGGGGTTTGTTGGCCCGTTTGGGGCTATTTTCATCAGAGTTCCCGGGATTTAGAGCTAATAACCGGCCTAAGAACTGTGAGATCCACCTGGTCTCTGCACTCTCCTTCTGTTACTTTCTTATTTCATGATTTTGTGAAAGAAATGTGTCTGCAAGATATAAGAGACAGCTTCCGAAAACTATGGGTGCAACACCTGCAAATCTTGTCTTTGGGGGCAGGAAGAAATGGAAAGAGGATGGGGAAAGAGGGTAGAGAGAGAGAAGGAGATGTGGGGATGGGAAACGGGCAGACAAATGAAGGAAGAGACAGGAGGCCTGTTTCCCTGCGGCCGTGCTCCAGCCTGGATCTTGAATCAGGACCAGGCCTTGCACAAACTCAGTGTGACATTTAATACCACCCTATTCCTGGGATTAAATGTTATACTAATAAAAAGAGAGCCGCAAGACAAACAGTTGTGCCCTGGAAGTGGAGAGGGAAGTGGCTGTGCAAAGCTCAAGGCCTGAAACTGAGCTCCTTCTACCTGTAACTGCCTGCTGCAAATCTGCCCAGTGTGATTTATTTGCTGGCAAATTCAGCGCAGGTGCGTATTCTAACAATTTACTGAGGAAGCAAGAATTACAAACCCTACCTTGCAGAGAGGGAAGGCCAAGCTGCAGCAAACCTAGAGCCCCCCACCCCAGCATCTGACTCAGATGGTCCCAGGAAGGCCGCTCAGCCGGGGTGTGCAGTTTCAGGACAGCAAAGAGTTCTTTTGCAGAAATCCCAACTGAAGATAGATCAAGGTAGTGGCCCTTGGACAAGTGGTTTTATTTGTTAAAACTCATCTTTGAATACTTTAAAGGCTAAAGCTCTAATACTTTGGCCACCTGATGCAAAGAGCCCACTTACTGGGAAAGACCCTGATGCTGGGAAAGATTGAGGGCAGGAGGCGAAGCGGGCAACAGAGGATGAGAAGGTTGGATGGCATCACTGACTCAATGGACATAAGCTTGAGCAAACTCTGGGAGACAGTGAAGGACAGGGAAGCCTGGAGTGCTTCAGCCCATGGGGTTGCAAAGAGTCGGATACGACTGAGTGACTCAACAACAACACAGTTTCCTGGAGGCTTCATCTAAAAACCAAAAAAAAAAAAAAATAAAAAAAATTAACTGGCAGGACAAGATACTCTGCTCTTACGAGTTAGAGTGTGTGTGTGTGCGTGTGCACTCAGTTGTGTCTGACTGCGGACCCCATGGACTGTAGTAGCCCGCCAGGCTCCTCTGTCCATGGGACTTTCCAGGCAAGAATACTGGAGTGGGTTGCCACTGCCTTCTCCAGTGTTTATAACTATACTTATCCATTCAACCTCAGTTACTTCTTCCCATAGCCGCTGGTCACAAACAGAATGTTTACCGACAGTGAGCTGAATATACTTCTGTCACTGACAGAAACAGCATTAGCCAAGGCCTTACTCTAAATCACAGAGAAAATTTCTTACACACCATTGGCTATCCCTGTGTACAGCACCTAGCACCTTGTTAGGAGGTGTGAGTGGCATTTGGGTGGCAATCTGGTACAGCTTAGATGTTGATGAGTAAAGTGCTACATCATCAATGGAAAAGTAGGGAGAGCATATGAACAGATCACAGAGGAAATACAAATGCATTTGAAAACATGAATGAAATGTTCCACTGTGCTTATAATCCAATCAATGCTAAATTAAAATAAGAGATATTTATGCCAAAATTTGGGGGCTGATGTATCAATGACATCTGCAGCCCACTTTCAGATGATTTGGCAAGTGTAAGAGAAATGCATGTGTGTAAAAGAAATGCCATGAGTACTGCAAGGGGTCACAGCTGATGAACGGAGGTGAGGAGCATATATATTTTTAAGTTCAGGAATATGCATGCAGTGCTCTTTTAACAGTAAAAAACAAATAGATGGTTAGTATGCATATCTATACGGTGGTATGTTAGTCATACATTAAAATTATGTCTTTTAATGGCATAGGATAATCCTCACAACTTAGTGAAAAGTGAAAAAAATCATATTAAATCATATGTAGTACGATACTCAGTTTTTGAATGCAAAATGTGATTAAAAGGAAATATTCCAAAATGTCCACATTGGTTACTTCTGATTCTAGGAATTTAAAATATAAGATTTTCTACATTTTCCAAATGTATGTACTATTCTTATAATGAGAGAAAACACTTGAGAACTTTTTTCAAGAATGATGATATAAGAAACACTTTTATGCTTTCAAGTTAAGTTTAAAAATATCTCTTTGTGTCCCATTGTCAGCAGGAGGAGAGGTGAAGCTGAATCTTCGATGCTGGGGCTAACACCTTTAGGAAGATGCCCAAAGTGTACACACACATGGAGGGAGCACGAACCTGAGCCACAGCTGTTGGTTTTAGGATTCACGTTTCTATAAGCAAGCATCCTTAGCATGGCACTCGGGTGGTACTAAAGAGACAAATCCAAGGAAAAAAACCCAGGAGGTCAGCTGGACCTTTCAGATTATTCTCCCCAACTCTTGCTCAGACTGAGATCCTGCCTGGAGCCCAATGGCAGGGAGGTGGGCTTCCATTTGCATTCTTGTCCTGGGGGCCACAGGTGAAGATGAAGGGGCTGGGGTGAAGCACACAGCAGTTCAGTTCAGCCGCTCAGTCGTGTCCGACGCTTTGCGACCCCATGAATCGCAGCATGCCAGGCCTCCCTGTCCATCACCAGCTCCCGGAGTTCACTCAGACTCACGTCCATCGGGTCAGTGATGCCATCCAGCCATCTCATCCTCTGTCATCCCCTTCTCCCGCCTTCAATCTTTCCCAGCATCAGGGCCTTTTCCAATGAGTCAGTTCTTTGCATCAGGTGGCCAAAGTATTGGAGTTTCCGCTTCAGCATCAGTGAATATTCAGGACTGATTTTCTTTAGGATGGACTGGTTGGATCTCCTTGCAGTCAAATACTGGGTTTCTGGCATATATTTTTGGTTCAGGAATTATTTAAATATACATGTGATGTCTGGAGTTTGTATTAATATAAATATACATAGTATGTTCACTGAGAATGTTCAAAATCAGTTTTTAGTCAGATGGTGCTTTTCAGTTTAAAACTAATTCCCCCTTAATCTTTAGAATTTAGAAACCTGGTTTCTTCAGGTCCCACCTCGTGCATGCACTTCAGTGAGCCTGTCCTGTAGGCTGGTGGCTCCCAGGCCTGTGGGTTGCTGGAATTCCCTGGGGAGCATCAGTAGTACTGACACCTGTGATGGCCTCCAGAGATTGTCATTCAAATAGCCTGGGGTATAGCTTGAGTGGTGTGTTCTTTGAAAGGTCCCCAGATGATTCCAATGTGCAGACAAGTTTGGCAACTGCCTCTTTCATTCTCTATTTCCTTTCCCGACTTGTTTTTTTAAAAATCCACAAACAATTCTGAATAACTTTTGATCAACCATTTCTGCTTTCAGTAGACATGATGCTTCTGGGTCATTTATATTTGCATGTGGCAGAATGATATTTACCAGGCTTTGCATGAAATGTTTAAAATGTTGTCCCCTTTCCTACTTTAATGAGAACAATGGTGCCCTGGCATCAGAATCCCCACCTGGAGGTTACAAACTGTCCTGATTCAGAGAAATCTGAGGACCCCATTCTTCCCTGCGCCTTGATTACCCTCCTTTGGGTTACACAAAGGTTATGCTTAATCTCCCAGGATTTTGCAGAAATTGTTCTCTGAAGCGAGTCTGAAGCATGAACTTGTGAACTCATTCAGACAATAAGTAAAGCCTGACACAAAAGAAGCAAAGTGTCCACAGATGCAGATGAAGAAGCCCAAAGCTGGAAGAGACGACGGTGTCCTTATCCCCGCCCACACATAATTGATAGTAAAAGTGATTCCAAACCACAAAACAGTAAGAAAATTCCTAAAAAGCTTTTTTTTTTTTGGCATGGGAAATCAAGTCAATTCTTGTTGAAATGTAGAAATATTAAAAAAAAATTTATAGCCCACTTTGTTTGTGTCCTAAGCACACAATTTTTTTTAAAAAGTCTTCATTGATTTTGTTACAATACTGCTTCTGCTTTATGTTTTGGTTTTTTGGCCCTGGGGCATGTGGTATCCTAGTTCCCCAAATAGGGATGGAACCCACACACCCTGTCTTGGAAGGCAAAGTCTTAAACACTGACTACCAGGGAAGTCCCCTAATACCAGACACTTAACTGGCCTTTTAGGTACCCTGCATGGAGTGTCCTTGCTGAGTGTCTGTGATTCATCACCCAGTTAGGATGACTCGGATCGCTTAACATCCAACTTGCTAAAGAGAGAACAGTGATCATTATAGATTTTTACTTGATAAGAATATTCCCCTTTAAATTCAATCAATATTGCCAAGTTGCCTAAGATATATCACTGGGCTTGTTATGTGTAAAACACCAGAGGAGACTATATAAAAGATGGTCATGTTCATTTTTGAAAAGCAACTCTCACATGGCTCCAGCTAGTAACTCACTGTCTGCTCAACCTTACCTCAAGTTGCCTCTTGCATTGGGATGGCAGATATAAATATGGACACAAATATTACTCTACTTCTGTAACTGGGAGGGTTAGGAATGGCCCCATGGAGTGTGAGGCCGTGGGACAACCAACCCCTTCCTCACAGAGGATATTGAGATAAGGGAAAAGCAGTCTGCCTGAAACGGCAGTCGAAATTTCAAATAAGCACTCATCCCAAGGAGAGGGATGTTGAGTGGCAGCAGGGAGCCATCCTACTGTTCTGAAGCTGTGATGCTCAAAGACCTCAGTAATCATTTGAATTACTCTTCTGCTTTGATCCTTCTAACACAGCCCATTGCAATTAGACTAAAATCCCAAACACATCACAAGGCCCATAAACATCCCTAACCTTGGACCTCTCCAACTTCAGGTCTGACTGTCTCCCTCTTGTTCATCGAGCTTCTTTCTGTTCCAGAAACAGGCCAACACTCTTTGCACCCCAGGGAATTTCCTATGCCTGGCCTCTTCCTATGACTTATCTTTTAAAGTGTGTCTATTTCATTTTAGATACTTTCCCATGATTCCACTGCCTCTCACTTTAAAGCATAAGCTCTCAGAATGCAACGATTATGTGCATCTGACCTGCTTTAGGCACCGTAGGGAACCCTAGGTCCTGATAACAGGGGATGCTTGACCAAGTCTCTTTCCAAGAAAACCGACAGCAGGTGTGGCCCTCCCTTCAGCAGCCCCCAGAGGATCCCTGCCGGATACACTGATCTATAAGTAGAGACAGAGCCAGGCAGCTCTTCACACTTGCCTCATGATATTTAAACCCATAGGTATAATTTTTCAGTGCATCCTGCTATAATTGTTTTGGGTTTGTTTACTGCCGAGACGTTCATTTTCACAGAAGCATTAGACATGCAACAGGAAAAAAATGAGACCATTAGGTCCCTGAAAATAAAATTATTAGGATGCTAACCAATAAAGGAGATGACACCTCACGTTGAGGCTACTACAGAGAGGCTTTGGAAGACCTTTCAAGTGAACAGTGGAACACCCACAACCAAAGCAAACCGCAAAACCAACAAAATGCTAATGCTGTGCTATCCACTGTGATTTGTTTCTTCCTCTACAGGGCATGACAAATGACCCTGAAGTCAAAGCTCAACTTTTTTCCCCTTAAAGCTGTGACTATTTTCCTTGGAGCCTGGGCCTTCGACAACCACGCAGCTGCCAAGAATGTGCTCATCCCTTGAAACAAATGCTATGCTGAAACTGATGTTTTCAGATGCCAACTGTATAACCTGAGAACGTCTATGTTATTTACATGCCTCTCGTACCAAGGAATCAATACTTAGATATCACTGCTGCTGATTCTTGAATGTAGTGGTCACATTTATGGTCTTTGGATATGAAGAGTGACATGCCATTAAAGTGCGCTCGCCTGAGTGGTCCTGAAATAACAATTTTGCTGATTTCTCCGTGAACTTTGATCTCATTACCAGCCTGCTCTAATGAAACAAATGAGTACACAGTCAAAATCATGCTTATGATTCTTCAGTGTGGTTTTCCAGCCAAGTTTGTCATTTGTTTTGTTTCGAAAAACTCCTGCACGCGCGCACGTGCACACACACACACACACACACACACACACACACACACACCTGCCTGCTTGGTACCTCCTCTGGATTATTTACAAGGCATCTCCAAAACCAAATTTATATTTTTCCCCACCTATTCCTATGACATGTAACACCACTGCCACAACTACTGCCACTCTTATTCGTAACCATCATAACTCCAGAGATGTACTATTGTTTTTATCCCCAAATTTTACAGGAGAGTTTAGACTGAGTAGGTAATTTACCCAGAGTCATGCAGTCACAGGGACAGGCCCAGGATTTGAAGATATACTGGGTTTATCCAGCACTCATTCTGTTAACCATCATCTCCTTACTTCAATAAATGGCTTTAGCCCTCACTGAGTTAAGTCAAAATTGTGGGGTCACCCATTTACAGTTCCAACTCCTTTATCCATCTTCTCCATGACCAGTGTGACTGCACACCCTATCAATATCCTATATTCACTTGGAAACCATTTACTTCTGTCTTCTCTGCTGCTACTACACTCTGCCACCATCAACTCCTACCGAGGCAGTTACGGTAGTAGGCTTCTAAATAGACTAGTCCCCAAGTTAGACCTTGCTGCAAGATGATTACAAACAAAAAGGCAATGTGACCTCATCAGTCCCACATTCCCAATCTATCCCTCCCTCCACCCTTCCCCACTGTAGATGACCAACAAGGACCTATTGTATAGCACAGGGAAATCTGCTCAATATTCTGTAAAAACCTAAATGGGAAAATAATTTGAAAGATAGATACATGTATATATGTAACTGAATCACTTCCCTGTATACCTGAAACTAACTCAAAATTGTTCATCAACTATGCTCCAATATAAAATAAAAATTAAAGAAAAACTTACCAATTCCATAAACATCACAAAATCCAGAGAAATAAAGAAACATTTTAATTAATTAACAACAGTAACAAAAAGGCAATGTGAGTAATGAAATCATGTAGCAATATTGGGGGTCATCCAGATAATCCAGATTATGTATATTTTAAAAATTTAGACTATCAATGTGAACCATCTCAAAACACTTCAGTTTTCGAGTAGATACAAGAGCCCCAGTGCCCAATCTGACCCAGACTCATTTTTCAGATGGCAGCTTCAAAGCCATCCCTTAGGGAGCCATTCTCTGACTATCGGAATAGGCTGGATACTCAGAGCGGCCCATTTGTCATACTTACCTGTAGCTGTGAGATTGACACCTGCCTCCCTAGATTGACAGCTTCATGAGGGTAGGGACTGCAAACTTTGCCTTTTCACTGTTGGTCTCAAATACCTAGTAGAGTGTTCAGCAAATAGCAGGATTTCAAATATTTGTGGGATAAATGAAATTTGCCCATAAATAAATGGAAATTAGAATGGCTTTAGTATTTTCTAATTCTGAATGTAATATATATTGTGTAGAAATTTCAGGCTATCTAGGAAAAGTTAAGAAAGTAAAGTCAATTCCTTTCCAGTTTTCTTTTTTCTTCAAATTTGACTTGATCAACATTTATTTGCATCTGCTGAGAATTGACTTTGTGGGAAGTGCCTTTAAACCATGTGTATATGACTGAAAATCCATGGGATTTTCCCCTTATTAGGTACCATATGTGCCCAAATTTTGGGAAAGGACACAAGATTAATCCTCACTCTTTTTTGCCATATTGAACTTGTCCACATCAGTTCCTAATTTGACCTGGGGCACATAAGTAACATCCCCCTAAATGCTGGTTCTTCCATCTTCCCTCTCTTTGGCAAATTCTTTCCCATCCTCATCATACCTTGCTAGACAGTAGAATCAGTTGTGTTATATAATATACACTGAGGATTCAGCTATGTGTACTCAGCAAAAATAAAATAACAGCATAAAAGAATTGAGAACTAAAGAAAAATACTTTAGATAACGTGGGACAATCCATCCGCCACCTTCTTAACTTGCTGGAGGTAGGGGCATGAACCTCTGTACCCTTGGACCTTCTCAGTTCTTGCCTTACTTGCCTTTCATAATAAGGACTTCTTATAATATGCATTATAAATGTAGGAATATACACTCAATTTTTACATATGACCTAACCTTGCAACCTAGTCCTTGGGTCACATTCTATTGCATTTCATACTGTGTTCTCCCCTCTTTGCTTTCATTTATGTGTTACTTTAGGATGGTGTATCCTCCTTCAATTGACCACCTATTTATTCCTCAAGGCCCAGCTCAAATACCAGTTTATCAGCATTCTGGCATCCCTGATCAGAATTAACCAAAGTTTCTACTGCACTCTCACCACAAAATTGTATACTTCTCTTTACTACTCTTTGCTGCAGGCTGTGGATTGGGGCTTGCTGTCTAATGTCAGAACTGGATCACAAGCTCCTTGAGAAGAGGTATCACACGTATTTTTGTGTCCCTGGCAGGTAGCCCAGAGCCTGCGTAAGCTTTTGATAATTTACGCTTGATAAAAAAACAGAATGTCATGAAATTTTCTTTGACCTATAACCTATTAAAACATCCACGATACAAATTCTCAGTTACAATGTTCAGAGCCATGCTTGCTCCCAAGTCTACCCCCTCAATGGATTGCTTGTCTAATTTAATATACTCAAGTTTTGTTCTCAGGAATGATAGTTAACACTAAGCCAGAGCTCAAAACTTTATGAGGTACAGTATAATCTATAAAAATATTGAATCACTATGTTGTACCCTTGGGCTTTCCTGGTGGCGCAGATAGTAAAGAATCCGCCTGCAACACAGGAGACCTGGGTTTGATCCCTGGCTTGGGAAGATCTCCTGGAGAAGGGAATGGCTACCCACTGCAGTATTCTGGGCTGGAGAATTCCACGGACTGTATAGTCCATGGGGTCGCAAAGAGTTGGACACAACTGAGCAACCGTCACTTTCATGTTGTACACCTAAAATTAATGTAATATCATACATCTAATCTTTCTAAAAGAACATTAAGGAGAAGCAGAAGGCTGGAAACAAAACTCTCTAAAGTCCTAAACATCCATATTCTCCCATCCAAGTACTAAGCCCGACCCTGCTTCGTTTCTGAGATCAGATGAGAGTGTCCACATTCAGGGTGGTATGGCCTTAGACTAAACTTCCATATTCTTCGAAGAGCATACCTATCATGATGTTAAAATACCAATTATATAGCAAACTTTAGACATATCACCAGAAACAAAAAGTAGCTATTCTGTTTGGTTCCAGATAAATAGCTATTGTTGATTGTTTAGTAATTACCATCATCTGTCATTTAAAATTTTCACACCATCTGTCGATAACTGCACGCAGAACACAGCTGATTCATACTTCTTCTCGTTAGTCAGATACAATGAGCTCTACCCAGATAACTATTGGCAAAGAACAATGCTTGACTTCTGTACCCAACTTCATTTGTCACAGAGGGAATCTCACCTTAAGTCCATCAATTCAAAATAGGAGCGTCTCACCCTGTGTATAAACTAGAACTAATTTTCATATTTTGGTTTTTAACTTCTACTGTTGAAAATTTCAAATATATACATGAGCAGAAATACAATAACGACCACAACACCTCAATAAACCCTCATCAGCAGCTTCAGTGATAATCAACTCACAGTCAATGTGTTTTCATCCCTATCTTCCTCTCCCTGCCTACCTTAAATTATTTGGAAACTAATCCTCGACATCATAATATTTAATCTATAAATATTTCAAGCTCTTGGAAAAAAGACCTAACTACAATGCTATTGTCACACCTAAAACAGGAACAATAATTCACATTCACCTGATGAGCCCATTTTGATCCTGCTGCAGAAATGGATCTCGTTAAATATCTCCCTGTAAACAGCTCAAAAGCCCTTAATAAATTGTACACGTGATGACTGACTATTACAATGCTACTTGAAGGGCAAAGAAAACCAGCTTGTTGCCTGAATGCTGCTTAATACTGAACTCAGTTTTTGGGGAGGGGCTGCATATTTTACTCCTTATAAGATAAAGAAAATAGTCATTGGCACCCACACTACTGTAACAACCCTGACAGCCACTTTTTCAACATTGCCCAGGGTTACAAATGCATGTAATTGCCTGCTGGACTTTAGCTGTACATGTGAACAACTGGTTTTCCACACAGCAACCATTCATTTTATAATCTCACATCTCCCCTAATGAATTTCCTATGAATACTGGTATTAAAGAATCTGAAAGAAGAAGACCTCTTTTTAAAGTTAAATGCCATATTTTTCAAAAGGTTGCTGCAGAATTTTTTCCTTACACATTAGAGAAAAAGGACATTTATGCAAAGAAATGTCTTTCTGTGAGCCCAATATTGAATTTTCCATTGTTGGTGCTCGCTCTTGGGAGGCTCTTAATTGAATCAGTCTTGAAAGGTTTTCTTTGTGTTTTCCCTCAGACCCTCTAACGGATTACAGAAGCATTGATAGTGAGTACAGCTCTAATGGAAGATGCTGTCATCTCATTATTCAGTCTGGTCTGTCTCAATAGCTTATACCTCTTAAGTGGCTGGCATGCTATCAGGTCAAAAAGAGGTCAAGGTAGCCAGACAGCACAGGGGACAGAAAAATAGTGGTGGAGAGAAGGAGATGGTACACTCACTATCTAATCACCCTAGCACATGCTGCTAAGTCGCTTCAGTCGTGTCTGACTCTGTGCGACCCCATAGACGGCAGGCCACCAGACTCCCCCGTCCCTGGGATTCTCCAGGCAAGAACACTGGAGTGGGTTGCCATTTCCTTCTTCAATGCATGAAAGGGAAACGTGAAAGTGAAGTTGCTCAGTTGCGTCCGACTCTTAGTGACCCCATGGACTGCAGCCCACCAGGCTCCTCCATCCATGGGATTTTCCAGGCAAGAGTACTGGAGTGGGGTGCCATTGCCTTCTCCGACCCTAGCACATACTTCAGACTAATTTACCCAAGTATAGAGGAAGGTCCACACAATTACCCAATGAAGACCAGGGAACATAACGAATTCTGCAGTGGTTTCTGAGGGCAAGGCACAGTAAGAGTCAAGAGCTCACTGGGTGGGTCATGCACAGGGGGCAAGGCTTTCATGTGGCTATCTGCCATGCCAGGGTTGTCTTCCCACATGCATCGTCTTAATCTGAAAACTTGGCCGGGAAAGGCTAGCCATCAGGATACGACTCCTGTCTCTGTCTAAATGCTGCAGCTGAATTACCTGCAACTTTTCCTGTTCTATATTGAATAGTCAGACATCTCCTTGACTTAAGCTTTATTTTCTTAAAGAATCCTCCTCTGCCTCAGTGCCCCATCTAAAGCCCCCCATGTCTGATCATGTCCTCACTGACATATATGAACCATCATTTTCAAATAAGCTAGAAACAGTGCTGTCTAGTGCTTTAAACCTCTCAAGGCATTTTTTTTGCACACTCTCATGATACACACAAAAACTGCTAAAAATCACTTTATTACACTCAACAGTAGACGCAGAAAAAGAAGGGAAAAGACAGGCGATTTGAAAAGATTCACGAAAAGTTAGTATCAAGATGAAAACTTGAACAGGATCCTTAATTCCTTGTCTGACATTGTTTCCACATTATCTCACTTAAGAGGAGATTTTGAAAAACAATCAGCCCTTCTAGACTGTTGGGAAATAGTTTTCCAATATCCTTGGCCCATGTAAGTTCAATGACACATTCTATACATATATACACTCACACATTCATATGTGTTGCTTTGCCATTATTATCTGATTAAAGTGGAAGGAATAGTTTTAATAGTTGAAAAAGAAGTGAAATAGGACAAAATTAAAATGTTACACATGTAATCCATATGTGTATGTGTGTGTGTATATATATATATGTATGTATACATCTTTGTTTATCAATTTTTCTTGAGGTAGGACCAAGGGTTTTCCTTTCACATATGGGCTCTCTGGTTGACCTTTCTTGCATACACCATTTTTGAAATGTTAAGTCTATAATTTCTACTTTGGGCTTCTTTAAAATAGAGTGAAAACTTAAAGCCACTTGGAAGCAATATGAGTGCAGAAGACTTTTGAGTTTTTATAATTTTCCTCCAGTCTTTCAGAGCTGTCTCACCTACAGTTAATTCAGTAGCAATCTTTTAAATACAGTTGTCCCTCAGTCTCCCTGGGGGATTGGTTTCAGGACCCCCACAGATACCAAAATCCTCAGGTGCTCAAGACCCTTATGTAATTGTCTAGTACAGTTGCTCTCTCTGTACGTCCCTAGTGGCTCAGACGGTAAAGCATCTGCCTACAATGTGGGAGACCTGGGTTCGATCCCGGGGTCAGGAAGATCCCCTGGAAAAGGAAATGGCAACCCACTCCAGTATTCTTGCCTGGAAAATCCTATGGACAGATGAGCCTGGTAGACTACAGTCCATGGGGTCAAAAGAGTCAGGCCCGACTGAGTGACTTCACTTCTTCACTTCACAGTTGCTCTCAGAATTCATGGGTTCCTTAACTCTGGATCCAAACAACAAGCAGCTTGAATTCATGGTTGGTTGAACCCACGGAGGCAGAAACTTTGGGCAGGGAGGGCCAACTATACCTACTTTTTAGTTTTCACAAATGTTTAACTTCCATGGTTTTAGAAGAAGCTCTTTTGTTTTTACACTTATGTTTAATATGTCATTTAGTACTTTTTTATACTAAATGATAAAATCACACATATAACTGGCAGAGGTTGGCAGGCAATCATTTGACTCTTCGAAGGCGTGTGACTCTACCACTGGGCGAAGTCCTTAGGCATCACACAGAGTAGCAGAAGCTTCAACACTGTGGCCAACTGATGCAGAGAGCTGATTCACTGGAAAAGACCCTGATGCTGGGAAAGACTGAGGGCAGGAGGAGAGGGGGACGACAGAGGATGAGATGGTTGGATGGCATCATTGACTCAATGGACATAGGTTAGAATAAACTCTGGGAAATAGAGAAGGACAGGCAAGCCTGGCGTGCTGTAGTCCATGTTGAACATGACTCAGAGACTGAACACCAAAACAGCAAGAGCAGTGGGCACATCCTGAACTGCTTGAGTGCCATGGCTTTGCTCTACCGGGGAAAAGCAGTGTCTGTTCACACAGGGGAGTGGGGCAGCTAAGTAGAAGATGACTAACTGTTTCTGGGGTTTTTTCCTCCTAAGAAGCAATACAGTTTGGTGGGAAAAACACCCAGCAAGAAGAAGACTGTCCATAGCTCTGGGTCTGGGCCCAAGGGACTTCATGCAGTTGTATAATTTTCTCTGGGCACTCAGTTTTCTCATTAGAAAATTAAGAAAATGGACAAAGGCGTGGTTGCTTACAGCACTGGGAATGAGAAAGATTCTTGGCCCTGGACTTGGCCCAGTAGAAAAATCATGCCATGATTGTCAATGTCTGCTCTGGGTAGTTAAGAGGGAAGTGGTAAAACACACACATATTATCTTGTAGCTAGATAATTTGGATCCCTGTGTAATGAAAAGGATGCAGGCTTCAGGAGTGCAGTTAACTCTTGTGACCTTCAGCAAAGTTAATTACTTCTATGAGCCTCGGGAAAGCAGAACTCCTTGGGGGCCTAGGTAAGATATTTTCTAAATGCTATCCTTGGATTATTTTCTACTTTAACCCAATTAGATAGTCCTTATGTAGTCTCCAATAACATGCTGTACATCCTCTGTCTTAATACTTACTACATAGACATCAATTATAATTATATTGTAAAGACTGAGATTATATTTAAGTTAAACTTTAAGTGTAAGAAGTGCATCTCACATATATAAGCCCTGACAAAACATCAGCACACAGTGTGTGCGTGCTAAGTCATTTCAGTCATGTTTGACCGTAGCCCCCCAGCCTCCTCTGTCAATGGGATTCTCCAGGCAAGAATACTGCAGTGGGTTACCGTGCCCTCCTCCTCCAGGGGATGTTTCCGACCCAGGGATTGAACCCGCATCTCTTATGTCTCCTGCATTGGCAGGTGGATTCTTTACCACTAGCGCCACCTGTGTACTCAGTAACTATTTGTCAAATAAATGGAACCATTGCTGTACTAAGAGCTTAGCACAATACAGGGAACAGGTGTTTAATAAATACTAATTTTCCTTTCCTTCCTAAATTGTACAATCCTGGATGACAAGTTTCATATGCACAGAGACACAATTTCCTTTTCTCTTGTATCCTTGAATAATATTTAGGCTGAATATAAGAATATAGAAACCTGAAGAGTGGTTTGGAAGTATCTTAGTATTAAAGTGTTAGGAAGTTTTTCGAGCCTTCTAACTCCACATAAAATTTTAACAGAATATGAGTATCAGACTATTTTCTTGGTTGCAAAGTATGGTATGAAGATGATTTTAGATGTGAGATGAACAGGAATGAGTTATATATTTATGTGAATGTGTATTTTACAAAATATTGGGTTAGCCAAAAAGTTTGTTTGGGTTTTTTCATAAGGTGTTACAGAGAAACCTAAATGAACTTTATGGCCAATGCAATATAACCCACCCTGTTTAATTTTCTGTAGTAATATAACGATTTCTTTTAAACTAAATATCTAAAAATAAAAATAAGTGAGTCTATTAAGGAAAACTTTCAAGTAAGAAATAATAGTATATGGTTCTGGCACAAATTATAGTTTGAAAGTGGCCCGAGTTAAAGAAACTTATAATTAGGTAACTGGCATCGCTGATTCAATGGACATGAACTTGGGCAAACTCTGAGAGATAGTGAGGGACAGGGAGGCCTGGTATGCCGCGTCCATGTGGTCTTGAAGAGTTAGACATAACTTAGCAAGTAAACGACAATAATACAGCATAACTAGCTAAAAGCATGGAAATTGTCTATAGCTAAAGTGAAGTTTGCCTTTTCTCAGTTGTAGGGAGGATAATTCTCAAGTTTTCTGTAAATTTTTGTTATTTACTTACATTAAAATTAAAGGTATACACAAGGAAATTGTTGATCATTCATCCTAGGCATGTGTATTGGAGATCATAATTTTCTGCAGCCTGTATGTTATTAAACTTTTTTCTTTTAGAAAAATCATTCAGCAATGAAACATTGGCATTTTAAAGATGACAATATCTCATGGTATTCTATGAAGAACATTATTATTTCTAGGTCTTCATCCTCTAAACAATTTTGAGAGCCATAAGTTCAGAGCATCAGTGCTCAAGTGGGGCTGATGTTGCCCCCCAGGAAGCATTTGGCAATGAAGGACATTTTTAGCTGTCATAACTAGGGTGTCTGTGCTGCTGCCCTCTAGTGAATAGAGGCCAGGAACGCTGCTAAACATCCCATAATCCACGTGATAATCCACAGCAAAGAATTACCTGACCCAAATGTCGATAGTGCTAAAGTTGAGAAACCCTGCTTTAGAGTTTTGTTTATAAATGACTTATGAACATCTTAATCTGACACCCACAGTTGAATGTTTAACATGTTCTGATGAGGCTGTAAATACCTATTTCCAAACTTATTTTCAGAAAGCAATAGGAAAAAAAAGAAAGAGACCTCATAGAATATTAACCCCCCTTTAAAAAATTACTCCTCCATTTAGCTTTTAAAAATATTTGTTTGTTTATTTATTTGGCTGTGCCAGGTCTTAGCTGTGGCATGTGGGATTTTTAGTTGCAGACTATGGGATCTAATTCTCTGACCCAGGGATTGAAGCTAGGCCTCTTGCATAGGGAGTGCAGTCTTAAGTCACTGGACCACCAGGGAAGTTCTTCCATTTAGTTTTTGAGAGTAAGCTGGTTGAAAAAGCACCTAAATTATTATGGTACAATATCTACCCTCAGTTGATAGATCAGCTCAAGTCACCAGCTAAGGTCTTCCAAATGTCTTCTACTTTCCATGGCAAATAACCTCCAAGCTTATGAAGCAAGTTTTCTCACTTCTGATTGTATTGGCATCCACATGGGTTTGTATGGGGCACATGTCTGCAACCCTAGCCTGTGTTCTCAACTGTTGCCAGGCACAGCGTTGGGCCTGGTGTAGGGGGTCCACCCATTCTTACCATGTTCTAATGATATACTGGGTGATGGTAAGTTATCAATGGGAAATCAATTTCTTTAGCCTTTCTACACTTCCTTGTCTACCTTTCTGGGCTCTGTTAGCCTGGAAAAAATATTTCCTCAGGGCTGCTGGTGAGCAGGTCTCACTAGCATTTCTACTTCATTCAGAAACCATTTCTGTCCAAGGATCACAGTCTTATTAGAGGCCGAAAGCAGTCTGATAAGAAACGTTTCCACATTTGATCTAAATAGAAGAAAGAGACCAGGTTGTTACCCTCCATTCCCGACACACCTCAGGAGCAAACTGTACTTGTAAAATTTTTTAGGACACAAGAATTATTGAAGAGGGTACAATAATTTATATAGGGGCTCCCCTGGTGGTTCAATTGGTAAAGAATCCACCTGCAATGCAGGAGACCAGAATTTGATCCCTGGGTTGGGAAGACACCCTGGAGAAGGAAATGGCAACCCACTCCAGTATGCTTGCTTGGAGAATCCCATGGACAGAGGAGCCTGGTGGGCTACAGTCCATGGGGTCACAAGAGTGGGACACAACTTAGCAACTAAACCACCAATAACTTGTAGCCCTATATGTACCATAACATCAACTGAATTAGTTCTAGATTTTATATGCTTTTGGGAAGGTCGGGGGAGAGGGAATAGAGGTGAATTTTTTTTTTTTAATTTGACATTAAGTTGCATTAACACTGATCGCTCTGAATGGGCCAGACGCAGAGTTAACTGGACCCATATTGACTGAATAATCAAAGTGCTGTACTATCCAACAGAAGAGGGGTGACAACATAAGGATCGGTCTTGTCAACTTTGAAAGGACACATACTCAGTAAAGAACTCATTTGAGCAGAATGAAAGTATCTCAATACTTTGATTTGTGGTTGAATAATTTTTAACTTTTAGCTCACAGGATTTTTTTTCTTTTTAAGATTGTTCCACTTTATGCTTAAAGAGCTGAAAGTCTACAGTGTCATTTGCAGGATACTGATTATATATAAGTGGGAGATTTTTTTTTTTATCAACAATAAATGTCTTGCATTGTGAAAATAGCAGCTTGACTCCCACATTCATTTAGCAGCAGGAGGCATGAAATGGATTGGCCCTTTTGAATTATTCCAGAAATGTGCTCCAGATGCACGTAGATGGATCACTAAATATAAATCTCATTGCTTGTTTCTTTGGGTTTTTTTTGGTCCCACTGCTAAGCAACTTTTAAAACTGGTATAGGATGAATTCTGTATCACCACTATCCTTCAGAATAAAATTAAGTTTATCAGAAAGCAATGAATGTTCCCCAAATACAATCTGATAAATCCTATTGACTACTGCAAGTTGCAACTGGTTGACTGCCAAATGCTGCCATTTTGACGTGTGAGTCTTTTGTCTCTGAAGGATTCGTTTATCTGCATGGTTTGGTGTTAGTTTCCTATTTATAGTGGCATATGTTATACCAGGGCTTCTCTGGTGGCTCAGCTGACAAGAATCCGCCTGCAATGCAGGAGACTCCAGTTTGATTCCTGGGCCGGAATCCCCCGGAGAAGGGATAGGCTACCCACTCCAGGATGCTTGGGCTTCTTTCATGGCTCAGATGGTGAAGAATCTGCCTGCAATGTGGGAGACCTGGGTTCGATCCCTGGTTTGAGAAGATCTCTTGGAAGAAGGCATGGCAACCCACTCCAGTATTCTTGCCTGGGGAATTTCCATGGGCAGAAATGCCTGGTGGGCCACAGTTCATGGGGTCACAAAGAGTCGGACACAACTGAGCAGCTAAGCACATGTTATACCAACGAGGTGTGCTGCGTACACATCCTTGAAGAATGTAAGATGTATAGTTAGCTGGCAGGTTCCAGCAGCAGGGCCTTCAGAATCTGCCACAGCGTCTGAGATGAGGTCTGGGGAGTGCTTAGCCACTGACTGAACATGCAGCAGTAACAGAGGCTGCCCATTTCTGCCCAACCCAGGACTCCTTTAATAGGCACTCATTGCTCTGGAGTTGTCTGTGGGGCTGGTTGAGACTGTCAGATCAGCATCACTGTCTGAAGCTCTGACTGCCCTCCTCCTGCTTCCTTCACTTAATCTTTGGCAGGAATAACACTTAATAAACCTTTGGCCCTCCTAACTCCATCTCAGCATTTGTTTCTCGAAGGACCCAACTAATACACAACATATAGATATTGTTACCAAAACCGGAAGAGTGAAGAATTCTATGCTGCATTTTGGGCCAATGGCCAGTGAGCTGCAAATACTTCCTGGGGACCGTGAACACCAATGCTAAAAACTCAATTCGTATATTGTGCTGTGATGCTCCATACTGGTGTTTCTGCTCTGACTGTGTGTGTATGTATGCTCAGTTGCTCAGCTGTCTCTGATACTTGGCGACCCTATGGACTGTAGCCCGCCAAGCTCCTCTCTGTCCATATTTCCAAGGCAAGAATACTTGAGTGGGTTGCCATTTCCTTCTCCAGAGGAACTTCCCAACCCAGGGATGGAACCTGTTTCTCTTGCGTCTCTTGCATTGGCAGGCAGGTTCTTTACCACTGAGCCATTGGGGATGCCCTCTGCTCTGATTCAGTTCAGTTCAGTTCAGTCGGTATCTCTTGCGTCTCCAGCATTGGCAGGCAGATTCTTTACCACTNCCCTGTTTCTCTTGCGTCTCTTGCATTGGCAGGCAGGTTCTTTACCACTGAGCCATTGGGGATGCCCTCTGCTCTGATTCAGTTCAGTTCAGTTCAGTCGGTATCTCTTGTGTCTCCAGCATTGGCAGGCAGATTCTTTACCACTGAGCCATCAGGGAAGCCCTCTGCTCTGATTGCGCAGTAGCAAAACCTCCCTGGGGACCCTGGGACCTCAAACCAGTAACCATAACCACCTCTTGGGACCCTGAGGGTTAATAAGGTCCAAATCTAGTGAGAATCCCAAAAGAGGATTAGCTTTTATTCTTTCAAGTGCTGTAGAAATTGGTTAAGAAAAGACTCCTCTGAACAGCAGGATGGGCTGTCTTGAAAGATATTAATTGCCATTTCCTCATGAGATTTGGGGGATTAAGCTGATGAAAGGAAAAGCACTAATATGAAAGGGAATCTATGTAAATTCACTTTAAAAACCAATTGGCTATTGTCAAAGTATGTGTTTCAGTTGTTCTGCCTCCATGGACAGGTGAAGTGCTCTGTTTCCAAGTTTTTACCCACTCCAAGCACTTCACTGCCTGCTGAGGGAAGAGGACAGTCGATTACACCCTTCCTAATGGGAGGAGGATGGAAGGACTCATGTTTCCTTCAGTGATAAAGAACGTGAAAACAAAGGTAAACTCAGAAAACAAAAATAGGATCATGAAGAATACATAAAAACCAGATTCCTTTCTTTCATCTGATCTATCCTGGGAATCTCTGAACTTCTTCCATGGGTTGAATCCCATGGCCGGTCATGTCAACAGAGTCCCCAATAATGCACAGGCTCCACTGAACCCTTTGGTTGGAGGCTGACCATTAACACAGTTAATAATCCCTACCTATTCACCCCTTACTCATTGGATTTCCTTGTCCTGTTCCTAGGTTACATAGACTGGATTTAGAAATCAGAGAGACATTACATCCACTTTAAATTCTGAGTACAGGAGGTCACTATTCAAAGAAACACTGTCACACACACACACACACACACACACACACAAAGCCATTTTAAGTGAATCCATTTAAAATGGAACATAAATTTCATAAAAAAGAGTGAATAAAAGGGTCCAGCAAGACTTTATTTTGAGAAATGAATANGTGTCCGACTCTTAGCGACCCCATGGACTGCAGCCCACCAGGCTCTTCCGTCCATGGGATTTTCCAGGCAAGTGTACTGGAGTGGGGTGCCATTGCCTTCTCAACGTCAGTGGCAGAGCCAAGGAAATGGCCAGAGTTAGCCTAGTCTATGGACCATACTGCCGTACTGATGCCCTGTGCAGAATGAATTAAAGCAGAGAATATTAGCAAGGAAAACAGAAGGTATATTTCTACCCTTAACCATGATGAAAACTCACTGTGGCCTTGGCAAAGTCACTTAACTTTTCTGGGTTTCGATGGTCTCTGTGGTCTTGTACACAAGAGATAGTTATGATTACTGATTTGGGGCCATAAAGATACCGGGAAGATTTTGCTACTACCAGTTCAGAGAGCCAATATACCAATTTGGGTGATAACCCAGTACCTAAACTGAATCATCGGTATTAAATGGTCAAGGTGCCCAGGAAATGACTAGAGTTCACTGACCACTGGCTTAAATGGCCACCAGTTCATGTTATTTCTCTGTTATCATTCCCTGGGACCTCGCATCCCAATCCCAATGCAACACCCACATGTTGTCAGGTATGAGTGTGGTTTTGTCAGAAAGGAATTATAGACCATCATATACCTTTCTACCACACACACGCCCTCCAGTCCACTCTTTCACTCTTTTTTTTCTGCCTCATGCTTCAGAAGGACAAGTTTCCTACTCTTAGAGGGTTACCCTAACACCTGGCTGTTAACCTGCTGGGGTCCTGACTGCTCAGCCTTCTCTCCTTCTTTCATCACTAGCAGCATCAGTCGCTTCCTTTGCACTAACTCAAGCAATCGTGGGTACCTGAGACATCTAATTGGAACCAGCACTGGAAGCTTGCCTCTCTTCCTTCACTTCTCTGAAAAGCAGAAGTCTCTTCTTTAAGCATGGGTACCTCACTGACACTTCCAAGTACTCTTTCTCCTCTGTTTTTAAAAGGAAGCACAGATGTCCTACATTCTATAAAAATCTTTATTTGATACTGTATTCCATCTAATGATCATCTTATTTCCTTCCTTCTTTCTACACACGGCAACCTTTTTAAAACAAGTCATCTACATCTACTCTCTTCTTGCTATCACCCCCACATCCCCTGCTCAGAATCTGTTGCAGGGATCACTCTATAAATAAATTTCTCACTGAAAGGTCACCAACCCTTTTATCATCATGAAATCATAGACTCTGTACATTTCAGAAGACATTTTTGACATTTACTCCAAGTCTCCCATTTTATAGATGAAGAAGAACACATGCACAGTTTCATAGGACCAGTAGTCTCATTTGCCTTGGCGCCTCTTGCAGAATTTGATATTGTAGACTTTTTCCTTTTGCTGAACAATGTAGGTTAATAATAAACATCTTGTCAATCTGATTTTTTTCTGATCAGCTCAAAGAGATGACCTGAACATGAACGGAGTATACATTAGACACAAAGACAAGATGACTATTCACATGTGTTTGTTTCAATCCAGATTCTTGGGTGAGATCTCTATCACCCTTCACCTACCACTGTACTATCACCAGGCTTCAAGTTACTTTCAAGCTATTTTCGTAATCATCAGAGGCTCTTGTTATTGGAAGAATTCAATAGAAATGTATTTAAGTCTCCTTCCTGTGGAGTTAAGCTGCTTATTCCTTAGTAAAAAATAACTATATATTGCTCTTCTACTATAAATGAATAGATTCATTTGGTTAAGTGGTGACTGTAGTAACTAAAATACCTTACTGTTAAACATTTTTCTCCTTTCTTTGAACAGAAAGTGCATCATTTTTCACTGCCAAGAAGTNGTCAAGGCTGTGGTTTTTCCTGTGGTCATGTATGGATGTGAGAGTTGGACTGTGAAGAAGGCTGAGCACCGAAGAATTGATGCTTTTGAACTGTGGTGTTGGAGAAGACTCTTGTGAGTCCCTTGGACTGCAAGGAGATTCAACCAGTCCATTCTGAAGGAGATAAACCCTGGGATTTCTTTGGAAGGAATGATACTGAAGCTGAAACTTCAGTACTTTGGCCACCTCATGCGAAGTGTTGACTCACTGGAAAAGACTCTGATGCTGGGAGGGATTGGGGGCAGGAGGAGAAGGGGACGACCGAGGATGAGATGGCTGGATGGCATCACGGACTCTATGGACGCAAGTCTGAGTGAACTCCGGGAGATGGTGATGAACAGGGAGGCCTGGCGTGCTGCAATACATGGGGTGCAGAGTCGGACACGACTGAGCAATTGAACTGAACTGAACCTTTATTTTTCTTATCTGTGGTAAATGTTTAGATATTATTGACTGGTGTGGAATTCACAATTATTGGTATGAAAATTAATATTCTTTTTTAAAATTAATTAATTAATTTTAATTTGAGGTTAATTACTTTACAATATTGTAGTGGTTTTTGCCATATATTGACATGAATCAGCCATGAGTGTTCATGTGTTTCCCATCCTTAGCCCCCCCTCTCACCTGCCCCTCCATCCGATCCCTCAGGGTCATCCCAGTGCACCAGCCCTGAGCACCCTGTCTCATGCATTGAACCTGGATTGGCAATCTATTTCACATATGGTAATATACAGGTTTCAATGATAATTTAATGGCAGATCTTACATAGAAGCAAGGTTTCCAGGAGCATATTACTCTCATCAAACAAGTTCATATAAGACTCATTAAAATAGGGAAGTTGAAGTGGAGCTGACAAAACATGCAGGGGATCCTTCCT
This sequence comes from Neotragus pygmaeus, assembly GCA_006410875.1. Taxonomy (NCBI): domain Eukaryota; kingdom Metazoa; phylum Chordata; class Mammalia; order Artiodactyla; family Bovidae; genus Neotragus; species Neotragus pygmaeus. The sequence goes on along the minus strand of SJYV01054497.1, from coordinate 406,762 downwards.
TACCTCATCCTAGCTTCTGGTTGTTTGCCAGTAGTCTTTTATTTTCCTTGGCTTGTAGCTAGTGGTGGTGGTTTAGTCACTCAGTCATGTCTAACTCTTTGCAACACCATGGACTGTAAATCACCAAGCTCCTCTGTCCATGGAATTTCCCAAGCAAGAATACTGGAGTGCATTGCCGTTTCCTTCTCTGGAGGACATTCCTCACCCAGAGATCAAACCCATGTTTTCTACACTGCAGGTGGTCTCCTGCATCACAGGTAGATTCTTTACCAACTGAGCCACCAGGGAAGCACCCTGTATCCCTCCAGTTTCAGCTTTCATTATCATACGGCTGTCTCCTTTTATGTCTCTATCTTTACTTGGCTATTTTTGTATAAGGATATTGGTCCTATTGGATTAGGGACCAACCCTACTCTTAAGATGAGTAAGGCCTCATCTTAAGTAATTACATCTCCAATAACACTATTTCTAAACAAGGTCACATTCTTAGGTACTGAGAGTGAAGACTTCAGTGTATTTTTTGGGAATGCAGGCACAATTCAAACCTCAACATCAAGATTCTCTCATAAATGGATATGGATGGAGACAAAGGCAGACCAAAGATTCCTCTGAGGTTTTTAGCTATGGAAATTAGGAAAGAAAATGTTGCTACAAACTGAGATGAGGAAGACTGTGGCTGAAGCAGGTTTGACAAGAAGGTCAACAGTTCACTTCTGTACATGCTAAGACTTTTGTTAGATACTCAAGTCAAGATGTTGATGAGGATATATTGGTCTACATTTATGGAGAACTTTCTGGGAAATGTATTTATATGTATATATTAGGGGATCAGGGAAAAGCACAGAACTGGAGAAAATGTTGGTAAAATGGAGGTGGCTTTTTGATGAGAAAGTATGTAGGAATAGATGCAGGCAAGTACATAGATTTGATGGTGGAGTCCTGTGGAATTACCTTTTTGTTTGCAGGAAAAGCACTTTCTTTTTTGGAATTTTTTTTGAACACTTGAGTATTAGTGAAATATGTATCAAGGTCATCAGCTGATTGTAAGGATAGGAGAGGAATCATTGGGAGTTTTTGAGGGAAGAAGAAAACATATGAAATAACCTGTGAGTTGAGAGAGAATGGAGAAAGAACTGTATTAGAATTACTTGGCAGCAATAAAGACTCATTTGAAATTAATGCACCTGAATTTAGAGTGAGATCAATCAGCATATGAGCTTCCCAGGTGGCTCAGTGGTAAAGAGTCCATCTGCCAAGCAGAAGATGCAAATTCGATCCCTAGGTTGAGAAGATCCCTTGGAGAAGGAAATGGCAGCCCACTCCAGTATTCTTGCCTGGGAAATCCCATAGACAGAGGAGCCTGGAAGGCTAGAGTCCATGGGGTCACAAAAGAGTTGAACACAGTAGCAACTAAACAATGTACTACAAGAAGAACACATCACCATAGATCTCTCTCCAACCATATCCTTATTCACATTGTAGGAAGCGAGATTTCACTAGTTTTGTTAGTTCTACCATAAGAAGACTAGGAGTAAAGGGAGGGACAAGGGAGTTAGGAAGCGAGTGTCATTTTTGTGATTCACCATAAAATTACATAAACTAAACTAGATTAGTAGAGCAGAAAGGTCATCAAGAATGTGATATGAAAAATCAGACATTAGCAAGATACTATAGAAGAAGGCTGAGCACCAAAGAACTGATGCTTTTGAACTGTGGTTTTGGAGAAGACTCTTGAGAGTCCCTTGGACTGCAAGGAGATCCAACCAGTCCTTTCTGAAGGAGATCAACCCTGGGATTTCTTTGGAACGAATGATGCTAAAGCTGAAACTCCAGTACTTTGGCCACCACATGCGAAGAGTTGATTCATTGGAAAAGACTCTGATGCTGGGAGGGATTGGGGGCAGGAGGAGAAGGGGATGAAAGAGGACAAGATGGCTGGATGGCATCATGGACTCGATGGACGTGGGTCTGAGTGAACTCTGAGAGATGGTGGTGAACAGGAAGGCCTGGCGTCCTGTGATTCATGGGGTCACAGAGAATCGGACATGACTGAGCGACTGAACTGAACTGAGAGGAGGTAACCTGGAAATATATAAAATAGAGTGAAAATGGGATCATAGAGAGATTTTAGCTGTCAATTTAAGCAAAGTCTGTGGTACATGGCAAGGTTGTGTGGAAGAATAGATCATTTGTTTGAGAAGGTAAAAAAAGAACTGAGAAATTTCAGGATATTAGGTGAATTATTGATATTTCTCCTGGCAATCTTGATCCCAGCTTGTGTTTCTTCCAGTCCAGCGTTTCTCATGATGTACTTGCATATAAGTTAATTAAGCAAGGTGATAATATACAGCCTACTGCCAGGAGAAGTATCAATAACCTCAGATATGCAGGTGACACCACCCTTATGGCAGAAAGTAAAGAGGAGCTAAAAAGCCTTTTGATGAAAGTTAAAGAGGAGAGAGAAAAAGTTGGCTTAAAGCTCAACATTCAGAAAACGAAGATCATGGCATCCGGTTCCATCACTTCATGGGAAATAGATGGGGAAACAGTGTCAGACTTTGTTTTCTTGGGCTCCAAAATCACTGCAGATGGTGACTGCAGCCATGAAATTAGAAGACGCTTACTCCTTGGAAGAAAAATTATGACCAACCTAGATACTATATTCAAAAGCAGAGACATTACTTTGCCGACTAACGTCCATTAAGTCAAGGATATGGTTTTTCCTGTAGTCATGTATGGATGTGAGAGTTGGACTGTAAAGAAGGCTGAGCACCGAAGAATTGATGCTTTTGAACTGTGGTGTTGGAGAAGACTCTTGTGAGTCCCTTGGACTGCTAGGAGATCCAACTAGTCCACTCTAAAAGAGATCAACCCTGGGATTTCTTTGGAAGGAATGATGCTAAAGCTGAAACTCCAGTACTTGGCCACCTGATGAGAAGAGTTGACTCCTTGGAAAAGACTATGATGCTGGGAGGGATTGGCGGCAGGAGGAGAAGGGGAGGACAGAGAATGAGATGGCTGGATGGCATCACTGACTCGAGGAACGTGTCTGAGTGAACTCCGAGAGATGGTAATCAACCGGGAGGCCTGGCATGCTGCGATTCATGGAGTAGCAAAGAGGCAGACATGACTGAGTGACTGAACTGAACTGAACTGAACTGAAGGTGAATTATTTAATTGTAATTCATCTTATAATTACAAAAAATTATGAACGATTTCTAGAAGAAATTTTAAGCCTATATCTTTTTGATAGAGGTAGTGATACATAAAAATTGAATAGAGGTATCTATTGTCCAAGGAGTGGTGGCTGCTCGGGAGCAGGAGGGCCTGTTCAAGGTCAAGAGGGGTGGCATTGAGGGAATACCCTTCGTCCAAGGTAAGGAGCAGTGGCCTCGCTTTGCTGGAGCAGCCGTGAAGAGATATCCTATGTCCAAGGCAAGAGAAATCCAAGTAAGATGGGGGGTATTGCAAGAGTGCATCAGAGGGCAGACACACTGAAATGATACTAACAGAAAACTAGCCAATGTAATTATACTAGGACCACAGCTTTGTCTAACTCAGTGAAACTAAGCCATGCCTGTGGGGCCACCCAAGACAGGCGGGTCAAGGTGGAGAGGTCTGACAGAATGTNAAATAAGATATATATGATAAAGTACATATAATTACATCTTTACCAAATATCTACTTATCTATCTGTATATCTCACATACACAACAGAGCATCACTTTATTTCACTTTTTTTGTGAGTAAAAAGTAGGCTAGAAGATAAAAATAAGCAGTGCTCTTAGCTGTGCATGCAGTTATTTTCAGAATAAAGCAATCTTTTGTCATCCTCCCCAGATCTTTGAAGGACGGGTAGAAATCATGTTAAAAAGAAAAGGAGGACAGTCACGAGTCAGTATGTCTGGTAAAGGCCACCCAAGCCTAGTCCTCTGCCCTCTACGTCTGAAAGAGGGCTTGCCCCAAACACTGGCTGCAGCGTGGCATGCAGGGCGGACAAATGATGTAGAGGGATGAGTTAGGATATGTGGGCTCAAGAGATGAGGGAGTTGAAGTAAGCATTACTCTGGCATTCAGAATATTTCTCTTTGATTTTGGGAGAAAGAAAAGAAAAAGAATGATACTCTAATATATTGAAATAAGTAAACAAACTACCTGCCTGTGGAGAACACATTTATGAAAGTGAATTCTGAATTAAGACTTAGAATAAATCAGACCTTTACTGTCAAGTAAATCAGCAAACTTAACAGCATAGGAGCTCTGAGCACAGTACTGGGCATACCAATGGGGATTGTGACATGGTCCCAGCCCTGCTTGGAACCCGCTGCTGAGTGGAGACGGGTGACAAGGAAATTAATGATCACCAAACAATAGAACAGAACAGTGTTTCAGGAGAACACAGAGCAATCGCTACTGAGAGAAGGGAACTCAAACATCTAATTAAATTTTTGAGTGAGGTGAAGAGAACACAATTTAAAACAAATGCAATCCTACGGCTAGCAGAGCAAAGGGGGCCGAGCTCCATGAATGATTCGCTGCTAAGAGATAGCCAAGCTCTGTTTCTTCTGGACTTTGTCGATGCACTTGAACCTCTTTTGTGAACCTCTTTTCTGACTTATTTCTGGAAGATATTACAGACTTAATATAAGAAAGGGTCTTCACCCTTTTTAATAAAGTGCTGACTTTGCAGACTATGCTCCTAACATCAGCCAGTGTTCTGAAGAGAAGTAATTTAAGAGACTTGTACACAAAGAAAAACTCCTTCACTGCTTCAGGTTAGCCCTTGAATTGACTGATTGGGATGTGTTCACAGGGTACTTTGAATAACAACTGAAAGTCTTCGTTGCTTTACCAAGGTGTTTGCCCTTCAGTAGCAGACAAAAGACAGAACACCCTTACATGTCCATGGAATAAGGACCAGTAAAATGTGGTGGGCTAAAATCCTGATTAATGGAAACACTCTAGTTAACTTAATGATAACCAGAAAATTTTCCTTATTTTGTTTTGTTCATTTATTATTAGTCAAATGGCATAATAAAAAGTCACTGAAAATATTTTACTAATTTTTGATGGTTCATAGTGATGTATTGCTTCAATACACTAACTATGATTGCAGAGAACAGGTGAGAAGACAGGAGACTTATTTTGGAGGCTGTTTGAATAGCCCTGGAGGCTATTTGGGGAAATAATCCTCAATATTTCCTTATTTTAGTATCAGATACTACCGGCCAATAGGATTATGTTACTAGACTATTCCATTTTGCAAATACATTTTTATTACACTTACATTTCAATTCAGAGTGAGTGAAGTGAGTGAAGTCGCTCAGTCATGTCTGACTCTGTGACCCCATGGACTGTAGCCTAACCAGGTTCCTCCATCCATGGGATTTTCAAGGCAAGAACACAAGTGGGTTGCCATTTCCTACTCCAGGAGATCTTCCCGACCCAGGGATTGAACCCAGGTCTCCCGCATTGTAGGCAGACGCTTTAGTCTGCGCCACCAGGGAAGATCAATTCAGAAGACAACCTAAAAATGTTAAGTAACTAAAATAGTACTTCTTTGTCTCTCGGAATTTTAAAACACCTGGAATTGTTTCAGTCTGGCTATTCTTCTGTGCCATTAAAAAGCAGAACGTACTCAGAATCATTTCTTCAAACAGGTTTTAATAAATATTTCAATGAATGGTCCATACTGCATTTCAACAACTACTGAATATGTAACTTATAGGCCACAATACAATGTATCAGCAACCAACAAATCAAATGAAATATTTATACCCTGACAACTCAATTTAAAGGCATGAGTTGGGATTGTGTGGGATACAAAGAAGTCTAAGATACTAGTATCTGTGAAAATTAAGTGTGTGTTTACATGCTGCCTATTGGGGAAAAAAAAAAAAAAAGGAGTCAGGACAGCTAAGTTGGGCTACTGCAAGCTGCTCTGAGAGATGTGGAGTCTGCTACGAATCTGAGGATGGGCCTTGACATAAGTCCCCAGCGGAGGCTGGAACAACCGTTCAGGATGCTAGGACAGAATTAGTTACTATGCTGGGATGATGTTGTGTGCTCCTGCGCACTTTCTGTGGTGGTCTCACGGATGGAGGAAACGCGCTCTATTTGTTTTTCCTGTCTGTCTTTCTCTTGGATGGGTGCCCTTTTCGTATGCTGCCCTGGAACCTCTGGACAACGTTCTCTCTTCGTGCTTCAATAATGAGGAGCCATGTCACCGTGTCCCCCACTCACCACTTTCCCCACCAGACTTCAAGTCAGCCTGCAGTTTCAGTATATCTACATGTTCTATGACTTTCCTTACATATCTTTAACGCTTGTATTTCCAACTTGTTGACATTTAGCATTCCTAATTAAGCATTTCTGTCTTATTATCTGCTGTGGACAGTGGCAGCAGTTATTAAACAGTTGCATGATTCTGCTTTTATAAATCTGTCTGAGCAAAATCATTTGATGGCTGGAATGCTCCCCTGCTTTTAAAAGCTATTGAGTCATTGCCAGCTTCATCTTCCTGGATTGACCGATTCTGTATCATAAAGAAAGATGCACTATGGGCTACAGAGTCTCAGTCACGACTGTGCCAAACTACATGGGACATTCTAAAATTTTACTTATTTAATAAATATTTATTGACAGTTTTGCAGTATTGAGTGTTCCTGGGCTCATGACCTAATCAATACCTATACTCCCACAACACTCTTATTCTGCCTGATATACAGCTAGCTGGCTCACAGTGAGTGCACTGAACAGATCTGTAAAGAATAAGTGGCTCTTTGTCTAGCAAGAATTTGAGAAGTTCTTGCTCCCTTGCCCTAAAGACATGGAAAGTTTAATAATACATGGTAAGATATATCCCCCCCACACACACACCCAAGGAATAGGGATGACTCTAGAGATGTGGGTGATACTGTGGTTCTGTCTTTTTGGCTACACTGCTATCCCAGAAGTGATAGTCAGAGGCAAGGATGAAGTTCTGAAAATGAAAGGACACAGGCAGGCTGGCCTCCACTGACAATGACATAGAGGCCTGTGCACTGGGCCTGTGGAGGGAGGGTTTCTCAGAAGCTTTGGGTTCTGGTCTAGACTGGGAAGTAGGCCAGGGGCAGTCACAAGCTGGTCCAAAGTTGAACTCAGGATGGTGACAAGGGGCTTAGCATGAACACAGTGGCCGGTTGGCAGAGACCCAGAGACCAGAGACAGGAAGGTGAGAAGAGCTGGAGCAGATCATTAGTTGGGCGTAAGATTGCCCTTCATGGTAACACAAGCAAATGGATCACAGCTGATGTGGGTTCTTTGTTACAAAACATCACAAAATATCACTCTCAGATATGTGAGACCCTTGATTAAAATTTCAAATCCCTGGCTCTGGCATTAGACTTTATTACCATACTCAGATATTTTAAAAAACAGATAAAATGGCCATGCTGAATTTTTTCCATAGATGGTATATAAACACATTTTATAACAATTTGAGCAAATAATTTATTTGGTCTTTTTCTCCTTCTCCCAGTAAAAGGTTCAGAGCAGTGATTGGGAGGCAGGGAGGGGTCACTTAAGACATTAATTCTGCGTAGAAAGTGTTACCAGGATACAGCAAATCACATAAAGGAGGAAAGGTTACTGAATTGAGAGATATTGTGCATCTCCTATACTCACACATTATATTAAGAATATCTGCATGCTTTTTGCCTAAGGTAGTCCAAAGGCTACCTAGACTAAGATTCTTAGTCGCCTTTTAGTTTTTTAGAAGTCTTAGTCATTTTTAAGACCTAAGTCGCCTTAGTTGTCTTTTGGAAGTCTTTCACCCAAGACTTCTAAAAAACACCCAGAGGCTGAATATATTTAATATACCACTTCCCGCACTCCTTTATTTTTACTCATCAGACTAATTCTTAATGGTCTTGCCCAAGAGTTGGCAAACTTGCTCTGTAAAGGATTTTTACGATTAGCAGGTCATATGCTCTTTCCCAACCACTTAAACCAGTGTAGCAGAAAGCAGCCAAGGGCAATATGTAACAGATGGACAAGGCTATGTTTCAATAAAACTTTATAAAAGTAGGCAGTTTGTCTTAAAGGCCACAGTTTGTTGATTCCAGTCTAGCCTTCAATCTTAAAATTATATTAAAATTATTATGTTTACATGAAAAGAGCAAAACATCTCAATACATATTATTTCTATCCAAGTCTACCCTACTTTATGAAGGTAGTAACTGATATTAGTATATGTAAATATTATTTAAAAATACCTAGTAGCCAAAAGACTTTAGGTTTCATCATTTATCTTTCCAATATAGTTAACACAGACCAGCATCAAGGAAATTTTCAGAGAAAACCTGTCAAGAGATTCTAGAAAAAACCCCCAAACTCAGCTTGTCTAAATTTGTGAACCCCAAAATGAATCTTCCCAGATATTCAGAAAAGCATATAAGCCACACTACTTTGGTAAAATGTGTCATGAAAAATAAATCAGAGAAGATGATATTCTCACATGCATCTAGATGAATTTCAAATCTTATTATGGAAAACAGTAAAAGAATGATCTAGGCTCCTTGTAACTATTTTCTTTTTAATTGCAGAGACTTTCAGAGAGTGCAAATCAGCAAATGATTTCCCTACTTTACAGATAGAGAGCAACAGAAAGTAACATTCTGAGAAGCCATATGCTTCTGCTGGAACAGCAGAGACCACGAGAGGTATATATTTGACTCTAACTTTCCTGTAGTCAAGGGCTTGGCATTTGGTAGGAAATGGATGAGGATATGGAAAGTCAACATTAGGCCATATGAAGAGGCTCTGGTCATTGTGGTATGCCCATTCTTGGCTGGACGATGACTTGTGAATCTGTCCTTTGCAGAAAAGAACTAGCTTAACCTATACATGCATTTTGTGAGATTCTGTGCAGAGCAATATTTACTTCTGCTGGTTCAGGATAGGTACAGTCACTTCAGATTTGAGAGACGAAGGCAACCCAGCTCATGCCCATTACTACACACTCACTGAGAACTGAGGAGGGATAAAACAATGTATTTTGCATCTCATAATTGGAGAAAGCATTTAAGAATTTTATTTCAAAAGTATCTATGGTTACGTTTCCTTAGTTTAGACTAGTTGAAGCTTATCAAATGTATAAAAATTTCTGACCACTTGGCCACAATGGGAATTTCCATGTCTAACAGTAATATAACACATTTTTTAAAAGGTTTAATAGTTATAAAGTAGTTTATAATTATAGAACACTGCTACAAATAATATTTCATTTGATCCTTAATATTTCATGGTAACATAGGCAGAACAATTACTACTGTTTTTCTCTGATGAGGCCACAGATGTACAGAAGCTATGCACCTGGTCTTCCCACAAGCAGTGAGGAGAAGCGTGACTCAAAGCCAGCAGTCTCTCTACTGACTGCACCATGCACCTTCCCTTTCAGGATCTTTGTGGCTTTGCCTTTTCTGATACCAGATTTCTAATGTATGACCAGAAGATGATAATGCTTACAGTGTAGTGTCCTGGCTGGAGCAGAATAAAAGGGACAATCATTTAAAAATGCTTCTTTGTTTTAAATGCAACAACTACCAAAAATGTATCTCATCAACAGCTTTATGGCCTAATCCTTAAATAACATAGTATATTGTATTGTAGGAAGGACAATTAGAACTTGCTGAATTAAACTAATGTCAGGAGACCAGAGTCCAGAGAGACTGGGTAAATCACTGACTAAATGAGTTTCTCTGTATAATAAGAGAGAAACTGCACCTAGCTACTTCACAACAATCTAAGGTGCTCAAGGAAGACAACAGATGTGAGACCATATTACTCAGCCATAAAAAGGAATGAAACTGAGTTGTTTGTAGAGATGTGGGTGGATCTACAGTCTATCACACAGAGTGCAGTAAGTCAGAAAGAGAAAAATAAGTATTGTATATTAACACATATATGTGGAGCCTAAAAAAATGATACAGATGAATCTCTCTGCAGGACAGGAATAGAGTCACAGATGTAGAGAGCAGATCTGTGGGCACAGTAGAGGAAGGAGAGGGTGGGATGAATGGAGAGAGCAGCATTGACGTATCTACCCTACGTGTGTAAAACAGACAGCGTGGAGGGCAGCTGCTGCACAGTACACGGAGCTCAGCTCAGTGAAGGGGGAGGCCAGAGGGAGGGCCAAGACGACATATGCGTACACAGGGCTGATTCACTTCATTGTACAGCAGAAACTGACACAACATCGTAAAGCAATCATACTCTAATGAAAAAATAATTAAAATGTATCTAATTCACTCAACAAATATTTACTGAGTGGCCACTGTGAGCAACGTATTGTGACAGATGCTGTGAGATTGAGCACAATTTACTCCATGCAGATTAAAACCAAAGCTTCATAAAACACTGAAAACTGTTGAGAACTTCAGGGACCACACACAAATGGAGTTGAGGAAAGACAGATGCAGATCAACGAACACAGTAAAAGCTTATAACAATGGAACAGCTTACTCTCAAAAAGGAGCAAATAAAGGGCTGTCCAGTGGCTAAAACACATAGAGTTTTGAGTAAATGTAGTAATGTGAACCACATAACCAATTTCAAAGAATTAGCATGCAATAAAATAATACAAGAATATCAAGAATTTTTAATACTGATTACATGTTAAAATCATATAATTTGGATATACTGAGTTAAATAAAACATGTTATTTAGTGGATATCACCTGTTTCTTTTACTTTTTTAATGTAACTACTAGAAAATTTTAAATTACTATGAAGCCTGAATTCTATCACTAATTCTATTGGACTGCGCTGTTTTAGAAGGCCGCATTATGGCCAAAAGGGAAGTCCAGGCAGTGCACGGTTCTGAAATGGCTAATTATGGTGTATGCCAACTTTGTGAGGTATGGACCAAAGATACAACACAGAACTTGATGAGCCAAGTATCATCAAACCCACAAATCACAAAAATTCTGATGGCTCACGTGGGAACACAATTATAGTTGGGAGGAACCTGCAAGGAATTACTGGTGATTCCAAAGCAAATGGGTTCAAAACTAAAAGAAGTGAGGGCAGAAAAATCATTCTGTTTCTCCTTCCAGCTAAAGCACAAATATCTGAGGGAGAAATAAGTCTATGAAACACTTGTTAGAACTGAAGACCAATCTAGCTCCAGCACTTTCCCTCGACCAGTGACTATTTCACACACATATTTGAAAAGACCCTGATGCTGGGAAAGACTGAAGGCAGGAGAAGAAGTGAACGACAGAGGATGAGATGGTTGGATGGCATCACCGACTCAAAGGACATGAGTTTGGGTAAACTCCGGGAGTTGATAGCCAGGGAGGCCTGGTGTGCTGCAGTCCATGGGGTCTCAAAGAGTCGGACAAAACTGAGCGACTGAACTGAACTGAAGTGATACTCTATCTAGAATCATGCTTTACTTGGCTGACAGAGCTCCTTAGTGCATGCAACCAAACTGGTTAATATTAACAATCCACTTATATTCCTCATACCCAATAAATGTTCAGAAATTAACTGATAATCTCTACATCCCACACAATTATCAACCAGAATACTGAAGGGACCTGTAGGGATTCAAGTGCCCAAGAGAGGCCCTTGTCTTACCAAATTCTCAGCACCCAGCCCAGTACTAGTGACACAGTAAGTGCCCAGTAAATATTCATTAAATACACAAAAAGTGGTAGTATATCAGAAGGTAAAAGTCCACATCTATATGGAAAGGGCAGGAACCAGAAATTACAGACTGGTGAGCACTTAGAAACGAAGAGCCAGGAAGGAGCCGGCAAAGGTCAAAGCCAAAAACCACGCCAGCCAGCTGGGCCATGAATCTTTTTCTGCCCAATACCATGCATGCAGAGCATGAACTTGATGTTCACAAGACCTTTGACAAAGTCTTTTACAACACCTTTTCAAAATATGGAGAAATAGCAGGCCTAATGACAAAGCAGTTATAAGACAGTAACGAACAGAAAATCATAAAGACAGACTGGTGGTTGAGAGATGGAGGTCAACATGAAGAAATTCTTCAGTAGTGTACACAGGAGTCCCTCTGGGTCAACATTTGCTTCAGTGAGCTGGGAGAAGCGTGAAAGGCATGTTTGCAAGTAACATAAAAGTAGCAGGTTAAGTGTAGCAGTGGATATGGTTCAGAAGATCCTAATCAGGCCTGAATATCTGAAAACAGCATGATGAAATCTAATGGAAATAAATGTAGGTGGTCTGATTAGGTATGCAATAAGTCAGAATTAGAAATAAAAATACATTAAAAACACAATAAATGTAAGCTGAAGGAGATCTAGTCTGGCAGCAGCTCAGCTGTTTATCAAGATTGCCTGCGGAACGCTAATGCAGAGACAAACTGCCCCAGAAGAAATGCAGTTCTAAGCACAGTAGCGCTTTTACATTTTGTATCAGCCAGTCCACACTCAGAACATTGTGACAACAGGAATTCTGAGAAACAAACAGGAATCACTGAAGGGATTAGAGATGCTTTTGAAGAGAACGCCTACAGATGATATAGCAGAAACCCTCACATTCTTAAGAGTTTTCAGTTAGAAGTGGTTGGGTACACTTTGTTTTCCAAAAGGCACTTTTTTGAAGAAAGGAAGGAGTCACAGATCTCTTTTAGAATCTAATAGATCCCTGGGTCCTCTCCGTAGGGAAAAAAATGTACACACATGTTTTATAAACAGTTTCAGGGGGTTCTAAATCAGATTAAGAATCCTTAGTTTAGAAATTCTAAGGACCCAGGTTTCTATTTCATATAAAAAATTATTTTNCAGGTTAAGTGTAGCAGTGGATATGGTTCAGAAGATCCTAATCAGGCCTGAATATCTGAAAACAGCATGATGAAATCTAATGGAAATAAATGTAGGTGGTCTGATTAGGTATGCAATAAGTCAGAATTAGAAATAAAAATACATTAAAAACACAATAAATGTAAGCTGAAGGAGATCTAGTCTGGCAGCAGCTCAGCTGTTTATCAAGATTGCCTGCGGAACGCTAATGCAGAGACAAACTGCCCCAGAAGAAATGCAGTTCTAAGCACAGTAGCGCTTTTACATTTTGTATCAGCCAGTCCACACTCAGAACATTGTGACAACAGGAATTCTGAGAAACAAACAGGAATCACTGAAGGGATTAGAGATGCTTTTGAAGAGAACGCCTACAGATGATATAGCAGAAACCCTCACATTCTTAAGAGTTTTCAGTTAGAAGTGGTTGGGTACACTTTGTTTTCCAAAAGGCACTTTTTTGAAGAAAGGAAGGAGTCACAGATCTCTTTTAGAATCTAATAGATCCCTGGGTCCTCTCCGTAGGGAAAAAAATGTACACACATGTTTTATAAACAGTTTCAGGGGGTTCTAAATCAGATTAAGAATCCTTAGTTTAGAAATTCTAAGGACCCAGGTTTCTATTTCATATAAAAAATTATTTTTCCCTTGACCTCTAAAGCAATACTCCTGATGAGGAACTGAGAGAATTCCTACCCTGGGCAGAGGGGTGGGACAGGGGTCTGGAGCCAGTCACCTGTAGTGTCCCTCCCAATTTTAGGAGTCACTAACCTGAAAGGAATTTTTGAATGGCTTCACAGTATTAAGGCAAATACTTAAAACACTTTTAAAAAAAATTGTCATTCACCTTACTATTTTAAATACTCTCAATGCCCATTATACTCTAGTAATTGAAACAGGGTCAAAACAAAGGTCATCCAAGCACTCACATCGTTTATGAGACATATCTGACAAGCACTTCATTCACCAGAGGCCCAATCACAATGGGAGCAGGTATACGGAAATTATTTCTTGTCTGCAAGCAATAAAATATTTCTCTCCACAAGCTGCTTTTTGAAAAACTTGACTGCACAAAGGGCTGAGGTAGCAGGAAACCTACAGTATTTGCAATAGTATAAGCTTTTGGTTTGCATTTCTGGTTATAAGGATTTTTCTAAGCAGCTGGCTTATGTTATCATCACAGGACATACCCATGAGTTATCTCATTAGCAGCATTACATAATTTCTATATTCTGAGTTTATCTTCTTGGTATCTCATTGCTGTCTAAACCGGAAGAGCTTTTCCACATTAGCTAGAAAGGAGAAGATACATCTCAGCTTTCATTCTATCCTTAAAAGATAGAATGAAAGCAAATGTAAGTCCTTAATAGTGATGCTTACTTTTTAAAAACTAGGTTCTCAGAAATTCTAAGCAGAAAAAGATTTCTGTTATTCTTTTGAGAAAATTTTCCTGGATTTTCCTTGACTTTCTTCTATTTAAATTCCTACCCCTAGTTCGGCTCATAATCTTGAAAGAGCTCCAATCCTGAAATAAGCATAGATACATTATAGCCAAAATTACTTAATGTTTCCTACCTACAATCATATAGAACTATTATAATAAGTTTTATAAATGCCTTCTGCCAACACAGGGTGCTGCTGCCGGGATGCAATTTTCGTAACAAGTAGGTGTCCAAAAGGGCTGTGAGTCTCAAGGAGAAGGTATGTGTGTGTATATGTGTGTGTGTGTATGGGGTGAGATTAATCTGTCTATGGAATGTCAATGATAGATGTTACTCACTTAAAAATCCTGTTTTTATAGTTTTTCTATTGGACTGAAAAGGTATCACGGAAGCCCTTCATTTCTCCACCTTCTCCCCTTTCCATTGCTGTAATTTCCCATTCAAATCCATTTCCCCAAATGGAATTCAAACAATCTGTCATCAGTGGTAGACTTTAAGTGAAATGGAGGAATAATACTTTTTTTAGAAATAATAATCTCTATAAAGATTAATGACAGATTTATTTTCTATACAAGAGACTGTCATATTTCATCAAAACCTGTCATATGGCTCTTAACCAAAGAAAAGACGTCCAGACAGTAAGGGACCACAGGGAATTTTAAGGGTTACTTTTGAGTTATACTTTTCATTTGCTTTAGCTATAAACGCAGCCAATGAGAATTATATAGGATAGTGGTCCTAAAACTTGAATGTAGCAGTCATCAGGAAGGCATATCAAAATCCAAAATGCCAAGCCCCATACCCTGAGTCTGTGATTCAGTAGGTCTGGGGTGGATGGGGCCCCAGAGGTCGCATTTCTAACAAGTTCAGCGGTGATTCTGCTGCTGTGGCTAATAAACCCTTGGTGAATGACCAGTACAGGAGGATCCCAGATATCTAACTGGTTGCAACACCATGCTTCCTTTCTTAATGCAAACTTTCATGGCTAAGGTTTTTCCATCATATTTTAGGACTGGAACCTAAAACGGCTGACAGCTTCCTGTGGCTTAAGAATCTATGCAAGCCACAACCTTCTCTAACAATCCTGTAGAAAGAATTAATACAGAAGACAACTCCCTTCTGGAAGAAGAAATCAAGCTGTTTCTTGAGTCTCTCCCTCACTTTCTTTAAACTTCTTACTAAGTATCTGGAGTAAAATTCAGCAGGAAAATGTTTCATAAAACCTATTCTGGATGGGGTGGCCTTATCAGAAAGAAGATAGGCACACTTACCAGAGAGGAAATACACCCAGTCGTGTGGTGATAAAAACCATGGCAAACATAACAAACAGGAGATCACAAATCTTCTGAAACTTGGCGTAATTTGCCATTTTGGCGGCCTATAAAAGGAAGGAATGTGAAAGATTAATTGGGTTAAACTGATACATGAAAAGCTTCTTTCAATATGTACGAGTCTCCTTTAAGATATAACTTACCAGATGCATAAAACTGCCTGCTACTTTGAAATGTCATGCATCATGCATCATATTTATAAATTACCCATAAGTCAAGTGAAATGCGGTATTAGCCATAAGTAGAACTACTGACTGTTACAGATTTAATAAAATATTCAGCAACCTGAAAAATTCAATTATATGGTTCACTTCAGGAAAACAGAAAAATAAGAAATTCTTGCATTACAGATAATGCTAGCAAGCCAAAGACACCAAAACAGGAATTTGGCATAACAGGTCAAAACAGAAAGTGCTAGATAATCCTTTAACCTTTAATGAATTCCAAATACTAAGGTTACAAACTTTATAGACAATATATTGAGCCTTCCTGTACTTTTTCCTCCTTCATACTCAGAGCTATAGGTTTTCCTTAAACAGGTATAAGGAGGTCTCTGGGGACAGTTTCTTGGCTTACCCTCACAAATTTAGAAATGAAGAATGTGTCAAGATGATGTTATTTCAGTGAATTCATTTAGATATCATTTTCAACTTTACATTATTGGGTCATTTTCTAGATGAAAGTCACTAGTGTTCAGAATGTCTATGAGAAGTACACTAATAATTTATGGTAGTGATTTAAGTGACCACTTTTTATATTATAAATTAGTCGAGGAAAGAAATACATCCCTTTCTGTACCATTTACTTTTTATAGATGATCTTAAGTAAGAACAGGTGACAGTGAAAACATAATTGTGCTTTATTATCTCTTTTTACATTTTCACATATAATTCACAGTACCCACACACTGGGTTATACATTGAAGATGAATTTCAAATTCACGACATTATTTTCTACTTCTTGTAAAGGAGCCAGACTTGAAAGGCTTGTTGACAGTAACCATAGAAGCTATAATTTAAGATCTTTAAGTAAAATATGAAGCTATGAGAGAAATACATTCCTAAAAGGAAATAACAATATCTATTAACTGAGTGGAAGCCAGGATTATGAATCTTTAATTTTATGAATACTTTGTATGTGACATCACAACTTATACTAAAGGAATAAAAAAAGCATTTTCTGCCTCCTTCTGGCTCTGTAAACCATGTAGTTTTTCTTTTCCATTCATTCACCAGTATTCAGTAACAAGCATTAAACATCAAATTTTCTGAAATGTCTAAGCCATACATTCTACTTTGAAGAGTCAACATATCTCATTTTTTGGATATTCTCAAGCACTATTTTATAATGTCAAATAGAATCCAAGGGATGAAGAACATTTCCTTTTAAACCTTTGTTTAAAAAGGAGTCATTCACATGACTTGGACTTCTGGATTCTTTTTCTTTTTTAGATAAAAGTGGTAGATGATGATTCAGTCCACATTTTCTGATTTATGGCTCTGCCAAGCACTAGGCCATCCATTTCCACAGAAAAGAGCTGGCAGATTATACAGGATTGATTTTGAGATGGTAGATTGCTGTATATGTTTCTACCTCCAAGCACAGTGAGGATTTAACCACATGGTAACTGATTTTCAGGGAACTGCCTTTGTACTAATTTTATTTCTTTTAAAAAATGTGCTAAATAGAATCTAGCTTGAATCACTTAAAAATAGTGCCTACCTTTCATATGACATATCTAGCCCATTACGAATATTTTCTTTTGTTTCATAAACTTTTAGGGACCAGAGTCTTTAATGAAGTGCTGTATATACTTCAAACCTTGACTAATTGCCTTTATAGTAGATTCAATTTTACGACCTGAAATTTCTGCTTATATTGCAATAACAAATCATTATTTGAGGGCACTTCTATTTTACATTCACAGTGACAGCATAAGCTTCAAAGGGGCAGAACTATAGGGCGAAAGGAATAAAAAATCAGAATACAGATTCTAAGACCCATTTCTACATGGAATTTGTACTTTGGTAAGTTTATTTTTGACCAATTATGTAAATTTCTTAGCATTAAAGTGAAAAACTGTAATTATATAACCTTACTGAGCATGTCTCTTCATGGGGGCCAATATTAAGGGAAAATACCACACCAAAATTTTACTTGGGATTTTATCTTTTGAAATATGTTTAGAAGCATTTTTATTTTTCATTCTCTTTTGCTATGTTAATAATTCTAAGTGGTAATGGTTTAGAAAGTTAACTAAAGTGCAACCAATATCTCTTTAGGTATTCTTAATATGTATGTGCATAGAAAACACAGTTTTCATGTAAAATTTGCAATGCATATATACTTTCACTGTAAAAATACTAAGACAATATTTAATATTAATATACATAATCTACACATATATATAGGCAATAAAAACTATGACTGTTAATTTCATCAGGATGGACAACTACTAACTATAGTGAGTTATACATACCTTCCAGATAAATCAGTGTGACACTTATAACACCAGAAACAAAGCCTATTCAAATAGTAATTTTCCTATTGTAAAACATTAATTTCTTAAGTGTGGAAGGGTAAAGGTTTTCATTATTCTGTTAATAAAGAATGCTAACTTGGTGAATAGTTTTTGCACACAAATTTGTATATTAAAGTCTCACTTTAACCAGTTAGACCTACAGAGCAACACTCCGCAGATTCAAAGAATTCATATCCTATCTTCTCCTAACACCGTCTAGCATACCCTGAAGTACTGAGGATCTGAGGGATTCCCTAAATTTCAGATTTTGTACTCTGTATATGAAACAAAAACTTTTACCTCTAGAAGAGCATCGGCTGAATCGTGGAGACAGAGGATCAGGGTCCCTACTCGGGCCATGTTGTTGACATATGAAAAGGTAATCAAGAGAATAGCTACAAGGTGGTGCAGGAACATAACGCCAAAGTCCTGGGAAGCAGAAGACACAGGCATGTTAGCTAGGATTTAGCAGCATCACAGTTTTTCCATCTATTCATCCATTCATCTAATACGGAACCCAGTGGGCCCACCACTGGGGACACTAAAATGAGTAATATGTAGTTCCTGCTCTCTGAGAGTTCACCATGTCCTGGGAGAGACACGCAGCAGACCAGTGACTCTGGATTATGTGATCAACACCGGGACTAAGGCCAGATCATAAACGCTTTTTGTACTAAGCCAAGGAAATTAAAGCTAGGGGGAAAATTGCCATATAGAATTTGTGAATGAAAAAATATTACCTGCCATATCAGTAGACAAAGGATGGTGCAGCCATCAAATTACAGTCTCCTCTAGAGTGAGCACTGAGGAAACTCAGGATGGGAAGGAGATGCTCACCAGCAGTCAGTCACTGCAGTGCACCCTGGCAGTGCACCTTGAGGAGGCTCAGGATGAGAAAGCAGAAGACACTGGCCTCAGATTGCTGAGGTGCATGTTGAAGGAGTGAGTGATGCGCATGGGACAGGCATCTTCCTATACACAGAAAAGCACTAAGTCCCTTAACTTGAGATATCTGGTTTTCTTTAATAATAATCTTTCGCTATTCTGACTACCTGGTCTTTGTTGTAGAAACTCCTATATATCTTGGGTCCCCCTTTGTCTCTTCGGAGTAATCTCTTAGAGTGATCTGAGATTATATGTCTGCGGCTTAAGTCCTCAGTTTTGTCAACTTTTAGACAACAATTTTCAACTTTTAAATTGTACATTTTTTTTTTTCAGTTGACAGGTTTCAAGCTCAGAAAGGTCTTATTTGGATTCGTACATTAGGAAACTCTTCTAGGCAGCAGTGCAGGTCCCACTGGACCACTTCTCTGACCACTAGTGGCTAGGGTTTGGCATCCTCCTGGAGTACACTCAATGGAATGTTAAAATAAGAATCGTAATATGTTGGCATTTCTGATGGCATTTCTACACAAGCTCTGAATTTTAACCATTATCTGTCTGTAGTCATTAGAAAAAAAGAAAATAACTGGCAAACGTAATGAGAATTTGGCCATTCTTATTTTGATCAATTTCAAGGTGGCTGCTTCCTGGCCTCTCTGTGAAAAGATCGTCTTTCTCCACTACTGATTTATCTCCTGACCACCTGGGCACATTTATTGCAACATGGAATTTATATTGCTTGGAAATGCTTTTACTGACACTTTTATTTAGTCTGTATTTCTCCCAGAGTAAACTCGAAGACTCTGGGACTTCAGTGCCAAGACCAGGTCTAATGATGACCTACTTGAAACCATGGACCATTCAGAGATAAATGAGACAAAATTAGAAGCATATTATGAAACGGAGAGAGAGAAAAAAACAAAGTGAGTGTATGTACAGATACATACACTCTTTATTAAGTAGGTATTGATGTCACACAGTTTGGGGTCTGAAAGGTCAACTTTGATGACTTAAATGGTTCTAAAACATTTAAACAATGTTTTTTGCTTATATCCTGAAAGTAACTAATGATAATCTATAAGTAATAAAATACTGTATCTATAAAGTCCTTTTGCCATATATTTCCTTGTATAGTTCCCACATTGAAAAATTTCAATCATTTTAATTTATATAACTTAAACCTATAAAGCTATGGATTCTTCTACTGTTTAAATTCCTGTGATACAGAACTCTTTAAGAATATCTTTTTATGTTTTATAAATTCAAGCTTTAAATGACAATGATGAAGTAAAGCCAAATGGGTATATTTAAAAAAACACAATGTTTAAATGGTCTGCATACACTTGGTGTCCAGAGGTTACTTTTCTGCATTTATGGATAAACATATTGACTTATTATTGGGATTCCCCAGTGGCTCAGTGGGTAAAGAATCTGCCTTCAATGCAGGAGACAGGAAATGTGGGTACAATCCCTGGGTCTGGAAGATCTGCTAGAGGATGAAATAGCAATCCACTCCAGCATTCTTGCCTAAAAAAGTCCCATGGAGAAAGGATCTTGGTGGGTGACAGTCCAAAGGGTTACAAAGAGTCAGACATGACTGAGTGACTGAGCATACATATTGGTTTTTTAAATTTATTCTAGCAAATAGCTCATATTTACTGGAATAAACAATGTATTAGTTTCCTAAATAAGGTCAGATATTTAAAAAATGAAATAGAACTATTTTTCTTATTTTCAGTTAACCTAGTCTCAAAATGAGCTGTGTGGCATGATGGTAGATACCACTGGTTGCAGAATCATGTCTTGTAGTGCAAACTCCTGCTGCCTGTGGACCTATCACCATACTCCTTCCTCTAGACCCACATCTGCATCTCTAATTAGTTCTCAGCTCATGGCGAGAGAAATGAAGCCCACCCTCTGAGTTTAATCAGTGACCATATACAGACTCAACTTACCAGTTTTACCTATTTCTCTTGATTTCTCTGATGCTTTTGTAGTCATCTAGGGTTTTCCTAAAGCATTAAAGTTGAACAATACCAAAAGTGCCTTAAGTGAAGTGAAGTGAAGTTGCTCAGTCATGTCTGACTCTTTGCGACCCCATGGACTGTAGCCCACCAGGCTCCTCTGTCCATGGGATTTTCCAGGCAAGAGTACTGGAGTGGCGTGCCATTGCCTTCTCCAGGGTATTTTCCTGACCCAGGGATCGAACCCAGGTCTCCCTGAGCCACCAGTTCAGTTCAGTTCAGTTCAGTCACTCAGTCGTGTCTGACTCTTTGCGACCCCATGAATCGCAGCACACCAGGCCTCCCTGTCCATCACCAACTCCCGGAGTTCACATCCAGCCATCTCATCCTCGGTCGTCCCCTTCTCCTCCTGCCTCCAATCCCTCCCAGCATCAGAGTCTTTTCCAATGAGTCAGCTCTTCGCATGAGGTGGCCATCAAGGAAGCCCTAAAAATGCCTTAAGCATATAATAATGTTTCCAAGAGGAAGATGACATCTCTTCACTCAAGGCTGTTATTAGAAATGTATTCTGTTTCATCACCTAATCTACCAGACAATAGCTACTTCAAAACAACGGATCAATTGAAGTGGAGCTAACCTATCAACTGCTATTTTATACTATCTCATAAATATAATTAAATAATAACATAGAGTGTTAATGCAACAGTTCAGTGAGTTTATATTCACCAATGCTGAATACATAGATTTTAAAATCTAACTAGTTGAGTACCTAACCAGAACAATACTTTCCACATTTCCCATTGTTTAGCCCTGAGTGATTGCTCTTGATTTACTGAAAGAGAAGAGGTTTTCTCGATTTAATTTTAAAATGAATATAAATTGATTAAAACGTTATGGAGGATTAGGGCCATTTTATAAATAATTCCTAATATGTATCTGATATAAATGTCCATAAATAAAACAATGCCCTTGGCAATATGGCAAGGTTGCCCTAAAAACAAGAGACTTGTTTTTCAGACAAAGTTTGCTTTGTGAAGATGATTTTTGCATATAAATAACCTGCTTCTAGAAAACATTTATTACTGAGGGCTCAGAGTTATGCTCACGGCGGAAGACCAATTTTCATTATACTGTCATATCTGTATGAATATAAAAAGCATGAATAATGGATTTCGTCTTTTATTACATCTCTGCTTCAGGAAGCACTATACACAATGAAATACCTTTAATAAAAGCCATGCAATCATTATTTTTCGTGTTACTCTCATCCCCACACTGTGACATTTTTCTGAATAGGCAGTGAATCTGGTACAAATAACAGTTTTTAAACAAATTGTCCATTTAGACTTTATCAACACCTTGTGGGAAACTCCCATCCTCTTGTTTGTTACTGCTGAAAGCAACTGGTGTATTAATATATCTAGACCCAGGCAAGCTGCGGGAAACTTAGCATTTAGGTTGAGAATGTTTCTTCCATTTTTGGTAGCATCAGTTAGGTAGAGAGACTGGGATTTCTTGTTGGCCTTCCTACTGAAGACAGATCCCAAAGCCCTTATTTCAAACAGACTGGCCTGGCTACCTGCATCAGTGGTCCCCAACCTCCTATTGTTCTGTCATATTGTTTCTTGGCATATTCATAGCCAGTGTCAAGGGTTTCTTCTACATTCCCTGCATGATATTGACCCCAACCTCAGCCCTCATTCTCGTGGCTTCTCCTATGGCAATTATCAGAGACAGGAAAAAATATAGATATGGTCTTGACTCAAGTACAATTAGAATAAGACTAAAACAAAGAAATTGAAGGAAAAGCCATCCATTTTAATATCAGAAGCTAGGAAGAGAACATTGGGTTTTTTCCATATTACATTTCTGGATGGCATTTAGAGAACCCAGAACAGAGTCTCAGTCTATTTTGTGTAGCTTCCACATCAGAAACTTGTAGGTGAAGATAAACTTCTAGTTACTTGGGATCCATCCCCAACTGTTACTGGTAGAATGAGAATGGGCATCCTTAACTCAGTTCTCCAGGGGAATTCTCTGCACAACAAAATATTAGCACTGAAGGGCCACAGGGACTGAGGTCTGATGTTCTATATGATGGAACTCCATTTGCAGTGGTCAAGCTGAACGAACAAGGCTTTGAAATAATACTGTTTTCAGAAAACACATAAATTCACATTGATGTACATATTCTTATGAAAGCAAAATTAACTTATTTCTTATTAAAAAAACTTCCACTACAAACAAGAAGCTTGTTCTCTAAATTCCCATTTTCTGGCTAAAGTATTAATAATTTTATGCAGTTTCTTTTGGGAATAATCTTTGAAACAAATAAAGAAAAGCATTGGTGAAACTTCTCAAAAAATTTAAGATCAAGATATTAAGCGATAGTTAATTCAGATGTGCATGGGTGGTTAAAAATATGAAATACCACTAAAGTGCAAGACAAAGAAAAGACTCCTCTCTGGGATGCAAATAACAGAAGCGGTTTTCCCAAATTAAACAAATACCATTAATAAACATACTCTAACTCATGAATTGTTGTTTAGTTGTTCAGTCATGTCCAATCTTTGCAACCCCATGGATTGTAGCCTGCCAGGCTCCTCTTTCCATGGGATTTTCCAGGTAAGAATACTGGAGAGGGTTGCCAACTCCTTTGCCAGGGGATCTCCCTGACCCAAGGATAGGAATCAGGTAATACCATGTTAACCATTTAGCAGGTTTTCAAACTCTCTAAGAAAAAGAATGAAAGAAACAAATTGAAGCTGATTTCATTTTATGGCCACTAAAGCAGTATTAGAAATCTCTCATTTCTATTTTTTTTTTAAATAGTTTTCCTATTTGTGTCTTCAAGTACAAAGAAATTAATAGGGTTGTTAACAGAGTAACACGTTCTTTTTTTTCTAGAGAGTAACAGTAGTTTCCCCATCTCTTCTCTTGGGATTGTGCAACCTGGGAATAAAGCTCAGAATGTTGGGGAGCAATATGGCTGTGCAGAAAGTGGACTTCAAGCCTGTAACTTGGCTCATATAGGGAAGAGTGGCCACCCAGGCTCCACCTTCACTCCAGAATGAACACACATGGAGTGTGTGAACTTCAGACAAAACTTACATGTGCCAAGAACAATCATTTCCCATTGGGTGAATATGAAGATATAATAGATACTCAAACTTTGGTTATGGAGAGCTGAAGTCCTATGCATGAATATATATAATGATATATTAACATATTTATATATCTATCTGCTGCTGCTGCTAAGTTGCTTCAGTCACGTCCAACTCTGTGCGACCCCATAGACGGCGGCCCACCAGGCACCCTGTCCCTGGGATTTTCCAGGCAAGAACACTGGAGTGGGTTGCCATTTCCTTTTCCAATGTCTGAAAGTAAAAAGTGAAAGTGAAGTCGCTCAGTCGTGTCCAACTCTTCGCAACTCCATGCATGGACTGCAGCCCACTAGGCTCCTCCACCCATGGGATTTTCCAGGCAAGAGTACTGGAGTCAGGTGCCATTGCCTTCTCTGTATATCTATCTATATTTCTCTTAAAAGGCAAAGAAATAGAATACTAACTGTCTACGTTGTAAAGACAATGACTGAAATAAAAGAACATTCAGAGTGATTTAGAAAAATCTGTTAATTCTGATTTGCCCATATTAGGCAACTTGAAAATTATACCTTTCTGTTACCAGCCCATGATGTAAGAAGTTCACATAATGTATGCAAATGTAACTGTCAATCTCTGGGGTATCTGCAACCTCCCACATATAATTTACTTGGCTATTATATTTTTAGCTGGCCTTGAGTTTTGTCTTACTCTAAAGAGAACTGGTTAAATGTGCCATTTAAAGAAGGGTATTTCAAATAACAAGGTTCTTCAAAAATTGTAGTTGAAATTCGCTTTCATTATTATGTATAGCCTCTACTCTAAATATTTATGGGAAAATGTGGAAATGGATGAAAAAATGTGATTTGTTTGGATGTTTGTTTAATTATAAAGAGGTGGAGTCTTGCAGGAATGATTCTCTTAGCCCATCTCTAATATCAATCCATGAATAAAACCTCATTCACATAAAATCTAGAGACAATTTTATTTCTACACTTTTTTCCCAAGAGTAGATTTTTCACTTTGGGGACTAAATATATACAGATTTAGGTCCTTGAGGGAGATAACTGTCTCATACAAACATCATTATGAAAATAGTAAGTGCTAAGAAATTAATTGGTTAAAGACTTTAAGCTTGCTATCATTAGTATTGAAATGTTTTAAAAAACATGTGCTGATATGATGCGACTATCTCTCTCTGCCATTCTTAAAGCGAACATCCTCACTCTTCACCAAACAGGCACATCCAGGGGACTCGACTTTAGAGCAGAGAAAGACAAACTACAGACTCCAGGTCGAATCTAGCCCTTATTTGTTTTTGTAAATAATATTTTATTAGAACACAGCAACATCCATTTGTTTAATCACTGTTTATGGCAGTGTTCTTGCTGTAGTGGGAGAGTTAAATAGTTGCAACGGAGACTGTACAGCTCTGGAGTTTAAAATATTTATTAGTTGGCCCTTTAGAAAAAATTTTGATGACCTCCGCCTTAGAGCCACATCAAAGAGAAAAATATGTGAAACAGTCTTGTAATTTGAGATATCACAATCTCATAGGCTCATGGCTGGCTTCATCACATTTTCTTTAGATAAAGAATAAGTAAGGGGTTTAATTTTCACAGCTGTTCTGAAGCAACCCAGTTAGTATTACTTTCAAAATTCAGATAAATAATTAAAAAAAAACCAGTTTTCAAAGTCCTCATGATAAATTATAACTACAACTTTAAGAGCTTTTGAAAAGCTTAAGCTTTTGTGAAAACAAGAGCTGTCCTTCTGGATGCAACATTAGTCTCTCTACCNTCCCTGTCCATCACCAACTCCCGGAGTTCACATCCAGCCATCTCATCCTCGGTCGTCCCCTTCTCCTCCTGCCTCCAATCCCTCCCAGCATCAGAGTCTTTTCCAATGAGTCAGCTCTTCGCATGAGGTGGCCATCAAGGAAGCCCTAAAAATGCGTTAAGCATATAATAATGTTTCCAAGAGGAAGATGACATCTCTTCACTCAAGGCTGTTATTAGAAATGTATTCTGTTTCATCACCTAATCTACCAGACAATAGCTACTTCAAAACAACGGATCAATTGAAGTGGAGCTAACCTATCAACTGCTATTTTATACTATCTCATAAATATAATTAAATAATAACATAGAGTGTTAATGCAACAGTTCAGTGAGTTTATATTCACCAATGCTGAATACATAGATTTTTAAATCTAACTAGTTGAGTACCTAACCAGAACAATACTTTCCACATTTCCCATTGTTTAGCCCTGAGTGATTGCTCTTGATTTACTGAAAGAGAAGAGGTTTTCTCGATTTAATTTTAAAATGAATATAAATTGATTAAAACGTTATGGAGGATTAGGGCCATTTTATAAATGTTTCCTAATATGTATCTGATATAAATGTCCATAAATAAAACAATGCCCTTGGCAATATGGCAAGGTTGCCCTAAAAACAAGAGACTTGTTTTTCAGACAAAGTTTGCTTTGTGAAGATGATTTTTGCATATAAATAACCTGCTTCTAGAAAACATTTATTACTGAGGGCTCAGAGTTATGCTCACGGCGGAAGACCAATTTTCATTATACTGTCATATCTGTATGAATATAAAAAGCATGAATAATGGATTTCGTCTTTTATTACATCTCTGCTTCAGGAAGCACTATACACAATGAAATACCTTTAATAAAAGCCATGCAATCATTATTTTTCGTGTTACTCTCATCCCCACACTGTGACATTTTTCTGAATAGGCAGTGAATCTGGTACAAATAACAGTTTTTAAACAAATTGTCCATTTAGACTTTATCAACACCTTGTGGGAAACTCCCATCCTCTTGTTTGTTACTGCTGAAAGCAACTGGTGTATTAATATATCTAGACCCAGGCAAGCTGCGGGAAACTTAGCATTTAGGTTGAGAATGTTTCTTCCATTTTTGGTAGCATCAGTTAGGTAGAGAGACTGGGATTTCTTGTTGGCCTTCCTACTGAAGACAGATCCCAAAGCCCTTATTTCGAACAGACTGGCCTGGCTACCTGCATCAGTGGTCCCCAACCTCCTATTGTTCTGTCATATTGTTTCTTGGCATATTCATAGCCAGTGTCAAGGGTTTCTTCTACATTCCCTGCATGATATTGACCCCAACCTCAGCCCTCATTCTCGTGGCTTCTCCTATGGCAATTATCAGAGACAGGAAAAAATATAGATATGGTCTTGACTCAAGTACAATTAGAATAAGACTAAAACAAAGAAATTGAAGGAAAAGCCATCCATTTTAATATCAGAAGCTAGGAAGAGAACATTGGGTTTTTTCCATATTACATTTCTGGATGGCATTTAGAGAACCCAGAACAGAGTCTCAGTCTATTTTGTGTAGCTTCCACATTAGAAACTTGTAGGTGAAGATAAACTTCTAGTTACTTGGGATCCATCCCCAACTGTTACTGGTAGAATGAGAATGGGCATCCTTAACTCAGTTCTCCAGGGGAATTCTCTGCACAACAAAATATTAGCACTGAAGGGCCACAGGGACTGAGGTCTGATGTTCTATATGATGGAACTCCATTTGCAGTGGTCAAGCTGAACGAACAAGGCTTTGAAATAATACTGTTTTCAGAAAACACATAAATTCACATTGATGTACATATTCTTATGAAAGCAAAATTAACTTATTTCTTATTAAAAAAACTTCCACTACAAACAAGAAGCTTGTTCTCTAAATTCCCATTTTCTGGCTAAAGTATTAATAATTTTATGCAGTTTCTTTTGGGAATAATCTTTGAAACAAATAAAGAAAAGCATTGGTGAAACTTCTCAAAAAATTTAAGATCAAGATATTAAGCGATAGTTAATTCAGATGTGCATGGGTGGTTAAAAATATGAAATACCACTAAAGTGCAAGACAAAGAAAAGACTCCTCTCTGGGATGCAAATAACAGAAGCGGTTTTCCCAAATTAAACAAATACCATTAATAAACATACTCTAACTCATGAATTGTTGTTTAGTTGTTCAGTCATGTCCAATCTTTGCAACCCCATGGATTGTAGCCTGCCAGGCTCCTCTTTCCATGGGATTTTCCAGGTAAGAATACTGGAGAGGGTTGCCAACTCCTTTGCCAGGGGATCTCCCTGACCCAAAGATAGGAATCAGGTAATACCATGTTAACCATTTAGCAGGTTTTCAAACTCTCTAAGAAAAAGAATGAAAGAAACAAATTGAAGCTGATTTCATTTTATGGCCACTAAAGCAGTATTAGAAATCTCTCATTTCTATTTTTTTTTTTTAAATAGTTTTCCTATTTGTGTCTTCAAGTACAAAGAAATTAATAGGGTTGTTAACAGAGTAACACGTTCTTTTTTTTCTAGAGAGTAACAGTAGTTTCCCCATCTCTTCTCTTGGGATTGTGCAACCTGGGAATAAAGCTCAGAATGTTGGGGAGCAATATGGCTGTGCAGAAAGTGGACTTCAAGCCTGTAACTTGGCTCATATAGGGAAGAGTGGCCACCCAGGCTCCACCTTCACTCCAGAATGAACACACATGGAGTGTGTGAACTTCAGACAAAACTTACATGTGCCAAGAACAATCATTTCCCATTGGGTGAATATGAAGATATAATAGATACTCAAACTTTGGTTATGGAGAGCTGAAGTCCTATGCATGAATATATACAATGATATATTAACATATTTATATATCTATCTGCTGCTGCTGCTAAGTTGCTTCAGTCACGTCCAACTCTGTGCGACCCCATAGACGGCGGCCCACCAGGCACCCTGTCCCTGGGATTTTCCAGGCAAGAACACTGGAGTGGGTTGCCATTTCCTTTTCCAATGTCTGAAAGTAAAAAGTGAAAGTGAAGTCGCTCAGTCGTGTCCAACTCTTCGCAACTCCATGCATGGACTGCAGCCCACTAGGCTCCTCCACCCATGGGATTTTCCAGGCAAGAGTACTGGAGTCAGGTGCCATTGCCTTCTCTGTATATCTATCTATATTTCTCTTAAAAGGCAAAGAAATAGAATACTAACTGTCTACGTTGTAAAGACAATGACTGAAATAAAAGAACATTCAGAGTGATTTATAAAAATCTGTTAATTCTGATTTGCCCATATTAGGCAACTTGAAAATTATACCTTTCTGTTACTAGCCCATGATGTAAGAAGTTCACATAATGTATGCAAATGTAACTGTCAATCTCTGGGGTATCTGCAACCTCCCACATATAATTTACTTGGCTATTATATTTTTAGCTGGCCTTGAGTTTTGTCTTACTCTAAAGAGAACTGGTTAAATGTGCCATTTAAAGAAGGGTATTTCAAATAACAAGGTTCTTCAAAAATTGTAGTTGAAATTCGCTTTCATTATTATGTATAGCCTCTACTCTAAATATTTATGGGAAAATGTGGAAATGGATGAAAAAATGTGATTTGTTTGGATGTTTGTTTAATTATAAAGAGGTGGAGTCTTGCAGGAATGATTCTCTTAGCCCATCTCTAATATCAATCCATGAATAAAACCTCATTCACATAAAATCTAGAGACAATTTTATTTCTACACTTTTTTCCCAAGAGTAGATTTTTCACTTTGGGGACTAAATATATACAGATTTAGGTCCTTGAGGGAGATAACTGTCTCATACAAACATCATTATGAAAATAGTAAGTGCTAAGAAATTAATTGGTTAAAGACTTTAAGCTTGCTATCGTTAGTATTGAAATGTTTTAAAAAACATGTGCTGATATGATGCGACTATCTCTCTCTGCCATTCTTAAAGCGAACATCCTCACTCTTCACCAAACAGGCACATCCAGGGGACTCGACTTTAGAGCAGAGAAAGACAAACTACAGACTCCAGGTCGAATCTAGCCCTTATTTGTTTTTGTAAATAATATTTTATTAGAACACAGCAACATCCATTTGTTTAATCACTGTTTATGGCAGTGTTCTTGCTGTAGTGGGAGAGTTAAATAGTTGCAACGGAGACTGTACAGCTCTGGAGTTTAAAATATTTATTAGTTGGCCCTTTAGAAAAAATTTTGATGACCTCCGCCTTAGAGCCACATCAAAGAGAAAAATATGTGAAACAGTCTTGTAATTTGAGATATCACAATCTCATAGGCTCATGGCTGGCTTCATCACATTTTCTTTAGATAAAGAATAAGTAAGGGGTTTAATTTTCACAGCTGTTCTGAAGCAACCCAGTTAGTATTACTTTCAAAATTCAGATAAATAATTAAAAAAAAACCAGTTTTCAAAGTCCTCATGATAAATTATAACTACAACTTTAAGAGCTTTTGAAAAGCTTAAGCTTTTGTGAAAACAAGAGCTGTCCTTCTGGATGCAACATTAGTCTCTCTACCGCAACATGTGCCATTATTTCAGAGCTTCTGGGAACATACATAAATGAAATAAAGAACTGCTGTATCAGCAGTGTTTACCCAATCTTTCTCCTGTGTAACAAAGATGGCACCGTTTTTAGATCAAGAACTCACAATCTCATGTACTTTGAATTATTTAGTTAATATTTAATCTTCAATTGATTTTATTACCGAGGGAAAAGATGCAAT
Source organism: Neotragus pygmaeus (assembly GCA_006410875.1). Lineage (NCBI taxonomy): Eukaryota > Metazoa > Chordata > Mammalia > Artiodactyla > Bovidae > Neotragus > Neotragus pygmaeus. The sequence continues at coordinate 376,142 of SJYV01054497.1, read as the reverse complement.
AAAATTTTGTTTGCACAACAGAAAGCAGCAGGATAGTGCCACTGCTTCCCTCCCACTATGCCTGGCCAGAGCCTAGAACTTCATCTGAGACTCTCTGGAGTCCTCCCTGCTTTCTGCCTCTCTTCCCCTCCAAAGTACGCTCTCCAGATGCACTCAGCTTTCAAGTGATATAGGTATTCTTCTTAATCATACATACATGTCTTTTTCCTCATTGAATTTTGGGTATTGAGATGTTCTCCATCACTACAAGTCTTGCCAAATTACAAGCACCAATAGTCAGAAGCCAAAATATCCATCTTCTGGGTGCAGTTGAAACTACTCTTGGTCCAGCCACACTAATTTGTACAGCTTTTCATGCTAGAAGGATCACTTCTGGGACATTTAAAATACACCCAATGTAACAGTCTTAAGTATGTGCAACTTAACAGATTTTGCTCTCCTTTTTATTCGGCGTGAGGGTGGGGTGTGGGAAATAACACAGTGGGCAAAGGCGAGGGCCAACACTGGATAGCAAATAATGTTTTCTGGTTGAAAACATCCAGAACGATCAGTAGGGGGCAGATTGGGCTCAACTAAAATCAGAGCGATCTGTAAAGCCTGTGCCATGTGTTAGGTTGTGTCTGACTCTGCGACCCCACTGACTATAGCCCGTCAGCCTCTTCTGTCCGTGGGATTCTCCAGGCAAGAATACTGGAGTGGGTTGCCATTTCCTCCTTCAAACCCTGGAGGTTCTAAATGTCAAATCAGGTCTAAATTTGGTGCTTTGGATGGAAGAAGAAAGTCTCCTCTAGGTCAGCCAAGCTGGGATGATGCTATAAGTTGTCAGGAGGGGTTCAGGGAAACTCTTATTATCATCAGCCTTATTGTCTCTNGGTTCTAAATGTCAAATCAGGTCTAAATTTGGTGCTTTGGATGGAAGAAGAAAGTCTCCTCTAGGTCAGCCAAGCTGGGATGATGCTATAAGTTGTCAGGAGGGGTTCAGGGAAACTCTTATTATCATCAGCCTTATTGTCTCTCTTCTAATTCCTTCCTTCCACTACCTGAACTGCCCACTTGCCTTCACCAACAGGCAGGACTCTACCTGAAAAACTCACCTGTCACCTTCCCTACCCCCATGCAGTACTCTGGCCCTTCAGGGATTCTTCCTGGCTGGAAGGCTTTGTATTTTCTCTTATCCAAGCCCCACCCCTATTTGAGTATCTGGTGAACTTCTATCCACCCTGAGACTTGTCTATTAATTCTCAGGTTTCAGAAGGTTCGGACACGGTGATTTACTCCTAACAACGCCATAAGGCAAGTACTGTTTGAATGCCATTTTATAAAGAAACTGAGGCACGGAGAAGCTGTGAGATTTCTCCAGAGTCACATGGTAAGGACAGGCTCGAGCCACATCAGCATCTAGTTCTGTGTGACTGGAGAGGTCAGGCTCCCATCACAGTGGACTGCTTCTCAGAAACAAGAGCACGAGCAAAGATGACAATAAGGAAGGTGGCAGCAGGGGGAGGACCCTTCTGAAAACACAGGTAAGTGGGAGCCTATCACACAGAACGAGGTCGCTTCTAGGGGACAGGACGAGAAGCGGATCAAGAGCAAAGGGGAGGGTTAGCCATGAGTGGAAGAGGTGCCTCTTCTTGGGAGGCCAAAGGAGAGGATACATCATGGGTCTGCTTATATTTAAGGGGATAGAAATGGAGGGAATTCACTGAGTCAGGGAGATTGTTAGATAGATAACAGATAGATAGTAAGCCAAAGCAGACGCTTTCCCAAGACTCCTAGGATGACTTATGGGAAACTCTCCAGGGGAAGCAGAATGAAATCTCCTAAAAGTGAAAGTGAAACTCACTCAGTCGTGTCTGACTCTTTGCGACCCCTTGGACTATACAGTGCGTGGAATTCTCCAGGCCACAATACTGGAGTGGGTAGCCTTTCCCTTCTCCAGGGGATCTTCCCAACTCAGGAATTGAAACGGAGTCTCCTGCATTGCAGGCAGATTCTTTACCAACTGAGCTATCAGGGAAGCCCCCCAAAAGGGGAAACTGTGGCTGCATGGGCCAGGAAAACAACCTGGACCTCCTGCGTGGCAGGCAAGACTTCTGCCACTGAACCACCCATGCACCAATGAAAGTGATACTTTCCAAATGTCAGTGGCATCTCTCAAGGGAGGGTGGGATCCCCGAGGGCCTGGACTTAAGGACCCAGAGCGCGGGAGCAACAGCACTGTGTTGGTCCCGGGTGTAGGTCTCTCTGTAATGAGGCAATGCTGTGGCCCTTGGCACCACCCTGGCAGAAGAGGTTCCTGCTGCCACTTCTCACGCTTGGACAGCAGTAGATGCCACCACAATGCCCCAGGGCTGTCACCAGGCTGGTCATTCAACTGAGATTTAAAGATGCTTAAGAGCCTCTCCTCTGGGGAGGTGCTTGGGAGTTTGATTGCTGGAACAAGCTACTAATTTTGAATAAAATTTCATAAAGTTGCCCCATAAGACATATCCCCCCTCACCCCAGACAAGACTGTTCTATTGTTCTCCCACCAGCCTGCACACAGCCCTGGGTTTAAATGCTTTGATCATCAGTGGTGGCTTACTAAAAGGAGCTGCCTCTTCTTCCCTTCTTTGATTCTGAAGTCACTATAGTGAGAAAAAAACAGAAAGAGGCCTCACAGTCAGCAGTACCTGCCTTGGAAGAAACCTAAGCTTGGAGGGCAGGATCTTGCTACTCCAGCCATAAGTAAACACAAAAAAGAACAACTCGGCGCCTCTGTGAAAGAGTGGTTAAGTGGTCTGCCTGCCAGTGTTTACAAGTAGCAGCACTGAGGTCACCCAGAGAGAATTCTACATCATCCTCCACCCTTTCAGATGATCAGGTGTCATCTGGTGTGATTTCAGCCTTTCCAGCAAAGAGAGGAGATGCTGATACAATCTGAAGCATCACCTGAGAGTCATATACTGGTTGTTCGTTGTTCAATCGCTCAGTCATGTCAGAATCTTTGCGACCCCACAGACTGCAGCACGCCAGGCTTCCCTGTCCTTCACCACCTTCCGGAGCTTGCTCAAACTCATGTCCATCAAGTCAGTGATGCCATCCAACCGTTTCATCCTCTGTTGCCCCCTTCTCCTCCTGCCTTCAATCTTTCCCAGCATCAGGGTCTTTTCCAATAAGTCAGCTGTTTGCATCAAGGTGGCCAACGTATTAGAGCTTCAGCTTCAGCATCAGTCCTTTCAATGAATATTCAGGACTGATTTCCTTTAGGACTGACTGGTTTGATCTTCCTGCAGTCCAAGGTACTCTGGAGGGTCTTCTCCAGCACCACAGTTTGAAAGCATCAATCCTTCAGCACTCAGTCTTCTTTATGGTCCAGCTCTCACATCTGTACATGACTATTGGAAAAACCATTGCTTTGACTATACAGATCTTTGTTGGCAAAGTAATGTCTCTGCTTTTTAATACATTGTCATATCCTTAGGAAAGAATTAAAAATAATCTAGGGACATTCCTGGAGGTCCAGTGGTTAATTGGTTAAGACTCTGTGCTCCCAATGCAGGGGGCACTGGTTCCATTTCTGATCTGGGAAGTAAGATCCGCATGCTCCATAGCATAGCCAAAAAAAGTAAAGTAAAGAGATGTTTTCTTAAAAAGAATAAAAATAATCTAGATGAGCAATTCTTAAATGTTCTGGTGTCAGGAGCATATTCTTAAAAATTATTGAGGACACCAAAAATTGTTTNGTTTCCCCATTTATTTCCCATGAAGTGATGGGACCAGATGCCATGATCTTCGTTTTCTGAATGTTGAGCTTTAAGCCAACTTTTTCACTCTCCTCTTTCACTTTCATCAAGAGGCTTTTTAGTTCACTTTCTGCCATAAGGGTGGGGTCATCTGCATATCTGAGGTTTTTTCCTGGCAATCTTGGTATTGTTTTACATGATTGCAAATCTCTTTGATGCCTGTCTCATGCTGAATTTCATCATGGCATATATATTCAATCTGTTGCCCAGTTATTTTGGTTAAAGTATGTAAAGAAAATCTAGTATCACACAGTTGGAAATGGGAGAAGTATCTTAATAGTCTTTTTTAGATAGTTATGGATATTTTCCCTTGATATTCCAAACCTTGACAAGAGGGACATTCTTAAAGGTTAGTTGCAATATGGATTTTAAAATTATATCAATAAAATTTTCATGTTCTGTTACATAAAATCTTTTGGTCTGTCTTGACCTTTGAATGGGTCTTTCACTCATGCATACTTTCAGAGCATCATGTATCATTTGGAAAACATTGGCTCATGGAGTTAAAGAAACATATTTTTGCATGATGTGCTAAAAACCACATTTATTGTCATCACTACCAATCTCCTGAGAAAAGTCTTTAAGTATTGAGATGCTATAGAGCTCTTGCTGGTGGACACAAGTCTTCTAAGAAAATCTAATTTTTTCTTGAAAGTTTGAGTTTTATCATTGACAACAAATAATGTCAATGGTTTTACTTGAAACACCTCAATAAGTTCACTCTGTGCATTTTCAGTAATGTGTCTACCAAATACACACAATGGAATAACTATAGTTTGTCATTCTTTCAAGTAAAAATTAGATTTTGGCGGGGAAAAGCAACTAGCACAGCCCTCAGTGGAAAACATTAACCGCGTGTGACTTTTCTTGAGACACAATGGATGTTGTTCTGCAGCAGAAGCTCTTCCTGGCTCCTTCCCATTTCATCAGACAAAATAAAAAAATTAAATATACACTCAAGAATTAGAGATTTAATAAATTAACACTTTTTACTAATTCAACAAGAGCATTCTCAAGTAAAACCGACATTTTTCCTTCCTGCAAGCACGTGGCAAAGAGGACTACAAAAGCTACTACTCATACTGTTTGGTGACACTGCTATCAATTTTGCCATTACTTTTGCATGATCAGTGTAAAGTTCAATGCAGTGAGAAAGGTAAATGACATCCCAGCATGATTATGATTTCAGTTTTAATGTTATAGATCTTCTGAAAGGGTCTCAGGAATCTCTAGGTGTCTGAAGACCACACTTTAAGAACTGCTATCTTTACAAATGACTTCCAAATACTGTTCTGCTGCTGCTGCTAAGTCGCTTCAGTCATTGTCCGACTCTGTGCGACCCCATAGACAGCAGCCCACCAGGCTCCACCGTCCCTGGAATTCTCCAGGCAAGAATGCTGGAGTGGGTTGCCATTGCCTTCCCCGAAAATACTATTCTAGGAGATGATAATCAGCCAGATTATTAATAGTAGCTGTGCCAGTTAGGATAAGCTAGATTATGTGGCAATAATGAAACCCTTAAAATCTCAGTGGTTTATAACCAAAGTCTATGTCTTATTCTATTGTATGTTACCAACTAGCTGGGCAGGGGGCACTCTGTTTATTGCCATCACTTAGGGACCCAGATGGAGCAGCCTGCATCTCAAAGGTTATCAATTGCTATGAAAGTGAAAGTGGTTAGTCTCTCAGTTGTGTCTGACTCTTCAACTCCATGGACTGTAGCTCCCCAGGCTCTTCTGTCCATGGGATTTTCCAGGCAAGAATACTTGGAGTACTTGGAATGGGTAGCCATTCCCTTCTCCAAGTGATCTTCCTGACCCAAGGATCGAACCTCAGTCTCTGGTACTGTAAGCAGATTCTTTACCATCTGAGCCACCAGGGAAGCCCCATCATGCTAGAGGGAAAAGAGACTCTAGTGGGTCTCACACTAGCAATTCCATTACATCATTGACTAAGTCAGTTCTGCTCACAGCCTACCAGCCATCTGGTCATATCCAACCACAAGAAGGGGCATGACTGAGTGTACCATCCTCAAGCATGTGCTTGAGAGTAGAGAGCTGGCAATATTTGGTGAGTCACGCTGACAATTACAGTAATAGCCAATATTTATGGAGCCTTTGTTATGTGCTGTGCACTGTTTCAACAGCTTGTATCACTTATCTATGCTCATAACACTCCCATGAGGTAGGTTATGTGAACTCTATTCCTTGGATCAGGACCCAAAGGCACAGAGAGGTAAGTACATTGCTCAAGGTCACACCGAATTAGGAGAGGTGCTGGGGACGTAGAAGGACTCCAGAGCCCATGCCTTCAACCTCTAAGAGGACACATAACCCATAATTTTCCCCAGTCTTAAGCAAAATGAGAGAGAGAAAAACTTTTCATAATTATAAATAGAAAGGATTGTCATTTTTTTTCCCCTTTAAAATCTTTTCTCTTTTAAAATGTTAAGATGTCCTTTCTTTTATGAAGTAATTTCCTTACCAGCAAAAGTTAAAGGTTGGCAACTTTAAGTTAACTCCTTTTCCTAATGATTTCTGCTCATTTAACTAATAAAAAGTAGAAAAATTTGTGACCACTAGTTTAGGAGGTTTTTTGATTTGTTTTTGGTCCTAGCACTATGCTTTGATTCAACCACATTTTAGCCATTATGTGTTGCGTACTGCTCTGAGTTCTGTCAACCATTGTACTAGATCGATGGTTTCATGGACATTGTTTCATTTAATTCTATGCCATGCTACTTCCTTATTAAAAGATTAAAACATTTTTTTTTTTTTTTTAATCCTAAAGCTAACTGAAACAGGGAAGACCTGGAGCATGGCAGGCCCCCACAGGCAGATAAAGTACTCAAAGCAATAGATACCAGCAATCTTCCACAAAAGTTACCAAAGAGCAAACACAAGCTTCTCAATAAGTTTCTCACTAAACTTCATCATCATCACCTCTCTCCGTCAGGGATCTTTCATGAGATGAGTTTTTCTCTCAGGTTAAAGACCAAAAGAGCAATGAGTTGATTTCACCAGCTGGGTCCTGGAACTCAGCCAGGGGTGATTTTTTGCAAAGCACTCCAAACACAAGCAAGGTTCATTGGCCGAAGGCCCAGGGACACAAGGCTTGCACACCAGCAAGCTGTTCTGAGCTCCAACATAGTCATGTTTATTAACTTCCATTAGAAAATTCAGGTGTACAGGAGAAATACTTATTGTGAACAGGTGCTGGAAAACAGGATCTTAATAAAAATTAAGCCTTGGGAAACAAAAGGTGATTCAAACAATATTGAATACCAAGAATATACCTGTTGTGTTTTTAATAAGGTACCTTAATGATTTTTTTTTCCACAAAAGAAGAAAGGCTAAAAGGAAGAGAAGGAGAGTAGAATGGGCAGAAGAAGAAAGAAGGAAGGAAAAAATCTTCAAAAAGATACACATACCTTGGTAGCATACAATAGAATACTTAAATTATGAGTCCATTGTACCAAATGATTGGCTCTTGACTGCACCTCTTCTCTGGGAATATTAATAGCATGTATGTCATCACTGACCAAATAAGTACCAACCCTGGAGATGACCAAGAGAGGCAAGGTGTTCTATCATCATAAAGATGAAAGTTCTCCAATCATTTTTAAACTCCAGTTTCTGCTTGGCAACAGAGCAATTAAAAAAAAAAAAAAAGATGGCAATACTAGGACATTTCTAGAGGGGGAGGGTTTGTGAATATAAAAGCCATTTTTAGAAAGACTTGTGAACCAATTAAATCACAAAGAGTTATTTATGAACCTCACATTTTAAGGTATTGATTCTAACAGCTGGGGGCATGCATTTAGATCAAACATTTATAAATTCTAGTCCCTATTTGAAAACGGTTGTTTAAGTNTTTTTAGAAAGACTTGTGAACCAATTAAATCACAAAGAGTTATTTATGAACCTCACATTTTAAGGTATTGATTCTAACAGCTGGGGGCATGCATTTAGATCAAACATTTATAAATTCTAGTCCCTATTTGAAAACGGTTGTTTAAGTTCATTGCTATTTGATAGGGCAAGTAAAGAAATATTTTTATAACCTTTCTATTTAACCACTATATGTATAGACTTCAGAAATTGATTATCATGGGTGTCAATGGGTGTCTTCAAACATCTCTATTCTATAATTAGGAGGAGGGNTTTGAAAACGGTTGTTTAAGTTCATTGCTATTTGATAGGGCAAGTAAAGAAATATTTTTATAACCTTTCTATTTAACCACTATATGTATAGACTTCAGAAATTGATTATCATGGGTGTCAATGGGTGTCTTCAAACATCTCTATTCTATAATTAGGAGGAGGGTTGTTTTTAGAGGGGGAGGGCTTAGTTAACAGTTGCAATATAGAAGGTAGGGATGTATTTGGCAACAGAATATACCAGAAGTCCCTGCTGATGGCTGGAATGGCAGGTCTTTCGGGTGGGAGGGAAGTGAGGCGGGAACCCCCAAGGATCTGCAATGGCTGTAGCCATGGTTTGAAGGAAAAAAGGAAGGATTAATGAGCAACTCACTAATGAGAGATAGCCACAGCACAGAAGACTTTCCTTATTAAAATCTGTGCAGAGTAACAAGCACATACGGTAGTAGCCAAATTCCCATTTTGTACTAGAAACAAGACTAAGCCAGCTGCACCAGGAACGTTCAAAGGTACTCTGACCAAGGGGAGAAGGGAGAGGAGCCAGATGGCCACAGCAAGCTATAGCGCTGACCAGAAAGTGTATATACTATTAATTTAGCAACACTGACAACATGTACAGGGCTGAATAAATTCCACTTTCATGGACCTCACTGTAAAATGCCTCTTTTTGTAGGCTTTCTCTGCACTGATGCAAGATAAGTGAAAAGCATACAAAATGATACACTTTAGCCCTTGAAATGAATCCACTTATAATTACTATTAACAAAATGGTAATTTGTCATAAAATAATGAAGGCTCTGTGAGTCCTCTTGGCTCAGTGAAAAGACACGGTGCATGCATGCTGAGGAAGCTCAAGCAAGAGGATGTGGCTTGGTGACGACGCAGCAATGTCTCCCGAGGACTAGGCTCCTGGGGGCCAAGTAACAGTCAGTTTTGCTTCCATTTATCTCTGACCCAAGATGGCATTCCTAATTGTCATGAAGCAAAAGAGGAACAAATAAAGTGGCAAAGAATGGCAGAAGGCCTACTGCCTCGAAAGTCAGGAGCATGGAGGGGCAAGTCAACACAAGATTGTGGACACATCCAGTGGCTCATCTATTAGGAATCACGGGACCGTGCTTGGTGAACTTGGGCTCTAATTTATTCCCACATTGTATAGCCTTGAAAATTCACTGCACATCAGTTTTCTCAATTAGAAGATGGGAAGAACAGTCAAAACCCCTTCTTTGTTATACAAGTGTTTTCTGTGACTACCTGGAAAAATTTCTCCTCAAAAGAAAAATACAATCTGTATTCTTCAGCCTTAAGCAGGCCATTTCGACACATGCTACAGCATGGATGAACCTGAGGCTAAGTGCTAAGTGAAATATGTCAGTCATAAAAGGACACATGTGGTGGGATTCCACTTAAATGAGCTAAGGAGTCATCAAATTCATAGAGACAGAAAGTAGAATGGTAGTTTTCAGTGATGGGGTTGGAGGTGGCAGGAATGGGGATTTGTTGACTAATGGGTACAGAATGTCAGTTCCACAACATGAAAGGGGTTCTGGAAACAGGTTGCACAACAGTGTGAATGTGCATAACACTACTGAACTATATACTTAAAAATAGTTAAGATGGTATATTTTATGTTTTGATTTTTCCCAAAATGAATCATTTCAAAAATAAATAAATAAAATGCACAACAGGCCTGGCACGCTGGAGAGCATCACTCTACAAGTATTGACTACAGGATTGAAGAGGACTCCTTGTGTAAGAGAGACAAGATCTAACTGGCTTATCATCACTGAAAGATCTTTAAACATTTTCAGAAACAGACCCAAAGCATTTGGTGCAATGAGTAAGGGAACCACCAATTATAAGCCTCAGCCCTTACAGGAACCATCCACCTCTGAGAATCAGATGACACGTACCGCGTCAAGGCCGTGTTGTCAGGAAAGGCAGCCTTTTGCCAGTCCAGTAAGCCACTCCCACAGGAGACTGGAAGGAATAGACCTGGGGGAGGTGACGCAGCTGCTGCTGCTGCCGCTGCTAAGTCACTTCAGTCGTGTCCGACTCTGTGCAACCACATAGACGGCAGCCCGCCAGGCTCCCCCGTCCCTGGAATTCTCCAGGCAAGAGATGCAGGTACTAGGTAAATGATTTTCAGCTGCCACTTGGACATTTTGCAATTTGGCAGAATACCGACCTAGCCAAAAAATGGTTTGTTACGGCACTGTGATCCCTCACAATGCACAGTAGTATTTGCAAAGAAGCTTAGAAGATATCCATTGGCAGTCAGAAGACATTCTGATGAATCCATTTACTCATTCACCNAGGCAGAAGTAAAAAGCTATGACATGCCCTAAACCTAATGATGTTCGGGGATCTTTATAGTCTCTTTTCACTTAGCGACTCCTGGTTCTCCTTTCTTTTCCCCTGCTTTCTCCATTTGCTACCTGTGCAATGCTATATATATCATGTAGTCTCTATGCACCAAACATCCTGGATGCCCAAGTTGCCTGTCTGACTTCTCCATTTCTCATGTGCATGACATTGAGGTTTATGATTGAGCAACCTCATGGGGTGATTATAAAGATCAAATGAGTGAACAAGTAAAAAAAATGATACAGAGGCTTCAGAATTTTGATTGTCTTGTATAAACAACACAAGTCCATTGAGGAAGACATAGAAGATATTGAAAATAATAATAAAAATAACTGAATTCTTGTCACTACTAAGATTATAACATACAGCCCATTTTGAGCCTCTTTTCTATATAATATAGATATCGATACAGACATGGATAGATTTGTCCTTAAACACATACATACACACATTATTTTTAAATTTGGGCACAACAAAGCAAAATCTATTTTAAAGTAGAGCACAAATATTATTTATTACCTTTCTCTCTGATAAAACTGTTTACTATCTCTACAATCGACTGAAAATCCCTGAGGGAAAACTATGTCATATTCTCACGTTTATCTCTCCAGCATGAGACGCTCAAGGTGACAGTTCAGCATTCATTACTGAATGCTAATGAAAAGGAATACAGAATTAAATCCAAGACCTATAAAAAGCGTTGTAGTATTTTTCTGAATGTATCAGTTCCCAGTGCACAGGGCAAGTGTGTGCTTGCTTCTAAAGACATAGCAGAAATCTCCTCCACTATAGTAATCCTTCCCATTCCAGAAAAAAGAGCAAAGGTATGACTCCTACTGACCCAGGAACACCCATCATTTAGAGCTTCCCTTCCTTGGTAAGCTTCTTCTAACCCCCAGGCTTTTCTCTGAGTGCATCAGATGTGCGTCACCTAGACCTGCTTGTATCATGTGTGAAAGTGGGCTGATCTGCAGAAACAGTGGGTAAGTCTTTGTCTCTCACTAGGTTCTGCCTCCTTAAAGCAGGGGTAAAAAACACTGAGAATTTGATGGGGGTACCAGGGCGATGGGATTCCCAGTGGGCAGAGTGGTAAAGAACCTGCCTGCCAATGCCTCAGATTCAGGTTTGATCCCTGGGACAGGAAGGTTCCCTGGAGAAGGAAACAGCAACCCACTCCAGTATTCTTGCCTGGGAAATCCCATGGACAGAAGGAGCCTGGTGGATTATGGTCCATGGGGTCACAAAAAGAGTCAGACACAACTTAGAGACTAAACAACCACAAACAACAACCACTACCAGGGCCATAGCTCAGCTTGCAAGCTTGCCAGTCAAACATGTAAATAAGCACTTGCACATACTTATTTCACAGTGCACGTTCATGTGTATTTCCTACTTTGATGATACTAGATATTAATATATTCCATATGCTACATTTTTCTAGGGACTCATGTTCAGTTCAGTTCAATAGCTCAGTCGTGTCCGACTCTTCACAACCCCATGAATTGGAGCACGCCAGGCCTCCCTGTCCATCACCAACTCCTGGAGTTCACCCAAATTCATGTGCATCAAGTCGGTGATGCCATCCAGATATCTCATGCTCTGTCGTCCCCTTCTCCTCCTGCCCTCAATCCCTCCCAGCATCAGAGTCTTTTCCAATGAGTCAACTCTTCACATGAGATGCCCAAAGTACTGGAGTTTCAGTTTTAGCATCATTCCTTCCAAAGAAATCCCAGAGCTGATCTCCTTCAGTTGGATCTCCTTGCAGTCCATGGGACTCTCAAGAGTCTTCTCCAACACCACAGTTCAAAAGCACCAATTCTTCAGTGCTCAGCCTTCTTCACAGTCCAACTCTCACATCCCTACATGACCACAGGAAAAACCATAGCCTTGACTAGACGGCCCTTTGTCATGGTCCCTCAAACTCTTTGAGACAGAATAAATGCTGTCTTTCCCAAAAAACAAATGAGAAGACAAGTCCATGAAAAGGTGATTCTCCTAATTTCTAATAGCTCAACACAAGTGTATGAATCTGGATTGCTGCTTATAATTTAATCCATTAGGTATAACATCTTTAGTTTCAACTGATATCATAAATCTATTGTTTTTAAAATCAGTTTTTTCAGGTACTTTTTAAGAGCAATTTCCTTGTTCATTTGATATCAAATTATGTATAAGCATTAACATAATTAAGAACATAAAAAAGCTGCAATATATAAATGTCAATAAAGAATAATCGTGATTAAAAAACACACAGAAAGCCCTCTTTTTATAAGGATGAGCCTAGCATCTTCCTACATAATTAGAGAAAAGCTCTGAACCTAGGAGTACAAAGTGATTTAAGCACATTTTCTGGAAATAGAAATGCCTTTTTACATGGCATTACAATAACAGGAGATAATATCAACACTGGAAAATCCAAAAACTCAATGATTCTCGAAACTTGGCCTTCCAATAAGATTCATTTTATTTCCCCTCAAAGACATACTCTTAAATAATAATATGAAGCATTTTACAGATTTTAAAGTGTTTTATACATATTACCTCATTTAATTTTCATAACACTGTAAGTGCTCAACTAATATAGCATGCAGGTACCAGAAAGGATAAAGAACATGTTGGCATTGAGGCTCCTCAAACTATTAAAGTGCAGGTTCTGATTCAGTAGGTCTGGCTTGGGGCTGATATTCTACATTTTTGACAAGTTTCAAGATGATGCTCAGACCTTGGACCACACTTTGAGTAGTAAGGTGCTACAGAAAAGTAAGGAGGATGATCCAACTTGGTGTTACCAGGTGTAAGACACTTTGCTAGGCACTTTGTTATAATATTTCACAATTCAGTGTTAGCTGAATAAATGAATGAATTATTTCTCATCTTTACAGTAGCCATATGGAACAGAAGTTGTTAGTAAAACAGTAGTTAGCTGGAGACAGTGCTTCTCAACCAACATCCATGCTTGCTAGAACCACACACCTAAGATATATATGGTGGAAGAGATGTGAGCAGGGGTGACACGGGCCACTTTGGGATGTCATCCCTCAAGAATGTGAATGAGCTGTTCTCATCCTTTCTCCATTTCCATCAGACGAAGATAGTAAGGACTGGAGCTGTCATCTTTGACCCTGAGATAGAAGTTTCTGTTGATGTTAGTGTCAGAGGTCTCCTACTGGCCCTAGTCTGCTTACCTTGGACTATATGTGTGAGACAGATAAATTCTTATCATTTTTCTTATACATATATACACATAACCTGTATTCTAATAGAGTCATCTAATAGTTGCAGGACCCACCATGGATTTCAAAATCCAAGGAATCCCAAATCCCTCATTTTGTTATGGTAGTCTGGGGTGACTTACACAGCATTGTAAGACAACTCTTCATATATGGTACTTAATAGCTATTAAAGTGTGTGTGTGTGTGTGTGTGTGTGTGTGCGCGCGCGCGCACACATGTGCGTGCATGCGCGCTTAGTCACTCAGTCATGCCCAACTCTTTGCAACCCTACAGACTGTAGCCCACCAGGCTCCTCTGTCCATGGGGATTCTCTAGGCAAGAATACTGGAGTGGGTTGCCATGCCCTTCTCTAGGGGATCTTCCCAGCCCAGGGATCAAATCCAGGTCTCCCACAATGCAGGCAGATTCTTTACTCTTTGAGCCACCAGGGAAGCTATTAAAGTACACATCAACTAATTTCAATTTAAGAAGACTTACAAAAGATCTGAACAAGATTAAGACCATAAAAGAGTACAAAATGGATGACTTTTAACATTCTCGATTTAAAACACAATGTAGAATGATATTTTCATTATGTTATGTACGTCTGCTCCCAGACACAATACTCGAGATAGAACTTGGCCACACGCACATCCAACAATAGCACAGTGTCCCAGGGGAGGCTTCTGTAGCTCTTCTTACCCTGAGCAAACCCACCCCCAGCACCAGGATGGAGGTCAGATGTGCTGCTGGAGGTCAAAAGCAGTCCTCATTCGCCTTTTGACTAAATGCGTAAGATTCAGTGCTATGTATTCTGTGATTATTTTTTTAAGCGTCAGCAAATGTGATTTTAAAAAAAATCAGGTTTCTTTTTTATCAGTTGTTCTGTAGAGGTTTCATAGTGAATAGGACTAACAAAAATAGATGAGGTTTGATCATTTCACTTCACTATCTGGAATAAGATAGGTTTGGTCTTTTTTTTTTTTAGTTCCATTTGATATACTTCTTAAAAACAACAGTTAAAAAATGTGCTCTATTAATTTCTGAGAGTTTGATATTGAAATTCCAACTAAAAATCTTATCTACTTAAAACAAACAATTGTAATATGTAGTGGAACTATATGGAACCTTGTTCTGTATTCTCCAAAGCCTCCTGTAAATGTGTTATCATACTTTCAAAATTCAAAAAATAAAAAAGAAAGATAAAAAATAAAAAGGGCTCAGCAGATATAAACAAGGTCCTACTGTATAGAACACAGAACTATATTCAATATTCTGTCATAAACCATAATGGAAAGGAAAGTATATGTGAAATATATTCCTTTCCAATATGAAAAGGTGTGTGTGTGTGTGTGTGTGTGTGTGTGTGTGTGTGTGTGTGTGTGTGTGTGTGTGTGTGTATATATATATATAACTGAAAATATATGAATCACTTTGCTACAGAGCAGAAATTAACACAATGTTATAAATCAATACTTTAATAAAATAATTTTTAAAATAAATAAATGTACTCTTCAGTTATTATGATGATGAATCAATCATCAGATATCAAGAAGGCCTTGTCCAAGCTAATAAAATGTACAGTGCTAAGGGTGAACCTTAATGTAACCTATGGACTTTGGGTGATTATGATGCATCAATATAGGCTTATCAGTTATAACAAATGTACCACTCTGGTGGGAGAGAATATGCATATGTAAGGCCAGGGGTACATTGGAAATCTCATACTTCAATTTTTCTATGAACATAAAACTTCTCAAAAAAATTAAATCTTAAAATCAAGGTTAACTCAGATCACTGACACTTATCATGCCTTGTAAACTAATGGAATAACTGAGCTTGAAGGAAAAGATCAGGAAAAAAGGATGCTCAATTAAACTGGCAAGTGTTAAGTGATTAGATGGAAATATAAATACACATACACACCTTTTTTTTCAAGAATCAGTTGGTACCTTCAGCCGAACAAATAATAGTCTCTTTGAATTAATAAATATTTTGATATAACAAAAGAACATGAATCACAGAGAGTATTAAAAACATTTTATTGCCTCATCAAAAGTGTGAAAGATGTGTGGGTCTTCACCTGAAGTCAGCATCTGAGAAGCAAACTTTCATCTTTCACTATTTCCATCCAAACTCCTAGGTGGCTTTCATAAAGCTCAGGTGTGACAACTAACAGTGAAGAAATACAGTCTAAGAGACATACTGGCTTCTGAATAGTTTAAGTATGAAATACATAGAGCCTTGGATTATGTTTTTAAATGCCAGGAAGCGAGATCCCTGAACTACTCTAGAATTTCTTTCACTGAAGCTACTGAAAACACTTTAACTGAGTTATACTTAAACCTTACCCCTTTGGCTTATACTGTAGATGTACTGTAAGAACACGAGAAAAATGTTTCCTTGCCTGCAATGTGTTTATACGAGAAAGGTTAACTCTGGGCAACCACAGAAATTGAATGTATAAGTTCCAGTGATATTTTCCTTTTAAATTTAGTCCAATGGGGAGAATTCTTCCCTTTGCAAATGTTTAGCATGTTTCCTGTTACCAAATCATTATCTTTTCACCATGGTTTTGGGAAATTAGGATCTAATTCTGAAGCTCAGTCACAACAATTGTTACTGTCTCAACATTTTTGCTTATTTTTCCTTTTGTGGGTACTTTTTGATGGTAATATCTATATTAACAGCTTTATTACAGAAACATTGTGAATTCTCTTCAGAAATGTTGAACAGCATAATTTCAATGAATATAAATCAAATCCATTCAAAATGATAATCTACCATTTTCATTTAATACATATTGTGAAGTAACTCAGAATCAAAAGAAATATTTTATGCTTTGGAAGTTTAAAAACTGATCAATAAACTGTATTTGGGATGAAAAGAATGAAGCCAGAAGTCTCTGAGCAGCCTGAAGATGCAGTTGATCAGTGATGAGCAGTCTGGAACAGTCTCCAGCATGCAAGAGTTACCCTTTCCTCCTTTGCTGGGTCAGGAGATATGTGACTATAAATCTACAAAGCAGAGTGGTGACCCCTCTCTAGAGACCCTGGGCATCTGCATTAGCTTTGAAAGCTCTTATGATGTGCAAATGTAATTTAGACTTGACCTCATGGTCATTATATAAAGATAGCAGCTTTTCATATTGATCAAACTTTTAAAAAGATGCTAGTCTTCAGGACCTAGTGAAGTATGTGCTTTCAGCACACTCGGCAATCAATTTAGAAACTAATACGCAGATCTATCAAGCATACAAAAATAGAAGGAATTCCTCGGGGATGGGTACTGAGGTTACAGGGTTTTCTTAAGGGCTTCATCACAGATCCAAAGAGAAAGAAATCTTAGTGGCTTTTCCATGCCATCTAAAAGCTTCCAGCAGTGGTTCTCAACTTTTTCTGCCTTTGCTCAGCTGAGGGACTCCATATGCACCTCATAGTAACTGAGGCTGTAATTCTCAAGAGTCTGGAGAACAGGAGGCTTAAAAAGACACCTGTCCACATTAATTCAGATGTGTACTCTCCTCTGGGCTGCTAAGAATCACTGCAAAGTAGAATGGACAGATTAATTCCATGTTTAGAATAGAAATTGGGATAAAGGAACCAGACGAAGAAAAGGGAAGAAGAAATAAAAAGAGGTGGAAAGACCTACAGGGAAAGGAAAATCCTGAGAATGTCAACATGGGGGTGGGGGAGGTAGGGGAGAGATGTGTAGAGAGGGTGGCCAGTGCAGAATTTGGGGATGAAGCCAAGCAGAACGGCCGCTGTGAACAAAGAAGAACAAAAGAGCATTGCTCAGCACCCAGTTCTACAAGGGTAACGTTGACCCACTGCAGTCACCTAATGCCAGCGCAACCCTGAGGGGAATGCAGGCTGAAAAACAGGATGAAGCACTGTGTGCTGTGGGTGAACGGGCCCCATAGACAGTTAGATGGATTTCTCAGGAAGAATTTCAATGACCCTGATTCTTGAATCTTCCCATATATAGACAAACACTACAATCACTAGCTTGAGATATCTGTTCTTTATGACTGGCAGTGACTTTTTATTAAAATGTATTCTTGACAGTACGTATTTCCTGGCCAAAAAAAAAAAAAATTAATATATATACTGCCTCTTCTCACCTGTTTGGAGCAATTCCTAAGTATAGTCCTCACTGCACCCCACTCCAGTACTCTTGCCTGGAAAATCCCATGGACAGAGGAGCCTGGTAGGCTGCAGTCCATGGGGTCGCTAAGAGTCCGACACGACTGAGCGACTTCACTTTCACTTTTCACTTTCACGCACTGGAGAAGGAAATGGCAACCCACTCCAGTGTTCTTGCCTGGAGAAACCCAGGGACAGAGGAGCCTGGTGGGCTGCCGTCTATGGGGTCACACAGAGTCGGACACCACTGACGCAACTTAGCAGCACAGTTCTTTTATTTAAGACCTTGACTAAAACTTAACTTTGCAACTCTTATGTTGTATGTTTTTCTTTAAGTCAACACTATTAAGAAGCACAAACTTAGTCAAAAGACCATATAAGGAAACAATTTATAACACAGAACAAAAAGTTAAGATCTCTAATGTGTAAAAAGCTCATAAAAATTGATTAAAACATTTAAATATCCCATCAGAAAAATGGGGAGAAGACACAAACAGGCAACATACTAAACAAACAAACAAACAAAATGTGACCAAAAACATATGTAAAAATTACAGTTTAAAGTGAGACAAATTTTTTTACCTGAGTCTGAAAGTACCCCAAGAGGTTGATACCCAGGGGTTAGCAGTGCATAGGGAAAGCAGTACTCTGTAAACTAGAATAACCTTTCTAAAAAGTAATTTTGTCTTCAAAATCTGTACATCCATTAAAGCAGCATTTATTGTTAAAAAAAAAAATCAGACTCAGAGTAAAGGCTCTGAGTATGTGGATTTCCACTACTATTCCTTTTCTAGTAATGAAAAATCGAAATAAATGTAATTGTTCAATAAAATTGAACACTGGCATGTTCCTACCTGGGATTCGGTGGGTGCAGACTCTGAGATGAGAACACAGGTGCTGGCTAGTTATTTGGGAGGTGACTCCAGGAAACTAGAAAATCGAGGACTACCCATTGTGGTTTTCAGGAATGAGCTGGTTACTGTTGTGGGCAACTACACCTCAACTCCGCTGAGGACCTCTGCAGAATTACAAAGCACACATCTTACAACTGTCCCAAAACAGGACAGGGAGGCTGAGGCATATATCTACCAACTCTCATACCCCATTGGTTGAGGTCCCAGTATTTAATGCCTCCTTGTGTCTACATTGTACCTTCCTGTGTCTGGTAACCTTTGCAGCTTAGGAGAAAGCAGAGCAGAGATAGGGCACAGCTCCTATCTGATGTGGGACACTGTCAGAAGGGCATGGCACTGTCCACCACAGTTGTGCTACTATCAGATGGACTATGGGGATATAACCAGCTCATTCACATTTTAAGTTAAAATCAAATTGCAGGTAGAATATACAGTGTATCTTGTGTTTAAAGTAGATATATACAGATATATATTTACACACATACACAAACGCACACATGAAATATGACTGGCAGGATATTTACCAAAAGTTAATTAGTGTTTATCTTCATGTAATGAGTATCTCAGATGATTTTCACTTTTTAAAAAATGTTTATATTTCAATATTAAGCTATGCAAGTAATTGCAGCTATAATTTTCTACAATGAACAGGGCATATTGCAATAATAAAAAGAAGCTAAGTCTATGTACCTTTAATAGGTCTGATTTTAAAAACACATTTGCTCTATATTTAAAAAAACATTAATGATATTAACTATTACAATCCTCAAATTCTTCAATAATTCCAATTAGTTTAAAACTAAAAACTAGTATATGAAACAACTGCCTTCAGAGCATTTACGTGGTGACTTTGATATTTCAAGTATAAATCAATCATCAATAATTTAATTCTAAATTCTCCATTAAGAGAAAGTGGAAAGGGGAAAAATAATAAGATGAGCAAATAATGCAGAATAAAGTTTGCATTCATTANTGCTCCTCCCATGGGCAGAGGAGCCTGGTAGACTGCAGACCATGGGATCGCGAAGAGTCCGACACAACTGAGCAACTTCCCTTTCACTTTTCACTTTCATGCATTGGAGAAGGAAAGGGCAACCCACTCCAGTGTTCTTGCCTGGAGAATCCCAGGGACAGGGGAGCCTCGTGGGCTGCCGTCTTTGGGGTTGCACAGAGTCGGACACAACTGAAGCGACTTAGCAGCCGCAGCAGCAGGGTTTGACCTCTGAGTTGGGAAGATTCCCTAGAGGAGGCAATGGCACCCCACTTCAGTATTCTTGCCTAGGAAATCCCATGGACAGAGAAGCTTGGTGGGCTACAGTCCATGGTGTCCCAGAGTCAGACGTGACTTAGCGGCTAAACAACAACTGGTCAAAAGAAATCACTGTGTGGAATCCAGAAGCCTTTTAATATAATATAAAACATAATGAAGTATGTGAAATGTATTGGCTACAAAATGATTTAAGTTGGTAAGAAAAAACGTATTTTAATTAGCAAAAAAAAAAAAAAAAAAGAACCCCAAAGTCAGGTTTATAGGACTATGAGCAATTGTATTCAATTTTTAAAAATAAAGCATTGAATGGTATACCGAGACTCAAAGATCTCAGCCAAAAATAATTATTACTGAGAATCTGGTGATTGTAATAATCTGTCCTGACGTGTTGCCAACTGTTTTATTAGAGAACAGAATATTCTTATTTAAAAGACAGCAATGTAACTGTAAGTCAATCAATTTGCATAAATCTTTTTGTTAAAAATAATCTAAAAACTATATCCATTGATCTTTAGCAATATAACCCAAAAAGATAGAAAAAATAAGCCCAAAGGCACTGTGAATGTAACATTTTCCATCAAGCATGGCTACATGTAGCATCCTTTGCAGACATTTGTGTTGCATCCCATCTTGTTACTTTGTGTATCTGGCTCTCCACAGGGATTCTGGGTTTCAAAGGTGCTGGTAATTCTCAGCTAAATATTCCCAGTAACTTTGTGATGCATGCCAACTCTAAATCTGTGGAGTGAAAATGTTGGGATTAAATTCACTCTAGAGAAACAAAGAACTAAAGAATAACTGGAAATACAAGCAGTAGATAAGAACTGTCAAGTGTCTTCCTGAAATCTTAAATGTGGAGAAAGATTTTGTCAGGGATGAAAAATGGGGACTGTCCTCCTTTTCACTCACTGCCCATAACTTTTAAACTATGGACTGTCTACAAATAATGCATTTAGTACTTGGGAAATTATTTAGAATTAATAGGCATCACGATTCTCCAGCTGATAGTCTAGCAGGTAATCTTACATGCTTAACTGAAATGACTTCTTAATCTTTATTTCATTTAAAAACCATAATTAAGGATATCAATAACAGAAATTTTAAATAAGCATTTTCCTGGAATGTTCACTGTTGTGATACAACTATACTTGAATTTGATTTAGTTTCTCCTTTTCCCTTTTCTTCTTGAGTCACATCTGCATTCTCTCAGGACACAGATACCCCAGAGCTGCTGATGTGATAAAGCAACTCAGACTGCCCTGACTGCATAGGATCCTTGACCCCCACCTCCATTCCAGATAGGAATCCCCTACAGATTTATTTAGGGGCTTCCCAGTTGGGTCAGATGGTAAAGAATTCGCCTGCAATGCAGGAGACCTAGGTTCAATTGCTGGTCAGGAAGATCCCCTGGAGAAGGGAATGGCTACCCACTCCAGTATTCTTGCCTGGAGAATCCCATGGAGAGAGGAGCCTGGCAGACTGCAGTCCATGGGGTTGCAAAGAGTTGGACACGACTGGGTGACTAACACTTTCGCTTTTAGGGGGCTTTCACTTTCAGGTGGCACAGTGTAAAGAATTCTCCTGCCAATGCAGGAGCTGAAAGAGACATGGGTTCTATCCCTAGGTTGGGAGGAGGAAATGGAAACCTATTTCAGTATTCTTGTCAGGATAGTCCCACGGAGAGAGGAGTCAGGTGGGCTACAGTTCATGGGGTTGAAAACAGTCGGACATGACTGAATCACTGAGCGTTCACATATTTATTTAAACACATTATTTCTTTGTTCAGTTACATGAAAATCAGGAGACAGTTCTAATTATTACACCTCTATCATTCAACATCAAATTTCAAAGGATCAAAGCATATACTATAGGACAGAAGTGGTCAATTTTGTAACTGCTTCTAGGTCAAATTTTTTTCCCCACCATGCAACAAATTTATCTATTAAGAAAAAAATGGCAGGGATAAATTTTTCTTTCAAATGGCTTCAGAACAAAACTGAAGCAAAACTGAAATAATGAAAAAAACATAACGTGATGGTGAAGACTCTGTGAAATCTTTAGAAAAAGTGGACACCCAAAGATAATGACGACATAGGTACGGTTTTACTCACAGAGAACACAGGCTAGTCAAAGACTGCCTTTTAAGTTCCTACGAACATGTTTCAAAAGTCGCAGATAAGGGTCAAGATATATTATGAACAAATTTTTCCTTACCATATGTTCGGTTCATATTTGTTACAGAGGTTAGAACATAGTCTAAGAACATTCAGATAAACAGTTTTAGATTTGTTCCAATCACACCCCTCAGATGAGAGGAAAAGAAAATCAGAGAAAAGCTTTCCTATGATGAGGCATTACTAGTTACAGGTGAAAATATCACCAGTAACAGTCTAAAAAGCAGAGATGGCTAGAAAGTAGGGGGTGGGGAACTCACTAGATGATAGCTGGCCAGCACATGGTAAGCTAAAGAGGAGGGTCTCTCAAAATTCCTTTATTTGGGGGGAGGGGTGAAGGGAAGGGCGGAAGGTGAGGTGCTAGATTCCCTTAAATGTAGAAGTCTTAAGGGCAGAAGCCATAATCTGACCGAAGTGTCCTTAGAAACCAACCCTGTACTTCACACAGAAAGGCTGCTTAGTAGCTGCATTGAACGTTTTGCTGAGTGAATTTTTGAGCCAGCCATGTATACACAATACAGAATTTTCATTTCTTTTTCACACATTGTCCATGCACAAGGATAAAGATCTCCATGCCCTGGCAGTTGTACTAGCAATACAAAGCATATGCTCACTCCAAGCAGAGCACGTCCACATTCTTATCCCATCTGACTTTTCTCCTCCATTAAATAGAACCAAATCTGTTTTCTTGACTTCATGCCACAAGGCAAGACTCAGGTTTCACTCTGGCTCTTTACGAGCATATTCCATACAAAGAAAATGGCATTCAGCTCTTCACCTAAATGTTCTCGCATGTGGGTGTTTGTCTTAACTCTATGTTGATGCTCAGGCTGTACTAATCATTGCGCCAGGCACCAGAGAATTATAGTGAACAAGCCAGGCAAAGAGTTCACTGCTCAAGTGACTTTTTAGAAAAAAAAAAAAATCAGACAATATAGTAAGATAGTATTAGAGTAACATTAGGTACCAGGAGGAGTGATGACATTGCATACGTTGGAGAGATGGGATATGGTAGTGGGAGTTAGTATTAATCTTTCCTTTATTTATATATCTTATGATAATTTCACTAATTAAAATAGAAATTTTAAGGTAACGTGATTGACAATATATATTAGCTTGATTTTATTATTTAAAATAATGCACATGTATGCTATTTATGCATAAAACATCTTCCATACACACAAGAAGTACTTAAAAAACTGAGGGAAGGAATTAGTGGAGGGTAGACGGAAGGAGCTTTTCATCTTTATGCTCTTCTATACCATTTGAATGTCTTCCATTTGCATGTGTAATATGAAGTAAAACATGACTTTTAAATGTGGAATGAAATTAAAAAGAAAACTAGTGACAGACTGAAGGCAAGGGTGACAAAACCATTATGATAAATCAAAGGTGGGTTACAAACATGATTATTAGCTTTCTAGTGATCAACTTCTTGGAAGAAAAGCTATGACAAACCAAGACAGTGTACTAAAAAGCAGAGACATTACTTTGCTGACAAATGTCCATCTAGTCAAAGCTACGGTTCTTTTCAGTAGTTGTGTATGGATGTGAGAGCTGGACCATAAAAGGCTGAGTCCTGAAGAATTGATGCCTTTGAACTGTGATGTTGGAGAACACTCTTGAGAGTCACTTGGACTGCAAGGAGATTCAACCAGTCCATTCTGAAGGAAATCAATCCTGAATATTCACTGGAAGAACTGATGCTGAAACTCCAATACTCTGGCCACCTGATGTGAAGAGCTGACTCATTAGAAAAGACTCTGATGCTGGGCAAGATTGAAGGCAGGAGGAGAAGGGGACAACAGAGGATGAGAAGGTTGGATGGCATCACCGACTCAATGGACATGAGTCTGAGCAAGCTCCAGGAGATGGTGAAGGACAGGGAAGCCTGGCGTGCTGCAGTCCACGCGGTTGCAAACAGTGGGACACAACTGAGCAACTGAACAACAACAACAAGGGATCAACTCGGAAGGGTAAAGTTTACAAGGTCCAGGAAATAAAAGCAGAGCAATTTGCTCAGGGAATTTACGAATTCTCATTATTNACGCGGTTGCAAACAGTGGGACACAACTGAGCAACTGAACAACAACAACAAGGGATCAACTCGGAAGGGTAAAGTTTACAAGGTCCAGGAAATAAAAGCAGAGCAATTTGCTCAGGGAATTTACGAATTCTCATTATTAAGAAATGAGACAAATTTCTCCTAGGAGTCCTCATGAGGAAGATGCTGTGTGACACACAATATATAGATGTGCTTATAATATCCACAGTGACAGATTTGATCAGGCTTCGGCCTGTAATGATCCCTAACAGAAGTGGATGGCAACACACCAAATGTAATTCACAAAAGCATTTCTGAAGGGGGCCAGGTCAGTCTAAAAGCTCTGGATAAAGATGGCCTGAGTTCAAATGACAGTCCCACCACATAACCTTCTATAAGAACTTAAACAAATAACTTGATGTTTCTGTACCTCAGTTTCTTCATCTGCCCCATAAGGTTTTGTGAGGAATAAAGGAATGAGTACATACTTAAATTTTAGCAAACTCAATCCACATTAGCTATTTCCATGCACATCCTGGAATTTTCTCTCACCTAAACCTTTAATAGGGCGCTGAGCATGGCCAGTCCTGGGAGCTGTGGTCCTTGTCACGTGATGAATACTTTCAGCACACCAAGATGAAGGCAGCAGAGGTCTCAAGGTTCTACTACATGGGACAGCTTAAATCTACTTCCCTGGGATCCCCTCTAGGATCCTGAAAGAGCTAACTTACTGCACAGAGTTGTTTACTTTCTTTTTTACATTATCATTTAAAATGAGTGTCAACTATGGACTAGGCATTATTCATTCAATTTTTATAATAAGGCTCTTGTGTGTGTGTGTGTGTGTGTAAGTGCACGCTCAGTCATGTTCGACTCTCTGCAACCCCATGGACTGTGGCCTGCCAGGATCCTCTGTCCATGGAATTCTCCATGAAAGAATACTGGAGTGGGTTGCCTTTTCCTTCTCCAGGGGATCTTCCCCACCGGGGGACTGAACCTGCATCTCTTGTGTCTCCTGCACTGGCAGGTGGGTTCTTTATCAGCTAAGCCACCAGGGAAGCCCAATAAGGCTCTTATGTAGATCCAATCATCATCTAATTTTACAGATAAGGAAACAGGCAAAGAGAAGGTAACTTATAACATGTCACACATGCAATAAATGGCAGAACGAAGACTCCATCTGGTCCAGCAGACTGGCTCATGCCTACTCTCGACTGTGGCATTGCACTATACCACATATTACATAGGTCAAACTTACAAAGCATCCATCACAAAATCAAGATGGCTTACTATGGAATAGCTTTACTTTCTGGCAAGATTTAAGCCCCTTCTATGTAATAAAAACATTAATATCATATAAAGGAATGCTTATTCCATATTTCAGTTTGCTGGGCTGATGGTGATGGGGTTTGGAGCGTGAGGTGGAGAGGGAACAGTTACTAATCACATCATGTCAAGATGAAGAGATATCAGAAAATGGCTCACAGAAATGTCCAATTGCTCCAAGAGAAGACTGCTTCTATTGGCTCCACCTCTTATGACATGCTATGATGGCAAATCTGCTGTTACTGCTGCTGCTAAGTTGCTTCAGTCGTGTCTGACCCTGTGCGACCCCATAGACAGCCTCCCACCAGGCTCCCCCGTCCCTGGGATTCTCCAGGCAAGAACAATGGAGTAGGTTGCCATTTCCTTCTCNAGTAATGGAAAAGTATGTTTAGTCACTGGAAAATTCTTTCAGGGGCAATATAAGCATATGTATCATACAAAGCAACCAATCGTCTATTTCTTTCTTGGGAAAGGTAATAATATGAACAGACTTGTTCACAAAGGAAAAATCGATCAACGTTTTAAAAAGACAGCTGATAATTCCTTGGGGCAGAGTGGAGATGCACAGGAGGGAAAAGCCCAAGAACTTTTGCTTTAGTTAAAGGGACGAGTTGAAAATAATTGTGCAAGGATATAGACAGTGAAAAAAATTACAATACCCATCATACCTGCTTTTTTTGGACCAACTTAGAAGTGGTAGAAGTATAGAAAAAATAATCTTTTTATAATACCTGGGGTTTTCCATTGGAGACCCACAGGCTTTTGACAGGTTATGTGAAAGTCGAATCTTCTCCCTTCAGTTATGTGGACACAACAGCACTTAATTTTTTTTAGACCCAAGATCTATACTTTAATTTGACAGATTTATAGATACAGCTTCTGACTTCTTGGCCCCGTATGTGCAATATTTATATTTCTTCTTAAGCATGGTGTGAGTCCCATATGGACTGTGGTGAAAAAGGAAGGAATGAGAGATGTGGAAGCTATCCAATATCTTTCTTGGTTTGGACAACATCACTGAAGGCAAACTAATGGGGAGTTATGGATGGAACTGAGCTTGCCTGGTGGCTCAGACAGTAAAGAATTGGCCTGCAGGGCAGGGGACCTGGGTTTGATCCCTGGGTCGGGAAGATCCCCTGGAGGAGGGAATGGCAATCCATTCCAGTATTCATGACTGGGAAATCCCATGGACAGAGGAGCCTGGTGGGCCACAGTCCATGGGGTCACAAAGAGTTAGACATGAGTTAGTGACTAAAACAACAAGCTCTTCATATCCAGACACCTTGAAGCCCACATTGTACATGAAAAGGAAAGGCACAAGAACCTTTCCTGTGATGTGAATGGAAATTAAAACCACAATACTGTGGGGTCCCATTTTTACTTTTTAGACTAGCAAAGAATTTAAGTTCAATGTGGCGAGGGTATAGGGAAACAAGGAAACTTGTTTACTCTCCAGTTCAGTTCAGTTGCTCACTCATGTCCAACTGTTTGCGACCCCATGAACTGTGGCCCNACAATACTGTGGGGTCCCATTTTTACTTTTTAGACTAGCAAAGAATTTAAGTTCAATGTGGCGAGGGTATAGGGAAACAAGGAAACTTGTTTACTCTCCAGTTCAGTTCAGTTGCTCACTCATGTCCAACTGTTTGCGACCCCATGAACTGTGGCCCACGCAGCACGCCAGGCTTCTTTGTCCATCACCAACTCCCAGAGTTTACTCAAACTCATGTCCATTGAGTCAGTGATGCCATCCAACCATCTCATCCTCTGTCATCCCTTCTCCTCCTGCCTTCAGTCTTTCCCAGCATCAGGGTATTTTCAAATGAGTCAGNCGCCAGGCTTCTTTGTCCATCACCAACTCCCAGAGTTTACTCAAACTCATGTCCATTGAGTCAGTGATGCCATCCAACCATCTCATCCTCTGTCATCCCTTCTCCTCCTGCCTTCAGTCTTTCCCAGCATCAGGGTATTTTCAAATGAGTCAGCTCTTCGCTTCAGGTGGCAAAAGTATTGGAGTTTCAGCTTCAGCATCAGTCCTTCCAATGAACACTCAGGACTGATCTCCTTTAGGATGGACTGGTTGGATCTCCTTGCAGTCCAAGGGACTCTCAAGAGTTTTCTCCAACACCACAGTTTAAAAGCATTAATTCTTCAGTGCTCAGCTTTCTTTATAGTCCAACTCTCACATCCATACATGACAACTGGGAAAACCGTAGCCTTAACTAGATGGACCTTTGTGGACAAAGTAATGTCTCTGCTTTTTAATATGCTGTCTAGTTTGGTCATAACTTTCCTTCCAAAGAGTAAGTGTCTTTTAATTTTCATGGCTGCATCACCATCTGCAGTGATTTTGGAGTCCAAAAAAATAAAATCTTTCACTGTTTCCCCATTTATTTGCCATGAAGTGATGGGACCGGATGCCATGATCTTAGTTTTCTGAATGTTTACTCTTAGTGTGAGTTAAAATGGTCCAGCCTTTTTTTCGAGGGCTCTGTCATTATCTGAGCAAAAGTATAAAATTCTCTAACCCACTGACACAACGATTTCACTTCTAAGGATTTATCCAATAGACAATGCACATACATGTACGACTCATAGAAGTACATGCTACCTTGTCTAGGAAATCTCATGGACAGAGGAGCTTGATGGGCTACAGTCCATGGGGTCACAAAGAGTTGGACACGACTGAGCAACTAACACACACACACACACACACACACAATACACACACAAAACAGCTCTTATCTCCCCTACTCACTTGACAAAAGCATGTATTGTTGTTGCTGTTGTTCAGTTGCTCAGCCGTGGGCAACTCTTTGTGACCCCATGTACTGCAGCACACCAGGCTTCTCTGTCCTTCAGCATCTCCTAGAGTTTCCTCAGACCCATGCCCATTGAGTTGATGATGTCATCCAACCATGCATTACCTTCTATTTTATTTTCGTTTTGTAGACTGCTTGTATTCTGACCAGACAATTCTGTTAATATAATAGCTTTCTTATTCTCCCTTCCCTTTTTTTACTTCAGAAGTCTTTTTCTTTTCCATACTGTGTCTTACATATGTTAACACAGAGTTTGTTCAGTGGTCATGGATCTTGATTTTATGGAGACATTTTTCATTTCCTGGGTCCATTTAAGCTTCCCAAATGGCTACTATTGGGCTTCCTGGGCTGAGTCAGCTGGGGGCTGCCTCTGCCCTGCAGAGAGGACAGTAAACCGGAGCAGGTGTGCTGCGTCTGCAGGGAAGCGGGTGCGCGTTTCCCAGGCTGGGTAACAAGATGTCTGCCTTTACTCTTGTGAGGTATCAGCTGGGGTCAGGTTCCTCTGTGATTCCACCCCGTCCCCCTTGTGCCCAGATCGGCCTCAGCCCGGAATGACAGGGCTTCTCACACTCGTAGGCCAGCAACTGCTTGAGAGAGGGGCACCCGCCACGACAGAGTGTCATCCCTGCTTCCTGCAGTGCTCTGCCTGGTGCTGACTGTCTAATAAGAAATAGAGTCTCGTCAGTGTAGGACCAAGGCCAATCTAGGGGAGAAAGCTGTTTTGATCAGAAAGTTGGGAGAATCACTAAGCTTTCACTCTGGGCATACTTTTGGAACAGCTCTCTCTCACTTCTTAGTGATGAAGAGTCACACTGGCGGGTCCTTTGGGCATGCTGCTGCCTCCGTGTTCCCTTGTGGATGTTTTCTGGGTGAGACCCCTGAGCTGCAGATGGGTGGTCTCTGCCACAGGTTTTCGGAGGCCACGGTGCTGTTAGCTGCGGGCATTGGATCCAGCCTGCGAGGGAGAAAAAGTAACAGCTTCAGACTGGAAAGTAAAACCTGCTTTGCGCCCCGGCTGTGGAAGAACGCGCGCCCTGAGCTGCCTGCAGAGTTGTCAGAGGTGGTGGTGACCCGGTGTGGGTTGGACCCTAAGTTGCCACTGAAGTCCAGATAAACAAGTGGGAGAGGAGGTGGTAGTGCGCTGGCAGGCCCCTCGCTTTATTGTAGGAGGGAGCCAAGGTGGGGGTGACTCCCTGAGTAGGAACTAGGCTTTGGACGAGCCGCCTCCTCGCCCGGCATTGGGTCATGCGTCGGTCATCTGTCCTGTGTCCTCAGTGTCCACACAGAGGTCCATGAGCACTCTCCATTCTGCCGAGGGAGCCTGTGCCTTCCTCTAAGGGTCGGGCCTGGGCGACTAGAGCAGCCCGGGGCCGCTCAGAGCTCGGGGTGTGAATATTTCTAGCTTCCTGGCCACCACAGGGTCTCGAGCGGCTCCTGAACTAGCAGTATTGTCTTGACACAAAGTTAGGCATAGATTTTCTGTAAATGAACACATGTTCTGAAACATCGGTATGTTCCAGAAAGCTTTATTTACAAGAACCTCAATGCTGGATGTGGGCCACGGCCCATGGCTTGCTGACCACAGAGCGGAAAGCTCGAGGTGGACTGCTCGGTCAGCATGTGGCCTTGAGAGGTCACCAGACCCACTCTCCTGACTGGGGGGTGATGAGGCGGTGGCAGGCCCCACTGCACACCTGGGCGGGCCAGATGTGTGGCAGGTGTTGACACTGAGCGTGCCGTGTGCCTGAAGCATGCCATCTGTGTTCCAGTTTGTGCCCTGATTCCTGGGTCACGTGCTTTGACAGTGTCCCACCTGAAGAGGGTGATCACTGCCAGCAGTCTTCCTGGAAGTGGGCTTGGGAGTTGTTGGCAGGCTGCTGGCTCTGTGGTTCTGGTTGGGGGCTCGCCTCCTGTTTCTTCAAGCCCAGGCACCTCAGAAGGCCCCCTATGGCTGGAGTTCTTGGGAGACTTCCGGGGAGCCTGGTGTGGAGAGGGTTCAGGAACACCTGACTGGGGGGCCCTGGTGTTG
>SJYV01054497.1:319087-345840 GCA_006410875.1 Neotragus pygmaeus | reverse complement strand
ATGCTTTCTAAGGCCCACTTGACTTCACATTCCAAGATGTCTGGCTCTAGATTAGTGATCACACCATCATGATTATCTTGGTTGTGAAGATCTTTTTTGTACAGTTCTTCTGTGTATTCTTGCCACCCCTTCTTAATATCTTCTGCTTCTGTTAGAACCATACCATTTCTGTCCTTTATTGAGCCCATCTTTGCATGAAGTGTTCCCTTGGTATCTCTAATTTTCTTGAAGAGATCTCTAGTCTTTCTCATTCTGTTGTTTTCCTCTATTTCTTTGCATTTATTGCTGAGGAAGGTTTTCTTATTTCCCCTTGCTATTCTTGGAACTCTGACTAACTCAATAGCTGGGCTTTCTATTAACACTTGAAACTCAGTGGGTTCAAAACTATACTTGTTGTTGTTCCTACTTTATGCTCATAGCCCATTGTTCCTTTTGGAATCTTGGATTTGAATTCTCAAGAGTCTTTTATATCTAGTCAGTTACTGATCAAAATTCTTCCTCCTCAGTATAGCCTATCAGTTCTGTTCAGTCGCTCAGTCGTGTCCAACTCTTTGCGANATTAAATAAGCAGGGTGACAATATACAGCCTTGACGTACTCCTTTTCCTCTTTGGAACGAGTCAGTTGTTCCATGTCCAGTTCTAACTATTACTTCCTGACCTGCATACAGATTTCTCAAGAGGCAGGTCAGGTGGTGCGGTATTCCCATCTCTTTCAGAATTTTCCACAGTTTATTGAGAGCCACACAGTCAAAGGCTTTGGCATAGTCAGTAAAGCAGAAATAGATGTTTCTCTGGCACTCTCTTGCTTTTTCCATGATCCAGCGTATGTTGGCAATTTTGATCTCTGATTCCTCTGCCTTTTCTAAAACCAGCTTGAACATCTGGAAGCTCATGGTTCACATATTGCTGAAGCCTGGCTTGGAGAATTTTGAGCATCACTGTACTAGCATGTGAGATGAGGGCAATTGTGTGGTAGTTTGAGCATTCTTTGGCATTGCCTTTGTTTGGGATTGGAATGAAAACTGACCTTTTCCAGTCCTGTGGCCACTGATGAGTTTTCCAAATTTGCTGGCATACTGAGTGCAGCACTTTCACAGCATCATCTTTCAGGATTTGAAATAGCTCACCTGGAATTCCATCACTTCCACTAGCTTTGTTCATAGTGATGCTTTCTAAGGCCCACTTGACTTCACATTCCAGGATGTTTGGCTCTAGGTGAGTGATCACATCATCATGATTATCCGGGTCGTGAAGATCTTTTTTGTGCAGTTACTCTGTGTGTTCTTGCCACCTCTTCTTAATATCTTCTGCTTCTGTTAGGGCCATACCATTTCTGTCCTTATCGAGCCCATCTTTGCAGGAAATATTCCCTTGGTATCTCTAATTTTCTTTAAGAGCTCTCTAGTCTTTCCAATTCTGTTGTTTTCCTCTATTTCTTTGCAATGATGATTGAGGAAGGCTTTCTTATCTCTCCTTGCTATTCTTTGGAAGTCTGCATTCAGATGCTTATATCTTTCCTTTTCTCCTTTGCTTTTTACTTCTCTTCTTTTCACAGCTATTTGTAAGGCAGTCATTTTGCTTTTTTGCATTTCTTTTCCATGGGGATGGTCTTGATCCCTTTCTCCTGTACACTGTCACGAACCTCCATCCATAGTTCATTTGTCTATCAGATCGAGTCCCTTAAATCTATTTCTCACTTCCATTGTATAATCATAAGGGATTTGATTTAGGTCATACCTGAATGGTCTAGTGGTTTTCCCTACTTTCTTCAATTTAAAACTGAATTTGGCAATATGGAGTTCATGATCTCAGCCACAGTCAGCTCCCAGTCTTGTTTTTGTTGACTGTATAGAGCTTCTTCATCTTTGGCTGCAAAGAATATAATCAATCTGATTTTGGTGTTGACCATCTGATGATGTCCATGTGTAGAGTCTTGTGTTGTTGGAAGAGGGTGTTTGCTATGACTAATGTGTTCTCTTGGCAAAACTCTATTAGCCTTTGCTCCACTTCATTCTGTACTCCAAGGGCAAATTTGTCTGTTACTCCAGGTGTTTCTTGACTTCCTACTTTTTCTTTGCAGTCCCCTATAATGAAAAGGACATCTTTTTTGGGTATGTGTTTCAAAAGTTCTTGTAGGTCTTCATAGATCCGTTCAACTTCAGCTTCTTCAGCATTACTGGTTTGAGCATAGACTTGGATTACTGTGATATTGAATGGTTTGCCTTGGAAATGAACAGGGATCATTGTGTCATTTTTGAGACTGCATCCAAGTACTGCATTTTGGACTCTTTTGTTGACCATGATGGCTCTCCACTTCTTCTAAGGGACACACTATGCAGAAGCCCAAACTCCATTTGAAACCCAAAACCCCTGAGAAAATTTGCAGGCAACTCCTAAATGTGCGTTCATTATACATATTTCTTGCTTTTCTCATAAGTCAACTCAGGATTAGTGCTACCATCACCTTTGGGCCAATAACTGCTTTGTAATAAGAGACCCATCAACAAGGCTCTCTTTCTAATCCTCTGGTATCTGTTTAGGGGGAAAAGTCTACTGACCTCAATAAGACTAAGGAGAGACAAGAAACCCACAGCAAAGATGGTGCTTTCCTCTTAGAAGCCAAAATGCACACTGCTCTTATGACTAAGAATAATGTACCTAGCTATGGTCTAGCAGCATGTAACACCCAACTTTAGGATGGGCAGGCTTAGGTTAAACCCTTGTGCCTAGGTGTCTGAAGAAGGGACCTTGGTCACATTAATCTTGCTGGCCTTCAGATGCTTCATCTATCACAGAGCTCCTAAAATTATCAATAAGAATAGTTGTCTATGCTTTATAAAAGCAAATGTGTCCTGGGCTTCCCTGGTGGCTCAGTGGTAAAGAATCTCCTGCCAAGGCAGGAGACACGGGTTTGATCAGTGATCCAGAAAGATCCGACGTGCCGTGGAGCAACCAAGCCCATGTGCCACAACTGCTAAGCCTGTGCTCTAGAGCCTGGGAACTGGACTACTGAGCCCACTCATCACACGTACTGAAGCCTGTGTGCCCTAGAGGCTGTGATCCAAAAGAGAAGACACCTCAGTGAGAAGCCTGCACACGGCAACTACAGAGTAGCCCCACTCTCCAAACTAGAAAAAAGCCTGGGTAGCAACAGAGACCCAGCTAGAGTCAAAAATAAGTGAAATTATTTTTTAAAGTAAATGTGTCCTGTAAAAGCATGAGCTAAGCATTGGGGTCATTACTTATCTTCAAACATCAGGACTTGAAATGTCATGACATAAAACATACTTTCACGTGAAATTTCATCACTGACTGATGGCTAGAGCACACACAGAGCTGGTTTTGTACTGGTGTGGCCACCATGATTTATCCATATGCGTCTATGTGTCTTGCTTTGTGAGTTACAGCATACATTTCAAAAATGTACAGCCAAGTCACAGACTTTAAAGACAGATTCTCTAAGTTTGACTTAGGCAACACCTTATTCCAGTGACTACAAACAAAATTCAATTAAATTATATTAACTTATAATTTCTATCTCTAGGCTCCAACGTCTTTTGATTCCTGAGATGCATGAAGAATCTGAGTTTATGAGTGTAAGTGCTTTGTAATTTAAAACTAAAGGTTTTCAACTTTAAAATTCATTAGGAAGATATACTGAGAAAGACATCTTATAGAATGGCTAATAATGAGAATTAACTCATCCTACTAACTTTTCTTTCCAACATTAACCTGGTGCCAAAAGGGGCCATTTGACCACCATTTCCAAGCAGATGACTTTCTAATTACTTATCAAAGAAAAATGTTTTCCAAGTCCTGGGGTCTATTGCTAAGACAGGGATTTGTAAGTTCAAGCTCATTTATTGGTTTTGGCAGAATTTTACTGTGACAGTTGTTAGCCTTGCTGGCTGCGACAGTATTTCTCTGCTGCAGCAGTCCACAGAAGAGATGTCCTAGATTATTAATAAAACCTAGGGGAACCAAGTAACAGTGATGAAGATTTAAACATGTAACTGATAACTGAAAGCAATAACTCACAAATATTTAATATAATGAAACCAGTGTAGCATACCACAGAAGGTCCTCAGGCCATGTAATTTTAGGACAAGGTTTTTAAATCTCTTTCAAAGGAGAATTATAATCCTTCTTTGTACTGCAGGGGAAAAATTCCACCTGCCCATGAACATCCTTGTTTTATGAATAGTCCCCTGATGTGATCTACATGGCCATTATCTGTATCAGATCCATCTAGTTTAAAAAGGCCCCTCATCAATAAAAGTGGAACAGCCATTGGAAATGGTAGCTGTGGGGATAGGCTGGGGTGCAGCCTGGCGTTGAAATCTCTCCCCTTCAGGGTTTCATTAGGAAAACGTCATTTACAAACAGAATATTTAGTATATTTCGTTGTTCTCCCAAGAGATTTGCAAGCCTTTCAATGATTTTCTTTAAAAATGTTCCTTCATTTGTTTTGTTTATATTAGATTCTACATATAAGTGAAATCATATGGTATTTGTTTTTCTTCTGTCTGACTTGTTTCACTTAGCATAATACCCTCTAGGGCCATATGTGTTGTTGAAAATGAAAAGATTTCATTCTTTTTTATGGCTGAGTAATATGCCTGTGGGGGGTGTGTGTATGTGTGTGTGTGTGTGTGGCACTTAGGCTCCTTCTATAACTTGACTATTGTGAATAACGCTGCAATGAACATATGGACAAAGGTGTGCCTACATCTTTCCAATAGTGTTTTCGATCTTTTGGGGAAAATACCCAGAAGGGGAATAGCTGGATTTTATGGCAAGGTAGTTATATCTTTAATTTTTTGAGGACTCTCTATATTGTTTTCCATAGTGAATCCATCTATTTATATTTCCACCAACAAAGCAGGAAGGTTCCCTTTTCTCCACATCCTTGTCAACACTTTTTATTTGTTGTTATTTTGATTCTAACAAGGGTGAGGTGATATCTATCTCATTGTGGTTTTGATTTGCATTTCCCTGATGATTAGTGATATTGAGCATCTTTTCATGTGCCTGTCTGTAATATGTATGATTTCTTTGGAAAAAATATCTATGCAGGTCCCCTGCTCATCTTAATTGTATTTTTTATGTTGAGTTGTATGTATTCTTTGTATATTTTGGATATTAAGCTCTTACCAGATATTTACTTGCAAATATCTTCTCTCATTTCACAGGTGGCTTTTTTGTTTTGTTGACAGTTTTTTTATAGAAACAAAGTCACAGATACAGAGAACAAACAGGTGGTTGCCAGAGGGGATGGGAGTGGAGGAATGAGTGAAATAGGTAGGAAAAGTAAGAGGCATAAACCTGTAGTTACAAAGTAAGTGAGTCTTGAGGATGAAATATACAGCATGGGGAAGAGATTCAATAACAATGTAATATCTCTGTATGATGACAGATCATAACTAGACTTATCATGGTGGTCCATTTTTTAGTGTATAGAAATATCGAATCACTATGTGTGTACCAAGAACTAGCATCATGTTTGTTGTAAGCTAATTATACTTCAACAAACAGAGAAACAAACTCACAGAAAAAGAGGTCAGATCCGTGGTTACCAGAGGTTGGGAGCAGAGAGATGGGGAATTGGATGAAGGTGGTCAAAAGGTACAAACTTCTAGCTATAAGATCAATAAGTACTAGGGACACAGTGTAAAACCAGATTAATATAATTAATGCTGCAGTGTGTTTTATATTAAAGTTGTTAAGAGGGAAACCCTAAGAGTTTATATCACTAGGGAAAAAAAGCTTTTTTCCTTTTGTATCTATATGAGATGGTGGATGTTCACTAAACCAACTGTGGTGAACATGATGTATCTAAGTCAAATCATTGTGTTATATACCTTGAACTTACAGGATGCTGTATGTTACTTACATCTCAATAAAATTGGAAGTAAAGAAAGCATTCTTTCGTATTTATTTTACTTTCAGTGACTTGATTGTGGTACTGCCCTTTAGAGAAGCCAGATTTTATGTCCATGTTACTCACTCCACGTATCGGCATACACTCCACATATAACGGCTGAGTGTTGGACAAAGATGGCTATGGTTCTCAATATCAAATGGAAAAAGATGACACAGTCAACTGGTCACAGAAATAGAACAGGGATCACAGTTACCTTTCCCACATGATTTTTCATTTACTCTTACAAGGAATGAAACTGAATGAATGTGAATTTGTGAGATATCAAGAGGGAGAACATGATCCCCTCAAGACAGTCGCAATTGGTTCCCTAAGTGGTCAGTGTGAAGGGATGAGGGAAGAGCCAGAGCTCCCAGGATACTTTTGTCTTTGTGTATGTAACAATAAATCAGTTTTTAGTTATTTTTTTATTCACTTTGGTAGCCTCACATTATTTTCCCTATTTGTAAATGTTCAGGTCTGATTAAACTTGAATTACAACTAATATAAGTATGGTTTAGAAAACTAATAGCAATGTATTATTTTATTCCTTTTTTTAATACCCAACTCTGATATTTAGACTTCCCTGATGGCTCAGATGGTAGGTGTCTGCCTACAAGGCAGGAGACCCAGGTTCAATCCCTGGGTGGGGGAGATCCTCTGGAAAAGGAAATGGCAACCCACTCCAGTATTCTTGAGTGGAAAAATCCCATGGACGTAGGAGCCTGGTAGGCTACAGTCCATGGGGTTGCAAAGAGTCAGACATGACTGGGCTTTCACTTTTCTTTCACCCTGATATTTAGCAGGTAAGGACTTGGGACTTCAAGATCATTAATGTTATTATGCGGTTAATTGAACACACTTGAGTTTCCTTTGAAAGCAAAGGACTAGAGCTGAGAAAACAGCAATATGACTTAATCCCTCAGTCAAGCAATAAATCAGTAAACTAAATTAACATTCAGCCCTTGAATTAACTCACTGTTCATAAATTTGCACCTATCATTAACTGGTAGTCCATTTTTAGAGGCAACATTTTGATTATCAACATGAACAGAGGTAAAAATTTAGAGATCAGCTAGTCTCAGAGAGTGAAAAGTTTCAAATTAATGAAGCTTCTGGCACCAGATTTACTGGAGACCCTAATGACTAGTTTCTATGAATCGAGTTTTCTTATTTGATTATTATCATCGGTGTCTGTCAGCAATTGCAATTGCAAATTTACAGTCACTTAACAACCACTTCTTAACATGTCTCATGTGAGGTCAAATGACATGAGGATTATCATGAAGCCGCAGAAAAACAAAGTGAGATAATGTATGAAAAGGAGATTTGTAAACAACAATATACTGCACAGAACTGCTTCACCAGCTGATAAATTATAATCACTGGAGTAGGTGGGCCTTGTTTTATGAACTCCCTGGTATAAAGCACTCATTCTTTCAAAAGATCCCGATTTGGAAAGCACCAGGGCTTAGATGTGTTAGATCTGTCTCGGATGGAAGTCACTTTTAAAAACCATGTTACCTGCTTCCTTCTTCTCTTTAGTTTACAGAACTAATTTATAACTGTTCCAAAGGCCAGGGAGTTAAGAGCATAAATGATCACTTTGGAAGAGAAATATTGCTTGGCCCTAACACATTATCCTTAAGAGGAGGAAAAGAGCATTCTACCTTCAGCAGACATGAAAACCTAGGTAAAAACGGAGCTAGGACTGCTGTCACTGTAAGGAGCATCCCTGTAAAACATCACAAATCCACTTCTCTTCAGTCATCTCAGCACTGCCATATACAAAAGTGAGTTGGCGAGGCTAATGACTTTTTTTTTTAAGGTTAAAAAGTTTTTATTCTTACTCCTGTCCCATTAATTTTTTTAAATATATGTTTTTTTTTAACTGAAGGATAACTGCTTTATAGAATTATTTAAGAAAAATTATAGCACGGATTACACATTTGCTTCCCAAGAAGACCTCTTCATGCCTTTAATCACAGAAACTTTTTCTCCCCAGTATTCCCATTTCCTTTTATCTTCCCACCCAATCTCCTCCAGCTACTCTTCACTCCTGCCCACCCCCCACACTGCCCAGTTCACAGGACTGCTACAGTCCTAAAAGGAACATATTCCTAGAGGCATATGTTTGTATTGGTCAAGAAGATGACACTGATTAAAAATGAGGCATATGGGCATGAGTAACTGTTGGTGGTTTTACAAAGGTAAAACCTTATTTGGTAGCAGGAAAAACAAAATGCATATTCACAATTATAAATAAATCCCGTGAAAGAAACTGACGTAATACCTGGAGGGCCACAATACTGCACCACATAGCTGCCATCGACACAGACTTGGTTAAGTTGAATCCAACAATCCATGGAAGCCAGATAAAGTAGAGAAAAGCAACCAGATATTGCTTATGGAATGTCATAAATAGATAAAGGGGAAAAAGTACTTTAAATCACTTCCGCATCTCTCTATGAATTAATATGGTGGTGATTTCAGTCCTTCAGGGGTCAGGCTATTTCAGTTAAAGACGGTGTTGATCTGGAGAAGGAAATGGCAACCCACTCCAGTACTCTTGCCTGGAGAATTCCATGGACAGAGGAGCCTGGCAGGCTACAGTCCATGGGGTCACAAAGAATCAGACATGACTAAGTGACTAACACATAATCATACACTATAAGACCATTTGACAGGAGCCTTTTTTTCACTCAGCATAATACCTTTGATCTCCATGTTAGTTATTTCATATGTCAATACTTTATTCTGTTTTCTCCAAGTAGAATTCCAGGCTAAGGATGTACCGTGATTTGTTTAACTGTCTACCCCTTGTAAGATATTTGATTTTCCCCCACAGGTTTTGGGCTGCTACAAATAAAACTGCTAAGAACAAATAAATAAATAAAGATGGTGTTGATATTTGTGAGTCGGGCCAAAGACATGCAAAGGAATTAACAATTGATGAGCCATTTTCAGTGCTCAGAGCAGGAGGGAAGGCTGTAGGAAACAAGGAATAAGCTTAGTTAATGATTTGGTGGTGAACAGGCAAACAGGAAAACAGAGCGGAGGACATCTCTCCCCCAGCTTTCTACCAGGACTATTGGACACCGCTTGGCACCTGTGGCTCCTGCCCCTCCCCCTACGAGACACCAGCTCAGATGCCTGCAGGAAAGAAAACGGAACACTGAGGTATCCTTTCCAAATGGACAGATGTTTCTTTGGCATTTACCACCTATTCCTCTAATGTCCGAGT
Source organism: Neotragus pygmaeus (assembly GCA_006410875.1). Classification (NCBI taxonomy): domain Eukaryota; kingdom Metazoa; phylum Chordata; class Mammalia; order Artiodactyla; family Bovidae; genus Neotragus; species Neotragus pygmaeus. The sequence continues at coordinate 336,675 of SJYV01054497.1, read as the reverse complement.
TAAACCTGGCACAAGTAAGCAACTACAGATGAAGTATTAGGACGGAGAACAGCAGCACGTTTTTCAAAACTTTGCATTCCTTTTTCTTTTTCCCCTTCTCTGTTTTTGAAAGTTGCCTTATTACTCAACGCACCTTGCTGAATACGTCATAGCCATCAGTTTAATCTCCTCGACCTTACAGACAGATAGTAGATCTGGTTCAACAGCTATTTACTGAGATTCCGTTTTCAGGAACTGACCTTTGGTGTTTATCATAAGACTGAGAAAGGACATAAGTAACCATGTGACAAGTACAGCAAACAAGCTCTCCCTAGCCCACTATGGGGGCACAGGGCGCTATGGGGCAGGGGAGGCAAGGGCCTAGGACAGACAGCCCAGAGGGAAAAATGAAGGAAATGGGAAGGAAGAAGGGCGAAGCTTGAGTGAAGACTTATGTAATCAGCAGGAAGTAGCCAGGTCAGTAAGAGGTGATACCATTTATGTCAACCACTGGCAAACAGAGTTGCTAGCAGGGGGCAGAAAGCAGATCATTCCCATTAGAAAATGAAATGTTCTACTTCCTAGTAGAGTAAGTTAAAAGCTTTTTCTGTTAAAAAAATATAAAAACAGGATTTCTGGAAACTTTATGCTTATATACATTTTAGTAGAACTTCAAACACTTTTCAAACTAAAACTATTCTTGCATTTTATCATTTCTCTCCCATCTTTCCTGCCATAAAATATCCACAGTAAAGACATAGTATTATATCAATGAATAGTGAATTGCTTTTAAGAATTTAACTGAACATTGAAATGGAGTATTTTCACTAAGAGAGGTCATTTAAAAATGACGAATGTGGGCAAAGACTCATAGGACCTGGGGCTGAATGACAGCTCTGCTACTTAACGTTACTTAACCTCTTTGAAACTATTTCTTTTTTCTCTTTTAAATGGGGGTAATAACACACACATCAGAAGGTCAGGGAGAGGATCAATTAAGTTCCACCATGCAGGACAAAGCGCAGAAAAACACGTGGCAGGAGTCCGAGAAAGCATGTGGCTGCCAGGGTTAAATACCCTCCTTTCTTTCAAAGTCAGCTGTTGTCTCTCCCCTAGATATCACAGACCTAAATGTATATTTTTTAAATTATTTGTTTTATGGACTAAGTATAACTTTAAAAAAAAATAAAGAGCAGTTTTTGTCTCTTCCAAAAAAAAAAAAAAAAAAAAAACAACCACACAGTATTTACTACCTTCATTCCAATGTGGATAGCCCTTGTTTTGTTTTGTTTTTTTCTCCTGAACTGTGGTGTTGGAGAAGACTCTTGAGAGTCCCTTGGACTGCAAGGAGATCAAACCAGTCCATCCTAAAGGAAATCAATCCTGAATATTCTTTGGAAAGACTGATGCTGAAGCTCCAATACTTTGGCCACCTGATACAAAGAGCCAACTCATTAGAAAAGACCCTGATGCTGGAAAAGATTGAAGGCAGGAGGAGAAGGGGACAACAGAGAATGAGATGGTTGGATGCCATCACCGACTTGATGGACATGAATTTGAGCAAGCTCCAGGAGATTATGATGGACAGAGGATCCTGGTGTGCTGCAGTCCATGGGGTCACAAAGAGTCGGACACGACTGAGCAACTAAGTTAGAGACCCTAAATGGAAAAAAAAAAAAAGTGCTTTCTCCTCCTGTATAAACAGATCACAACAGGAACAGCTACACATTTTCCTGGCCAGGATATAAGCCTTCATTCTTCTGGAAAAGAAACAGGAGAAATCTTTTTTAAACTTACACTTGTTCTCCCCACTCCCACCACTCCTTTCAGAAGTAGCTTTGAAATACAACTGCAAACACTCTGTCCCCTCTTTTCTCCTTTTAAAAATTCAACACTGCCTCTTCAGTACTGGAGAAGCATTGACAACAAGCAGGAAATGCTTTACCTGTCTGAAATTGACCAATTTGGTGGGCATATTTGACACAAAAATCTACAACTGAGACACCAGAGCCCATTTCTCCCGCACAGGGGCCAACGCCAGGGACACCAGCTATCAAGACTGTTACATCGGCCAACACAGTTCCCCTGCCTCCAGCTTTTGCCATGTCTAATTCACTCCTCATGCCTCACCAAGTGGCCTTTCTCCATCACTAATTCAGTTGTCTGTCACCTCCTCATTTCTTCTCTCCCGACTAAACAAGAGCTAAATTCTTGACCTGGTAGGAACAGCCTTTGCCTGTTGGCCCCTTTGTCTCCCAGCTTCGTCATGCTGGCTGTCCCCCCTCCTCTTTTGCCTCCAGACACACTCCCCACTTTCCAAGTTACAGCCTTAACACTTTTTATTCTTTCCCAACACTGTTCCTCCCTTCACCTCCTTTGCTCATCATCAGCATCAGCAGAAGTCTCTGTCTTTCATCCTCAATACCATCTCCTAGTGCAGTCTTCCCTGAGCACCTGGTCAAAAATTCTCACATGCTACCTTATACTGGTGAGCAAGTCATAGCTTCCATTACCTTGTAAGCTCTTTAAGAATAAGGAATTCCTGACCCTTCCAAAGAGAAACTTTAGATTTTGTGCTACCTCAGGTCTTAATAAAAATCAAAATTTTGTTACAGAATTTAATTAAACTTTGTCCCCATGACTTTTCAAGATAACAGAATAACACGAACATTTATTGCAGAAGCAGATGTGTTACCACCTGTGAATCGTCTCCACTTTTATATAAGAAGCAATGAATGCAAAAATGACTCCAACTTTAAATGTTCCAAATGGCACTGATTTCTAAATATATTAGTAACTGTCTTCTGAGAGATCAGGAGAAATAAGTAGAAGATTTTCACAGTGCAATGGGCTAGATAATGGCCTCCAAAGATATCCAAGTCCTAATCCCTAAATCTGTAACTATTACTTTATCTGGCAAAATCAACTTACAGATGCGATCAAGAGAAAGATCCTGAGATGGGGAAAGCACCATGGTTTATCTGGGTGGATCCTGACTATAATCACAAATATAAGAGGAAGATAGAGACAGATCTGACTATAGAAAAGGAGAAGGCAACATGACAGAAGCAGATTGGAGTGATGAGCTTTGAAGAAGAGGAAGGGGCCGGAAGTCAAGGAATACATGCAACCAATGGGAGCTGACAAGGAAAGTAAATTCTTCCCCCTACTTTCCAAAAGCAGCAGCTCTGCTGCTACTCTGACTTTTGCCCAGTGAAACTGATTTTGGATTTCTGCCCACAGGACTGTAAGAGATTAACTTCGTGTTCACTGTTTTAAGCCACTAAGTCTGAGTTAATTTGTTAGTGAGTATTTAGCTTTTTATGGGTACCCTACGATAACACAGCATAAGGTCCCTTATGTTAGGGCCCTTAACACAAGTGAGGTCCCTGGATCAATGTTGCCATCATCATCATTCCGGTACTTGCTGGAGACGGAAATCCTCAGGCCTCATCCAAATCTATGGAATCAGAAGTTCTGAGTTAAGCCTAGCCATCTGTGGCTTAACAAGCCCTCCTGGTGATTTTCAGACATGTTCAAGTTTGAGATCCCCTCTTGGAACATTTTTTTTCTTTGAACTTGGTAATTATTCAGATGTCCCACATTTTAACAGGATGAAATAATCCATATGATAATATTGTTTCACTTATTTGAAATAAATGCTATAAGAACACAAAGTGAAAAACAGTAAGGACATCTTAAATACACTGCTGCAAAATAAACAAAAAAAGTCTTAAAATAATGAGAGGCTATTACAAATCTAAAGTCTCTTTTCTCTGTGCTTACAGGTTTGAACCAGCAGCAGGTGGGTATGAATACAATCACTGGCATTAGCTACTAAATAAAATAATTTTTCTTAGCAATCAAAATAGATTTTAAATTAATGGAATCACAAATGAGTACTTTTTCTCACAATTTCTCTGTTGTTCAGGAGTCCATTCTGTACTTCTATCAATTTCTTGCCTAGGATTGCCATACTGAGCACATGAGGATAAAACCTGCAATGTTACATTAAGTGTGATTTTTTTTTTTTAAATTCAAATGTAGTTAAGCAGGAACTTCTTAAAAGGAGAAGAATAGCATTTCTAATCTGATACCTAAAAAGTAGGTACAACTTTTCCCCAACATGATGACACAAAAGCTATTCCTTCAGAAAGCCAGATTTCATACTAAAAGCCCCTGTTTATTGAATGACTGAATCAATGTGTCACATCTTGATAAGAGATGTTCCCATAGTCAAGCAGAATCATAATCTAAACTCTATTTTTAATGTATACATTTTCATCCATAGGACTATAGCAGTTATGTATATAACTTGTAGGACTTTGTTTTCCTTTGCAGTAGTATATTTGGCAATCAGAATTTTGCCAATCTCTGTTGATCATGCTCCATATTTATGCAGGACAAAGAAATCACCTAGAGGAGGCCACTGTTTGAGAATAAAGGACTGGTGAATAAGAAAGGGAAATGGGAAACAATTTCCCAGCCTGGAACCTTGTAAATTAGGTCAACCGATCCCAAATCAAATCATATCCACAGTAATTAGTAATTTCGTTTTCACATGGTCCCTTTTTCATAATTCACACGAAATCAAGATAATTAGCAAAGTACCGCTATCTCAATTTCTTTACAGCTTCAACCATTAGTTTAAGAAAAAACTGAGGTGAGGGTGACAGGAGCCGTTAATAGGAATGAAGTGAGAAGAGATCCTTCCTGCTTCACGCTTCACATCAGCGGTGATGCCTGCACACACAGGTACACGTGTGTGCACCCTTCATACAGCAATGACGCTCACGTGCACCCACGCACACACAACATTGCAGTCTACCTACTACCTCCATTTGTATTGGAATAGGTAGTGCCAAATAAGATTTTTCTGCTTATGCTGAATACCATGCACCCTATTAAGAATCCACGTTTGGGTACTTTATTAATATATTTACTTTTAACTTCCTAAACAAAAACCTGTTATGGAAAGGAAGACACATTCACAAAGGAGATGCTGACAACTTACCAGAGTGCTACTGCCTAGGAAAACAGACTATGTTTCCTTCCTCTGTGGTTACTAAATGCCTTCCTAGTACCCAAGTCACTGCAGAAACAACTACTAGAGTCTTACCAGTTAATTAACTTGAGGAAGATGGACCCAACTCTGTCCTAGACAGGAAGGGAAAGCGAAATGCTAATGGCTACACTACACTCTGCAATTTTCATTGTATCCAGACGATACCGTGTACTGTAAAGGAGAGTGGAGAACACTTTATCTTTCAGTTTGGGGGCCTGAGAATCAGTCTGATGCTCCCTGAATACATGGTTCACCCAACTGTGGTAATGGAATCCCTTAGACATCCTGAAACATCTTTCAGTCAGCAATTAGCAGTGAGACCCTGGGTACCAGTCACCATGGCTTTACTAACTGGGTTACATATACACACACTTCTTAAGACGTAAGACAGAAATATTGGAAACCCTCAATCTACTCCTCATAACTAATATTCTAAGGATAGATCTGGTTAGATGTACTACTCACATAAGAGGAAGAGTTTGGCCAGAATTCAAACTACCTACCAGTTCAGGGAAAGAAGGTAATTTTATCTAATTTTACTGCCAACCCTGTATATGAAATTAACAGGAAACAAGGTAATCACAAATAATGAGAATTCTCAACTAATCTCCATGCTTGATTTCAGTCATGAATTTTTCAGCTTTTCCCCAAAATTTTTAAATAAAATTGCTATGAAATAGCAAAGATCTGTTTAATTGAAAGAAATGTCTAAAAGAAGATGATCCTCCAATAGGGAGGATCTGAAAGTGAGCAAGTGGGACTGGGTACCTAGAATAGTCAAATTCGTAGAGTCAGAAAGTACACTGGTAGACGCCAGGGGTGGTGGGTGGCGGGGGACAGGGAGTTAGTGTTTAATGGGGACAGAGTTTCAGTTTGGGAAGGTGAAAAATTCAGGAGACGGATAATGGTGAGAGTTGCACAACAATGTGAACAAACTTAACACCACACCACTGAACTGTACAGTCAAATGTATTTAAAATAGTATGTTTTACATCATGTGACTTTTATCACAATAAAAGAGATTAAAGAAAAAGGACAGTGAGCAAGTGGGGCAGAGAAGGGTGAGTGGGGCTACAGGGGAAGAACCAGTGGTTTGAGCAATCACATTGCTTGCCGAGGGTTACAATAGTAATGGAGGAAAAGTAATGTCAATGTCTCGTTAGGCTCTGTTGGTGAGGATTAAGGATATAATTTCATGGCCATTCATAGCTGGATGAGGCTGGGAAGGTGGATGTAATTGAAATGACTTTCCACCATTATCCTAGACTTCCCTGCTCCATTCATTGACTGCTTTGGGGTATGTGGAAGGAGAAGGGGCAGGACCCACAGAGAAGACATAGGGAAGAGGTAATGTCATGTGTTAATAAGATGAGAGACTGTGTATCAGGGTCAGGAAGGAAGCAGGATGCCCCTTCCACACAAACACCAGGTTTCTTTACAATGAGGACACAGAAGAACTAAGCCCTCATTAGCTGTAAAGTCCAGTCTCTTTAAAACAACAATCAAGCCCTTCCCAAACACATTACCCATTATTTCCCCAATTTCTCCATCATGTAGTCTCAAACACCTTGTTTTGTTTTCCAGTTTTCCCACTCTACCTAAGAATGCTTTCACTAGCCACCTGCCTCCCCCACACTCCAGACCCATTCAGGAGGGCTCAAACTAAATACTGCTTCCCTGCAGTTTTCTTCAATTCCCTCAATTGCATCTCTTTCCCATGCTCAAGACAGAACCCTGTACTTCTATCATTTTTCACAAAGTCTCATAGTGTAAGTATTAACAGAAAAATCTTGACTTTCTACTGTACTACAAGATCCTCACAGGCAAGAATTATTCTTTCCCCTTCCTCTTCCATCTACCACTATGTCTTGGCAGCACAGATGTTTAATAAATGTTAGCTAAGTTGAATTAAATTCCTATGTTATTGATGATCCCAGGGAAGAGAAGAACAATAATAGTATTAGCTCAGGAACTCGGATGACCTGCTGTTTTATCTGTGATGCTTAGAATAATTGGGCTTCCTTGATAGTTCAGTTTGTAAAGAATCCACCTGCAATGCAGGAGCTGCTACTGCTGCTGCTGCTGCTAAGTCGATTCAGTCGTGTCAATGCAGGAGACCTCGGTTCAATACCGGAAGATACCCTGGAGAAAGGAAAGGCTACCCATTCCAGTATTCCTGGGTTTCCCTTGTGGCTCAGCTGGTAAAGAATCTGCCCACAATGCAGGAGACCTGGGTTTGATCCCTAGGTTGGGAAGACCCCCTGGAGAAAGGAAAGGCTACCCATTCCAGTATTCTGGCCTGGAGAATTCCATGGATTGCATAGTCCATGGGGTTGCAAAGAGTCGGACACGACTGTGCAACTTTCACTTTCACCTAAAATAATCTCTGTCATAGGTAAGAGCTCAAAAGACACTGAATGAAAGAATGAACAAATGAAGAGAGGTCAGTAACTCCCAACAGTAACAGGCCAAGCTCTTGGAAGAGCCCTTTAAACAACAGTTTTTGATCCTCAAATGTCTTGTGCCCACATCTGCAGTCAGCACTGGCAGAAGCTGCTTTATATGGAGCTATAGGAGGACAAAACACCATCATTAATTTTTCTCACTGAAGAGTAAGTTACAAACAGTTACAATGCACAAATCTAAGTGCACAGAAATACGCTATGTCTCCATATGGATACACCCACATCGACTGTCTACATACATATTCACCTATGTCACCATCACCCAGATCGAGATCTAGAATACTTTTAGTATTCCAGCAGGCTCTCTCCTGCCCTCTCCCATACAACTACCTCTATCACGACAGATTAACTGTCTGATAACAAAAACTTTATTCTTTCCACTGTTCACTGCTTTATAAAAGCCTATATACCCTGAGGACAAAATGGCCATCTTCCCTGTGCTTTGGAAAAATCATTCCAAGGTGACTGGTATCACAGACTGTTGTGCAAAAAGTCCTAAAATAATGACAGCAATGGCCTCTAGCAGGAGGGCCATTCCCGCGTGCCTTAATAACGGAGAAGGGGGCAAAAACAAAACCCTAGGCTGTGTGTCCCACCTTACAGCAAACTGTAGCTGAACCAGTATCCAGATGCTCCTTGAGCCAGTTTCTCAAAGCCGCACATGGAGCTCTAGATAGAACAAGGGCCGGCCGCCACTGTTCCACACCCAGTCCTTGTGCTAAGCACCCCCAACCCCTCCTCTCATGGCCAAGACCAAGTTTTCCCTGAACAGACGAAATTGGCTGCAGAACTAGAACATCTCATTATTGCCCCCAAGAAAGCTGCTGTTTTCTTAAAGCAAAGAACATTTGGTTTGTTTCATTATCGTTGGTGAGGACAATGTTTTATTATGATGACCATTGTATGCGAAAGCCATTAGCTCTCAGATTTTACTAAAAAAACAGACCTAAGAAAAAGAAACCCTTTTTGAATTCAGTAAAGAATTTCAAGTGTCAGATGATGCTTCAACTAATGCAAAGTGAACGTGCAGGTACAGATTTTGAAACATGGATCAATATTTCATATCAAATTACCTGCACTCTACTGAGAGTAACTAGTTTTCTATCCCCCATGGAAACAGGAGACGAATACTAATGCAAGCCAGTTCTCAGGCACTGCTGTCAGCCAAAGGAATCCTGTAGCACTAGCTTTGTTACACCATATAAATGAGGACCAATGTTTTTCATAGTCAAGTTGAGCTCTAAACATTTTCAGAAGTGTAAGTCTATGCCTTTAGGGCACTATTTAATAATGAAATCATATTTAAATCAGGGTTATTTCAGTAGTCTCTCAACTATAAGTCAGCTTTTATTTTGAAAGTTTCTACAGAGTTGGTATTTTATTAAGGAAGCTGAAAAGATTCATGGTTTGATCAAGCACTAATTCCACAAACCCTTGTATATATAATTACTTAAGAGCAAGTATCACTCAGTAAGGCGTAAGTCTCCACATATACTTGGGAATTCACGTAGGCACCTCCTCCTTCTCCCACAAAAATCCATTTCAGCTTCATGAACTCCTACAAGTCCTGAAATCTTTCTACTGCATGGCCTGGAGAAAGCTCTCGATGTGAATGTCATTCTCTCAAGACAAAGCCTGAACACCAAATGAAAATTTGGGTAAAAGGTTTCTCGATGTTCTTTAGGGAAAGTTAAGCATCACTACTGGAGAAGGAAATGGCAACCCACTCCAGTACTCTTGCCTGGAAAATCCCATGGATGGAGGAGCCTGGTGGGCTGCAGTCCATAGGGTCACGAAGAGTCGGACACAACTGAGTGACTTCACTTTCACTTTTCACTCTCATGCAATGGAGAAGGAAATGGCAACCCATTCCTGTGTTCGCCTGGAGAATCCCAGGGACAGGGGAGCCTGGTGGGCTGCAGTTTCTGGGATCGCACAGAGTCAGACACGACTGAAGTGACTTAGCAGTAGCAAGCATTACTACAAACAGCACTAGTGGAGGTGATGGAATTCCAGGTGAGCTATTTAAAATCCTGAAAGATGATGCTGTGAAAGTGCTGCACCCAATATGCCAGCAAATTTGGAAAAATCAGCAGTGGCCACAGAACTGGAAAAGCTCAGTTTTCATTCCAATTCCAAAGAAAGGCAATGCCAAAGAATGCTCAANTCTTAAGGTTAACTTTTTAAATAAAAAAGAAAATAGTAAAGATATTTTGAGAAAAATGAACCATCCACAATTCCTCTCTAAAAGAAGTCTTAACATTTTTACCTATTTCATCCAATGTGCTATATATATATATATGATTTTAAAAGCAAAATCAATGAGTTTTCAAAGCAATGAGTTTGTTACTTATTTTCATGTAACATTCTACTTAATGTGTTACTAGCACTACAAATATTGTAGTAATTTTATAGTCATTATTTTTAAGTTGTTGCGTGCTATTTTGTCATTTTGATAACAACAATTTAAACAATTCTAATATTAAGCATCAAGGTTGTTTTACGTTCTATTTTGGATTTGCTATATAATATGCATATAAGTGTATGTGTGTATAAATATTTTTAAGTTGTAATAAAACTTTATACATATATATTTTTTGCTTCCATATAATTCATTCTTCAGGATAAATTCATAGAAGTTGAATTGCTAAGTCACAGTATATGAACATTCTTATGGTTATTATTCTATATCAGCATTTTGTTTCTAAACAGGTTTGTACCAGCTTGCCATTATGATCAGCTATTTCAAAATCTTCACTGAATTACGGAGTAAGAGTTTTTAAATGTTATATATATTAAAATAATAAAATAAAAAATTTTAAAATGTTGCATTAGTCTACATTACTAATTTCAGAGATGTAGCAATTCAATCCCAGAGAATCTAACTTGTTTAACATTGCAAAACTGATTAATGGCCAGGTCTTCTGGCTCCTTCTTCAGGGTCCTCACTGAAACACACTATATTCAGTTTCTCTCTGGCTTCAGAATATTCTTCTCAGATAGGATACCAGACATAAGTCAAGGGCAAATGAAAGGTATGAGGGAATCAGAAAATATTCAGGAGGACAGATGTGGGAAGGAGATATGGAAGATACGATAAGGAAAAGCCTTGAAGGGCAATTTCCTCAGGTCATGCCAAATAATTTCCATTCCAGGCAGTACATTTACCTGTTTGCAAGCATCAAAGCAGTAAGGACAAAGGATTTCACTGGACTAGATGGCAGCGGCAGCACAAGACGGAAAGCTTCATGTTAGAGGATTGTAGGCATTCACAGCTGCCAAGAGCCCCCTCTAAATCAGTAATAATTAGTGTTACATCTTACATAGTACTATAGAGTTTCCACAGAACTCCTATATGCAAGTTGAGGAAGCCAAGGCAAGCATCATCTTCCCATTTCATAGATGAGAAAAACAAGGTTTCAGGGAGCAAAGGTACCATTAAGCGCAACTGGCAGAGCAGAGACTGAAACTAGTCCCGTGATGTTCTCCCACAGTGATGTGACTTCTATTTCCTAGTCAGGTGAATTTACTAATAAAAATTAAAAACATTTCTTGAACTGCTAGATTTTGAAACTTGTTTTCTAAATTTTATTTTAGTTTTTTTTTAAACAACCTAGAAATTGTAAACCACAAGACTGGCTGAGATACTTTCTTCAGGCAAGTCAATTGATTCTTTTAAAATTGTTTTTTCTTTTCTGAAATGAGAAATTTGAGATGGTTGATCTTTAGGGTCCCTTTCCAATGTCTACCGTATTCTATGTCATTTGATGGGGCCTTTTCTTAAGTAAAACTCCTAATGTCAAGCCTCCTTAAACAAGCGATCTGCTGTAAGCAATTTCAAAATTTTAAAACAATACAAAGAAAACTCTTTTTGGACACATTATAATGACTGGACAATTTTCCCTTCCATATCAAAATAGGCAAAAGGACGACAATGCTGCTTTCAGTTCAGAAAGATTCCAAGAGAAAGAACCAACAAGGAAAAGTGAGCACCTTGAAACATGACACCAGAGGAATATTCTGGCTTTCTCTGTTGACCTTTGAAAAGCACAATAATGAGAAGTTATTATTCAGGCCCGTAATTCAGGCCAGGTTCAGAAAGTTTAAGGGAAATGGGTAAAGTGCTCAGTTGGCCAAGGTACTTTTCAAATACGAGTTTTCACCCCTGGTTAGTCATGAAGTCAATATAATCGGTAGCAATCTGCATATTTTTTAAATGTAATAAAATAAATTATGGTAAGTGTCAGAGTGTATCATAGAATGCAACACAGTGGGAAGTCTGTTTTTTTTTTCTTTTGCATAAAAGAATTTTATTTAGTGGTCAGATCCCAGTGAATAATGCCTGTCATTGCTTGATTCTGTTAACATGTGGTATTAGATATGTTAACAAAGTGTATAGTGCATCACCAAAAGCTATTTAGTTTGGATTAGGTAGAGTAAAAGAAAACTTCAAAAATCTTTGTTCTTTGATAGAATTTCTAAAATATAAAAATGAAAAAAAACCCAAAGCAGTATTCAAAAATGATAAATGCCATTTTGGACTATGGCAACCCACTCCAGGATCCTTGCCTGGGAAATCCCTTGGACAGAGGCGCGTGGCACACTGTGGTCCAAAGGTTTGTGAAGAGTCAGACGTCACTCAGCAGTGATAGCAGCAGCCTTTCGAGAACACTCTGTGCTTGTTTCTTTTTCTCATGTTTTACTTATCCCTGAGAGGTAGTCTCACTCCCCCATCTCACCCTCACTCATGATTTCATAAGGTGGACAGTCTTGAGCTGGCTCCAAGGAGCTGGTCCCTTGCTGAGCTCTGAATCTAGGCAGGTGCTAGAGGAGGCAGGAAGACTGCCTGATGAAGAAAGAATGGCTCCTTTCCGCTGTGCTTCCCGTTCTAGCCTTCACTCCCAGCCCCACTCTCACCCCACCCTTCAGCATTGCATCTGCACACCGGACAGTGCATCCCAGCGGCTGAAGTTGGGTGCATTCTTCCCTCATTCTCAGAATCGGCCTCCTTGCGGTTTCTGAGATATAACACCCAGTCAGCATTTTCTCTGCAGAAGACCTGTCCAGCCCCATGGTTCCTTCTTCAAGTGTCCGGGTTCTAATAACCCCAACCCCTTCCCATAAGCCTCCATCCTCAGAGCTGTAGCTTCTTCCTGCCATTACTGCCTCCATGAGACCTCAGTGCAGCACTGAGCAAAGTGTTGTGGGCAGACAAGCTCCAGTCCTTGAAATGTTTGTTATTGTTTCATCAGAATGTCAATTAACTATATTGCTAAGTGCACTGTTCAGCTCTGCCAATTCTTCTTCAGAGATAGACTCTCTCAAAAAAAGAAGCAGTAAGTTGATTTGCATTCAAGTCAAGCTCCTTATCTCATGGCAGACTGGTAGCAAACAGCAGATCAATTACTGTGAATAATATCATCTTAGTGACTTGCTCCGGAGAAGGCAATGGCACCCCACTCCAGTACTCTTGCCTGGAAAATCCCATGGATGGAGGAGCCTGGTAGGCTACAGTCCATGGGGTCGCTAGGAGTTGGACACAACTGAGCGACTTCACTTTCACGTTTCACTTTCATGCACTGGAGAAGGAAATGGCAACCCACTCCAGTGTTCTTGCCTGGAGAATCCCAGGGACGGGGGAGCCTGGTGGGCTGCCATCTATGGGGTCGCACAGAGTCAGACAGGACTGAAGCAATTTAGCAGCAGCAGCAGCAGCAGTGACTGGCTCTTGGTTTATAATTCTTTACATTATAGTCACTCCAAGAATCATTCCTGTGGTTTCTGTCTCCTAATGGAGACCCTGACTGACAGAGAGTTAAGTAGAGATATATTNCAATTTAGCACCAGCAGCAGCAGCAGTGACTGGCTCTTGGTTTATAATTCTTTACATTATAGTCACTCCAAGAATCATTCCTGTGGTTTCTGTCTCCTAATGGAGACCCTGACTGACAGAGAGTTAAGTAGAGATATATTTTGAGTAAACTTTATTTTAATTATATATATGCATGTGTATGGGCTTTCCAGGTTGTGGTAAACGACCTGCCTGCCAATGCTGGATACATAAGAGATGCAGGTTCGATCCCTGGGTCAGGAAGACCCCCTAGAGGAGGGCATGGTAACCCACTCTAGTATTCTTGCCTGGAGAATCCTCATGGACAGAGTAGCCTAGCGGGCTACAGTCCACAGGGTCACAAAGAGTCAGACATGACTGAAGTGACTTAGCACACACATATGCATGCATGTGTGGAAAACTGTGATATAAAGTGTGCCTTATGGTCAAAAAGTTGTTACTATATTAGCCTAATGGATAGATTACATAGAAAAAAAAAATTTACCTAAGTCCCAGTTGCGAATGTATCTCATGGATTCCCTGTGACACTGTATTTTTTAAAAATTAGTAAAGGAACTCAAAGAAAGTATTTAAGGAACTCTACTCAATATAAACTTCCACCTACAAATGAGAAAAAAGATAATAAGTGAGAGATAATTTACTCTATTTTCAAAGGTTTGACATATGGTTCCTTTCAAGACCTAGAAAAATGTATTAATTTGTATGAGTACATTGTGTGCTGGGACTTCAGAGTACCTCAACTAATTCTGTGTCTTTTTTTATAAAAGTACTTGTCTCTGCCAATCATATTTATGGAGCAAAGAGTCACTTGTGTCAACATTACAGGAGCAGACTATTAAAACTATTTAAATAGTTTAGATTCTACTATTTAAATACGTCCTACTAACTCAACAATGACTTCACTTAATAGTTCACTAATATGCGTGTAAGGTCTATGCCTGCCAGGGTCTACTTCCATCATCAGAGTTACTGCTGTCTCTAAAGGCAGCTTGGAGCTAAGAAAGCAAAGACAGCATATAACATCTGCACACCTAAACATTAGCTCCTCACCATAAATGAGGTGCACCCTCTTATCTGTCATCATAAAATGATAGAAAACATTTTGTTGATTTTCTATGAGTGAACACACACACACACACACACACACACACACACACACACACTTTCTTTGTAGGATGTCTGAAAATATGGGGCCAATAATTTCATCCTTTATTACGAACTATCCATAGGGTGGCCACACAATTTATCACCTATACTGGGTCAGTACAAGAGGAAGGGAGGTGCCCAGGACCCTGAGACAATTCATGCGGCAGTCAGCCTGTGTGTTGCTCTGAAGATATGTTCACATATCAACTATAGGAACTATGACACAAAGGAGGGGAAATCAACACAGAGTAAACGATAAAAGGTACAACAGATCAATATTTCTCTTATGCTTCTAAATACCTTGCATATGAAAACTATTTCTAGTCACATAGGGTCTTTTCCCATCGTATAGCCTTTCTTCAGAAAAACTAGAATATTAAAGTTCTACAAACAGAAACAACAAGTACATTTGGTTAAGTTTCCTAGCTTAACCAGAGAAGGAAGTCATCTGAAAATCACACTGCGGTTAAGGCAGGCTGGTAAAGTGGGGGAAAGTACCAGAATAAGAGATAGCAGTATGTGTTTCACTTCAGATTCAGCCCTTTCATAGACTCACTGGGTGACCTGTAGAATGCCACCTAGCCTTTCTGGATTTCCGCTGCCTCAGCTGTGAAATGAAAGAGTTGGACAAGACAGCTTACGATGTCCTTTGAAGTTAGCTCAGTCATATGGATTCCATGTACACTATTCTATCTTGCATTATGACCAAACTCTAAACCACACAGCTCATCCCAAACTGAGTGCTTCTTAGTATCAAAGGAAGAAACCCCCAATACAAATTAATCCAACAAGAACAACATCTAGCTCTCTTCATTTTTAAGCATTTATTACATATAGAAGCACCTGAAATGGTTACAGTTTAAGGAACAACAATTTTCAAGCAAACATTCTATTGAGAAACTCTCTTACTGCCTTCTACAGAGCCACTGAGAACTAGGGAATAAAAACTACTATCGTTCCATTTGGTTCCATTCGGTCTGTGTAGGGACAGAATGAAGCAGAGCTGTGTCAAAGTGTTTCCTGTTCTGATGACAGATGGCCAGGCTTGCTGATTGAGAGCTTTTAAAAGAGACCACATCCTGCAGATCTAGGGAAAAGGGGAAAAAAGTGCTCCTGGCTCTCACCATCTCTCCTTGCTCACCATCATCAACAGAACCTGACATGAATTCCAAGCCTTGACCTCAGTTAGCAACTCAATATTCCCATGATGCCCAGCTCTCCCATGTCAGCTGAAATTCCATCTAAAGTAATTTCCTCTTCTGAGGTAGTAAAGTTGGAAGTATAAAAGCTCTATAGCCATATTTTCTCTCTACAGCTCTATAGCCAATTCTTTCCATTTTCCCCCCAGATAAGTAAACTTAAAAACTGGAACAGTAGGGCTCCAAAATAAACACTTTCCACCACATTTATTTACCCCAGTTGAGAATGTCTTCATACTTAGCATACGAAGTGAAGTTCATTCTTTTAAATCTATTCAAATGACTGCTGGGCCATATAGTCTTATTAAGTGAAAAATAAGTGCAGTTGCTAAAGAATAAGAGAACAAGCAAAAAGAATATATCCTCTAGGAAACTATGATACTGGGAAACAACCATTATTTATAATAGAATTTGCCACAGGCAGACAATATCTGACAACTCAGACTCGAAAAATAAAAATGTAATTTTCATACAAATATTTACATGAGAATTTACAAGTAAGGAATGTCACTTGGCACAATGCCCCACTTTGAAAATAAAAATGTGCTAAATAAAGATAACACTGATACCACTTTAAAGGATAACACCATAAAATATTTTTTAAAAATAAGTTTCCACTTTCTGCTAACTCACTACTGTATGTATGATTGTGAGGCTTGAAGTTAAGCAGCCTAACTTGTTAGTGCTATTAAGCATTGAAATAATGAAGAAAAAGACTATGACAGCCTCAAAGAATTGTTTTCGTAGGTAACAGTGCCTTGGTTTATGTAGAATAGCGGAGCACAGTCTAGGAAAGGAATGGAATTTTCCACTGGCAGTTGGTGTTGCCTTGTTGGTAGCTTTGCAAGACACTAAATTCTAATTTCTATTGGCAAAGGCTATGGTATTAACACTCAATACCACAACTGACCTTTTTAAGTTGTGTGATGTGGTAACTCTAACTTCTTTTCGAGCCTCAGATGAATTTTATAAGTTCCTAAAGCCTATGGGTAGCAGATAACCAACTAGAGTGGTCCGAGGACTTAGCAATATCTATCACTAGAAAAACAAATTATTTTCAAAACTATTTTCTACATATGTCTAAAAGTTATTTACTACAAAGACTAAATCACCAATATTTTTATAAATCAAAGAAAATGCACAAATAACTCTTAGCAAGTCTTATGATTGTTTACAATACTACTTCTGTCACATCAGAAAACATGAGATATAGACATACAATTACATGAGAATTATATAAAATAATTTGACAGATCCTACCTTTTTCAGGTACCGGATTCCATAGGTAAATATATAAAGGCCATATGAAAATTTCCACCTGTGGAAAGTTTAAAAAGCATTCTATGATACTCAGTTTAAATATTTCATAGCATATTCTGAAATACACGTGTGGAAAAATTCCATTAAAAGAACCCCCCCACACACACACACCTCTGCCCCAACCAGGGATTAAACATAACTATTGACTTCAGTTCAGTCGCTCACTCATGTCTGACTCTTTGCGACCCCATGAATTGCAGCATGCCAGGCCTCCCTGTCCATCACCAACTCCCGGAGTTCACTCAACTCACGTCCATCAAGTCAATGATGCCATCCAGCCATCTCATCCTCTGTCGTCCCCTTCTCCTCCTGCCCCCAATCCCTCCCAGAGTCTTTTCCAATGAGTCAACTCTTCGCATGAAGTGGCCAAAGTACTGGAGTTTCAGTTTCAGCATCATTCCTTCCAAAGAAATCCCAAGGCTGATCTCCTTTAGAATGGACTGGTTGGATCTCCTTGCAGTCCAAGGGACTCAAGAGTCTTCTCCAACACCACAGTTCAAAACCATCAATTCTTTGGCGCTCAGCTTTCTTCACAGTCCAATTCTCGCATTCATACATGACCA
>SJYV01054497.1:303550-315471 GCA_006410875.1 Neotragus pygmaeus | reverse complement strand
AGGTCAGGTGGTCTGGTATTCCCATCTCTTTCAGAGTTTTCTGCGGTTTATTGTGATCCACACAAAGACTTTGCCAGTCAATGAAGCAGAAATAGATGTTTTTCTGGAACTCTCTTGCTTTTTCCATGATCCAGCGGATGTTGGCAATTTGATCTCTGGTTCCTCTGCCTTTTCTAAAACCAGCTGGAGCATCTGGAAGTTCATGGTTCACGTATTGCTGAAGCCTGGCTTGGAGGATTTTGAGCATTACTTTCCAAGCATGTGAGATGAGTGTAATTGTGCGGTAGTTTGAGCATTCTTTGGCATTGCCTTTGTTTGGGATTGGAATGAAAACTGAGCTTTTCCAGTCCTGTGGCCACTGCTGAGTTTTCCAAATTTGCTGGCATACTGAGTGTAGCACTTTCGCAGCATCATCTTTCAGGATTTGAAAGAGCTCAACTGGAATTCCATCACCTCCACTAGCTTTGTTCATAGTGATGCTTTCTAAGGCCCACTTGACTTCACATTCCAGGATGTCTGGCTCTAGGTGAGTGATTGCACCATCGTGATATATGGTCTACAGTACAGTATACATATATATATATATGTATATATTCTTTTTCAGATTAATTTCCCTTACAGGTTATTACAACATATTGAGTAGATTTCCCTGTGTTATACAGTAGGTCCTTGTTGTTTATCTATCTCATATATAGTAGTGTGTATAGGTTAATTCCATTCTAATTAATCCCTTTCCCTTCCCTTCTGATAAAGCATAACAAGTAAGATTTTATTGTAAAAGTTATGTGAGGAGATGATTCAGGTTACGAAGCTCTTTTGAGGTAAGAAGAAAAGAACAGTGGTAGTGAGCTCAGAGAGCTGAGTAAGACTCGATGGTAGACGCAAATGTCCCTGAGTTTCATTCCTGGACTGACTGAGTCTTCAAACATCCTGGAATTCAAGTCAGAAGCAACCTTAAGAGAAGAGGTTTCAACTTTAGGATTGAAAATCATCAACTAATAATCCATAAAACCTGAATTCAGACAGGAACAAAAAGCTTGATTCTAAAACTTCTTACAAAAGCCTTCTTCTAAGTAAAGTCAGTTTACTTACTGCAGTGTCAAAGTCAAGGTCTTAATTTTAACCCCATCTCCATTATCAATTTTTTTGGTGGCTGCGGGTGAGAGTATCTGTCTATTTCTTTCTGTTAGGATGTATAAATTCTAAATCAGAAGTGAAGACCTGGTATGGCTCTAAGGGTATGTATCTCATGCAGTTATACAGAGCATGATGCTAGATTTAATGTTTTGCTATTACTATCTTGAAATTCTTAATAATTATTGAACAAGGAGCTCCATATTTTATTGTTCATTGGTTCCTAGAATTATATAGCTGGTTCTGGTCAAGATTCATAGATTCTCTTAACTTTGAGCAAACCTATTGGTATCTCTTGACTTCAATTCCATCTCTATAATGTGAGAGTGGTTTATATTATACTGTTTTTGATATTTACACTGTTTTGATATATTGATATCCTAAGGATTTGATGGAAAAAATAATTTCCACTTCTCTCTAGTTCCTCTGACTCATGATTGTATTAAACCAGCCTAATTCACACATTTGCAAGTCACTTTTTGGTCTCTGAAGACAAGTGAATTCACAACTCCTAGACTAAATGATTTGTAAGAGCTGTTTCAGCTCTAGAACATTTGTTGTTCAGTAACCAAGTCATGCCCAACTCTTTGTGACCCAATGGACTGCAGCATGCCAGGCTTTCCTGTGGCTCACCATCTCCTCGAGTATGCCCAAGTTCATGTCCATTGCATCAGTGATGTCATTCTATCAACTTCTCCTCTGTTGCCCTCTTCTCCTTTGCCCTCTTCACCTCCCCTTCACTGCCTTGTCACATCAAAGGGACTTGTATAACTCAATGAAGCTATGAGCCATGCCATGCAGGGCACCCAAAATGGATGAATCATAGTGGAGAGTTCTGACAAAACATGATCCGCTGGAGGAAGGAACAGCAAATCCCCAGTATACTTGCCGTGAGAACCCCATTAACTGTATAAGATACTTAGATCAGGCAGTTTTTACAGATAACAAAAAAACTTTATGAAAGTCATTGGAACCCCTATAATCACTCATGTAACTATATTTTCTTTCATAAAATAACCCAGCTTTCATAAGACATAGGTTGTGTTATAGGAACATGAATGCCTCCATCATTTGAATAACAATTTGTGATGAATATCTATAAGACAGAGTTTATTTCCACCAAATACCTACAGAAGCAATATTTTCAAGGATTTTCCATATTCAGGAAGTCGTTTGTTTTATTTTTGTAGTTTCATGTAAGTTACAGTTTTAAATGGTGCCTAGCTACCAGCCATTGATACAACCCCTCCTAACCTCCCACTAAAATATCTATTAAAAAGAAAGGTAAATAAAGGTGCATGCAACCACAAAAAGGAAAAAATGACCTTGTACCTATTGCAGGAATCAGAGAATTTACAGAAGAAAAAAAATAATAAAAATAAAATTAGAAATAAAAATGTAACTAGAGGCAACAAGAAACAAGCTATTGGTCTTAAAGGAAGTAGGAAAATCTGAGTATATCTTCCTGTCTCCATTTTCTGACATCTTGTACAGAAATGCAAAAATCTGCATCAATCAGAAACCTAGACATCCCTCTGTCATGAGTGAAACTTTTGATGCAGGAGGAGAATCCCCCAACCTTGTCAATTCATGACTGTTCAAAAGATGAGTAAGAAAAAAGGAAGTATTTAGCACTCAGGGAGTTCCAGTTACAGAGAAGGTGACTTAGGGGCAAAATGATTCATGGTGGTGTTGCGTTCTGGAGGTTGGAGTTCTTACAACCCATTTAACTGAAAAAGAACATGATAATAGAGATAGCTGCTCTATGTGAAATTCTTCTGGTCCACTGAAAGTAGACCAAGGGCTATAGTCATCAACCTGCTACAAGGTCAGAGATCTAAAAGAGGACTTTTACTAGCAAAAAAGAGAACAGAGACTAGGGTAAAAGTCAATCTATACATCTTCTCTGTGAGCAGGTCTAAGATGGATATTCCCAAATTCAGGAATGAAAAAAATCTAAATGTCAATACAGGTCTACTAAGAAGTATTACATAAATATGGAAAGAAAAGAGCATGCTAAGGATCCAAAGAAAGAAACATCTCCTAAAGTTAACTCCGTGGAGGAATCAGATGTCATTTTTAGAAAAGCATTTGGTGTTGTTAGATATGTCTCCTAAAATCAGAAGAAGAAAGCCACGAATTAGTAAGACTACTGGCTAAGATAAAAACAGATTATAAGTGAAACAAAAAAGCAATATAAGGATTCTAAAAATGTCCACATGAGGGGGAAGGGGAAAAAATGTACACATATCCTGCTAAAAATCACTGATGTAGAAGATAAACCATCTCCACAGGGCTGGAGAAAAGAACCAATAGATGAAAGAAGACCTAAGATCCAGAGAATCAGAAAAATCAAGTCTAATTATAACTGCTTCTGAGAAAACTCAAGTGAAGGATTTATACAGAAGGAATAACCAAAGATACAACTAAAAAAAAAAAAAAAACTGACTGAAAAGAATAAGGTCAACATTGTATTCTGAACAATATCAATTCAAAGCCACATCCTGACAAATTTTGAATCCTTGGGTTAAAAAAAAAAATCCTTCAATATCCATGCACAAAAACAAAAAAAAATCAACATACAAATCAATTGAAAATATGTCACCATCAAAGGAACAAATATCCAGTAGTCTTAACTTCTCCTTTGCATCACGAAATTTATAGAAAAGAGATAACTTTCCATCAAAGAAAGCTACTGCCAACCAAACTGCTTTCATCTGTTAAAAAAAAAAGTAAAACATTCTCAGAAATCAAAAGCTCTGAAAATATATTACTCTTTAACCATTACTAAACAAATTACTTTGGTCAATTCCAACCCACGGAGATACAAACAAAAGTTAAGAATTCAAAAATTATGATTGTAGAATAAAAGGAGTATTGTTAACAACATAAATAATTGCTGTAAATTTCAGTGGGGAAATTTGGGCAAATAATGCCCAATAAACTGTGGGAAATTCTGAAAGAGATGGGAATACCAGACAACCTAACCTGCCTCTTGAGAAACCTGTATGCCTGTCAGGAAGCAACAGTTAGAACTGCACATGGAACAAATAGGAAAAGGAGTAGGTCAAGACTGTATATTGTCACCCTGCTTATTTAACTTATATGAAGAGTACATCATGAGAAACGCTGGGCTGGATGAAGCATAAGCTGGAATCAAGATTGCTGGGAGAAATATCAATAACCTCACATATGCAGATGACATCACCCTTATGGCAGAAAGTGAAGAAGAACTAAAGAGCCTCTTGATGAAAGTGAAAGAGGAGAGTGAAAAAGTTGGCTTAAAGCTCAACATTCAGAAAGCTAAGATCATGGCATTCAGTCCCATCACTTCATGGCAAATAGATGGGCAAACAGTGGAAACAGTGGCTGACTTTATTTTTCTGGGCTCCAAAATGCATATGGTGATTGCAGCCATGAAATTAAAAGATGCTTGCTCCTTGGAAGGAAAGTTATGACCAACCTAGACAGCGTATTAAAAAGCAGTGACATTACTTTGCCAACAAAGGTCCGTCTAGTCAAGGCTATGGCTTTTCCAGTAGTCATCTATGGATGTGAGAGTTGGACTGTGAAGAAAGCTGAGTGCCGAAGAATTGATGATTTTGAACTGTGGTGTTGGAGAAGACTCTTGAAGAGTCCCTTGGACTGAAAGGAGATCCAATCAGTCCATCCTAAAGGAGATCAGTCCTGGAGGGACTGATGTCGAAGCTGAAACTCCAATACTTTGGCCACCTGATGCGGAGAGCTGACTAATTTGAAGACCCTGATGCTGGGAAAGATTGAGGGCAGGAGGAGAAGGGGATGACAGAGGATGAGATGGTTGGATGGCATCACTGACTCAATGGACATGGGTTTGGGTGGACTCCGGGAGTTGGTGCTGGACAGGGAGGCCTGGCGTGCTGCGGTTCATGGGGTCGCAAAGAGTCAGACACGACTGAGCGACTGAATTCAACTGAACTGAATGTCCAGTTAAATGCTACTGTTCTTAAGGGGCAATTTAGTACAAAATATTTAAAAACAATAATCAAAGGATGAATTCCCAGATTATATTACTGGAAAGGGACTGGAGAAGGGAAGCATTAAATTTATTCTTAAAGAGAAATTTCAAGACACTGTGGTCGTGGTAAGAGAAATATAGTTAAAAGAATGTTTCTTTAAAAACTTAAGAGGATGTCTGGTTAAAGATGGCAATGTTTTTGGTGCACTGAATTGGGTGATGGGTGATGGGTCTGATGGGTGCATGAATTTACCTATGTGCCTTTATGAATGCAGTACTGAACAGGAAGAAGAGGAATTTTGTTAAGGAAAGCATAAACTCAAAAGGACACAGACAACAGGGTTGAGGATAACCACCTCACCCTGGAGCCTGCTGTCAGAACCAGGGGCTGGCTGGATCCTAAGCTGTGGTTGGAGGATGCTCAGAATCACCAGAGAATCCCAGAAAGATTCCAGATGAGAAAGCAATTGTGCAAGGGAGGAACCTCTATTGGACCGAGAGCCCTCAGGATTAGCTTGCCCAATTCCAGACTGTTGCTAAGTGGCAAAACCAGGACACAAACCTAGTGCAACACTTTCTCAAAAGCCTCCTCTCAAATTCCACAGAATTAGCATGCATTTCTCTGCCTAGACGTGTTCCACACTACATTGTTTGGACATGGAAACCTTTTATAGCCATCAAGCCTGAAAATGAGAATGGAAAGCTAGTAAAAACTACCACCCACAGAATCTGTTTTATGGTCCTTATACAATAAGGCTGAAAGGGTTCTTTGTCAAAGTAAGGCTAATAAAATGTGCCGTAAAAGCAGAGAATCATAGTGTTGAGGTCTTCTGTTTTATTGCCAGGTGTCACTCACATGGCACAGGGGTCCTAACTGATAGAGGAGGCAGATGCAGGGAGAGACATCCAGAAGCAGCTCCCTGAGCTCAACTCAGCACATCATCCTCGAGAAAGGCGGACAGCCCATGGGGCCAATTTCTTTACAACATTTCTGGAGTACTTGCCCTGGGCTAACAGCTGTTCTGAGCCCTTTACAAGCAGAAAGTCATTCAGTGAAAACTATTCCACACAATAAAGTAGGTACTATTAACATCATCCCTAATTTTCCTTCAAATGAGGAAACAAGCCCAGAGAGGTTCACTGACTTCTCAAAGGTCACACAGCCAGGAAGGGAGAACACCAGGACTGCAAACCAGGCAGCATGATTTCAACATCCCAACTCTTAACTATTAGGCTCTGCTGCCTCTTCTTGACGTTACACACCTGAAAACTGAAGACAATGTATTCGGCTGAAACGGTATTTCCAACCAAGGGGCCATCCGTAGTTACCATATGATGAGAACAGTCTTTGTCCTGAAGACTAGAAACTGGCTGCTTGCAAAACTGGAAGTAGGGAAGGGCTGCACTGGGGATTCTTCTCAACACCAGGGCGCTTAGACAATACTGAGCTTGTTCACTAAAGTCACCAGTAATATCCCAGGACCAACACTGAGCTTGTTCACTAAAGTCACCAGTAATATCCCAGGACCCTTCTCCGTCTTAGCAACTCATCTTGTCCATGGACTGCAACACTATCCCTCCTTTGAGATTTATATCAAATGCTAGCTATTCCATGGCGCTACCTTTTCTGAGCACTGCAACAATGAAAGCATCGTAATTCTCTGACGGTGTGTTTCTTAGCTCCTTCATCTCATCTTTGATGAGCTTGACTTGCTTGTGAGCTCCAAGTAGGTATGACTGAATATTATTTATTTTTGTATTTCTGACAGCAGAGTGTTTGGCGAGAAATAGTTCCTAAATTGACATCTGAATTTTTATTAATGGTATGAGCACTCCCTTTAACTTCTCTACTTATAGGTTTATTTTAACCAAAATAGTCTTTAATCAAATAATTTTACCAACTGTTTCCAGAAACTGTGCAAAATATGAGTAAGAAAGGGGAAAGACATGCCAAATGCTTGTAATGCAGTTTTTTTTAACATGACCAATATAGCAGAAATTTGGAACCAAAGAAAGTCAACTCTGGAATGGTCTAAATAATAATTTAAAAATACTGTAACTGAATGCAAAACTAGGATGCCTTATTAGAACACATATTAGCATGTAGTTCCTTTGATTCTGACTGAATTTATCAATTTGAGACATTTCACATTTTCACTGTTCCATCATTGAAGGTTAAAAAAAAAACACTGCTTATCAAATATATGAATAAAAGTGAAGTAGGGCTTGCATCTTTTTTTCATGAAATTTGATATAAACTTCATATTAAACTTCATATATCTTGCAAATTATTACAAATGAAGTGAAACTATTATTGTTGTTCTATTGCTAAGTCATGTCTGCCTCTTTGTGATCCCAAGGACTGCAGCACGCCAGGCTCCTCTGTCCTCCACTATTGCTCAGTTTGCTCAAATTCATGTCCATTGAGTTGGTGGTGCTATCTAAACATCTCATCCTCTGCTACCCACTTCTTTTGCTTTCAATCCTTCTGAGTATTAGGGTCTTTTCCAATGAGTCAATTCTTTGCATCAGGTGACCAAAGTATTAGAGCTTCAGCTTCAGTATCAGTCCTTCCAATGAATACTCAGGATTGATTTCCTTTAGAATTGGCTGGTTTGATCTGCTTGCAGTACAAGGGACTCTCAAGAGTCTTCTCCAGCACCACAGTTCCAATGCATCAATTCTTGAGCACTCAGCCTTCTTTATGGACCAATTCTCATATCCATACATGACTACTGGAAAAACCATAGCTTTGACTATATGGACCTTTGCCAGCACAGTGATGTCTCTGCTTTTTAATATGCTTTTTAGGTTTGTCGTAGGTTTTCTTTCCAAGGAGCAAGTATCTTTAATTTCATGGCTGCAGTCACTATCCTCAGTGATTTTGGAGTCCAAGAAAAGAAAATCTATCACTGCTTCCACTTCTTCATAGTGAAACTATGGAGTTCAATAAATGAAAAAATATTCTGAAAGTAATTAGTAAAGACTTTTTATATTGAAACAGTTGTCCATTGGTATCCAAGGGGAATTGATACCAAATAACAGTGTCAAATATCAAAATCCAAGGATGCTAAAGCCCCTTATATAAAATGGTATAGTGTTTACCTACAAACTATACACATTCTCCTGTACACTTTGAATCATTTCTAGAGTACCTAATACAATGTAAATGTTATGCAAATAGCTGCGAGTATGTGGCAAATTCAAATTTTGTATTTTGAAACTTTCTGGACTTATTTTTCCCAAATATTTTCAATCCCTGGTTGGTTGAAATTTGTGGAAATGGAACCCATAGACACAGAAAGCCAACTGTACTTTACATAAATCTATCCTTTCACCTCCCAAGGATTGAAGCTGGGTCCCCGGCACTGCAGGCAGATTCTTTATTGTCTGAGCCACCGGGAAGCCCCACAAAGAAGATTAAATTCCTGTTTTTCTACTGAAAACCTAAAAAACTTATGACTTTCCTAAGGTACAAACAAAGCTACATTATAAACATGGTATACTCACATTTCATCATTTCTCCAGTCAAGTACATCAAGACTTAAAAACACCCTTCAAAAGGGTTTCTGTGTATCAGATACATTCACTTCCACAATGTTCTGAAGTGAAGGCTTTTTAGTAGCCATCTTAATCATCATCTTTATGAAGTAGACAGTACTTCTATTTACTAGGCATTCTTTGAGGATCAACTAAGTATTTTCATAAGTTAGTAGTAGCTGCATTCCTTGAGCACTCACTTAATGCCTGGTACCATCATAGGCTTTTGTATGTACTAACTTATTCTCATCTTATGGGAAACCTATGGGGTAGATGCTACTATCATTCCAATCCTACGGACATGGAAAAATAATTTAGGTCACTTGCCTAAAAGCACAGTTAGCAAGTAATGAATTTGGGGATTCAAACCCAGGCAATCTGATTCCAGGGACCACACTCCTTTCTACTACATACTGCCTCTTTATTTTAACATAAAAGTTAAAAATAGAAGTTATATTTTTTATTGCAAAGTACATGACTCTATAGCTTTTTCTCGAAACATATTAAGCAAAATCAGTGGAATTACTCTGACAGCTACGGCCTCCACTTTCAAGCTTCTTTTTGATGCTAAGGCAGGAGGGCAAACAAAACTCTCTGTTGTCTTCTCTTCCTTTCTCCACAAATGTTAAGCATACACTCGAAGTGAAATGACTTGGCAAGAGTCCTGGTTAAGAGTCGGTGTCATGAATGGGTGATGCTTACCCTAGAAAGACAACAACTTACTGAGGGCAAAGATTTGGTCTTACAGGTTTTTGAGTGCAACACTGGTATATTTCTGTGTACATAAATCAAAGCTATCCATCTCCCAATTTTTATGTTTGAACACAAGTTTTTCTTTTTTATTATTTTTAATTTATTTATGTATTTAACTGGAGGCTAATAACTTTACAATATTGTAGTGGTTCTTGCCATAGTTTGACACAAATCAGCCTTGGGTATGCATGTGTCCCCCATCCTGAATCCCCCACGCCTTCCCATCCTATCCCTCAGGGTTGTCCCAGTGCACCAGCCCTGAGCACCCTGTTTCATGCATCGAACCTGGACTGGAGATCTATTTCACATATGGTAATATACATGTTTCAATGCTATTCTCTCAAATCATTCCACTCTTGCCCTCTCCCACAGAGTCCAAAAGTCTGTTCTTTATATCTGTGTCTCTTTTGCTGTCTCGCATATAGGGTCATTGTTACCATCTTTCTAAATTCCATATATATGTGCCATGGACAGAGGAGCCTGGTGGGTTACAGTCCATGGGGTCACTAAGAGTTGGACACAACTGAGCGACTTCACTTTCACTTTTCACTTTCATGCATTGGAGAAGGAAATGGCAACCCACTCCAGTGTTCTTGCCTGGAGAATCCCACAGACAGGGGAGCCTGGTGGGCTGCCGTCTATGGGGTCACACAGAGTCGGACACGACTGAAGTGACTTAGCAGCAGCAGCAGCATACTGTATTAGTGTTTTTCTTTCTGGCTTACTTCACTCTGTACAATAGGCTCCAGTTTCATCCACCTCATTAGAACTGATACAAATGCATTCTTTTTAATGGCTGAGTAATATCCTATTGTGTATATGTACCACAGCTTCCTTATCCATTCATCTGCTGATGGACATCTAGGTTGCTTCCATGTCCTGGCTATTATAAACAGTGCTGCAATGAACATTGGGGTACATGTGTCTCTATCCATTCTGGTTTCCTCCGTGTGTATTCCCAGCAGTGGGATTGCTGGGTCATATGGCAGTTCTATTTTCAGTTTTTTAAAGAATCTTCAAACTGTTCTCAATAGTGGCTGTACTAGTTTGCATTCCTACCAACAGAGTAAGAGGGTTCCCTTTTCTCTGCACCTTCTCCAGCATTTATTGCTTGTAGACTTTTTGATGGCAGCCATTCTGACTGGCGTGAGATGGTACCTCATTGTGGTTTTGACTTGCATTTCTCTGATAATGAGTGATCTTGAGCACTTTTTCATGTGAACACAAGCTTTTCTTAACAGCCTTGTTCTATCAAATAGCCTTGTTTTTTCACCAGCGAAGGTAGTGATCCCAGGGGGTCCATCCACACCCTTGTTGTACCAATGAAAACACCAGGTTCAGAGAAATGTGTAACTTCCCTATGTTCCCAGATAACTTGGTGAAAGAAAACAGAGCTCCTCCTTTTTCACACTGGGTTTCCTTTGTCTACATCTTAAAGCCCTATAGCCCTAAGGTCTAGACTAGGAACAGATAATGACGCCCTGAGTTCATAAAATACTCAGTGGACACCTGATACACTGCCAATTCTCCGAGGAAGCATGTAATGCCCATTAGTGCACAGACATCAAATTTCACAAATTATTATTATTTTTTTTTTTACAGAGCCACGGGTGCCAGACTTCTGTTCATCTGGGTGGTTGGTGGGTTGGCTGGATTTTTGGTTTGTAGAACAAAATTAGGTCCTTCAATTATATATTGCATTCACTAAGTCTAATAAAGCCATTAGACATCACTGAATCATGTTAATGATGCAGATGCATATTTCTTTCTTGTTCCACAGGTTTTTAGCCAAAATATCTCCCCTCAAAGATTAGACATGGGTTTGACCCCTGAGTTGGGAAGATCCCCTGGAGCAGGAAATGGCAACCCACTCCAGTATTCTTACCTGGAAAATCCCAGGGACAGAGGAGCCTGGCAGGCTACAATTCATAGGGTCACAATGAGTCGAACACGACTGAAGTGACTTAAAACGGAAACATTAGTTTTAGAATGCAGCATTTTGAAGTGAAGATAGATTTGAAGTCTTAGTTAAACAATTGATAGGTTTTATCTGAAGACATTTTTAAAAAGGGATAACAATTTTTAAGTCTGTATTCTCCATTTCAAATTGTTACTGGGACACTAATTTTATTAATTGAAGACAACAGAGATGATCATCAGCTAGGAAGAAAGTAAATTGACTTTAGCTTGAAAAATTCCGTAAGTTTAAAGAATGAAACAAAAATGAGATTAAAGATTCTTTTCTTGAAAACTCTGATATACAATCTAAATTCCCAAGATAGTGTTCAAACTTTAATCAGTTTAGGAATCCAAAGAAATAGTGAAGCTAGGAGAAAAGATATGACTCAGCCTATGGACAAATTACCTCACATGCTAGTAATGTAATGCTCAAAATTCTCCAAGCCAGGCTTCAGCAATACATGAACCATGAACTCCCTAATGTTCAAGCTGGTTTTAGAAACGGCAGAGGAACCAGAGATCAAATTACCAACATATG
>SJYV01054497.1:289570-303513 GCA_006410875.1 Neotragus pygmaeus | reverse complement strand
ATTGATGCTTTTGAAGTGTGGTGTTGAAGACTCTTGAGAGTCCCTTGGACTGCAAGGAGATCCAACCAGTCCATTCTGAAGGAGATCAGCCCTGGGATTTCTTTGGCAGGAATGATGCTCAAGCTGAAACTCCAGTCCTTTGGCCACCTCATGAGAAGAGTTGACTCATTGGAAAAGACTCTGAAGCTAGGAGGGATTGGGGGCAGGAGGAGAAGGGAACGACTGAGGATGAGATGGCTGGCTGGCATCACGGACTCGATGGACGTGAGTCTGAGTGAACTCCGAGAGATGGTGATGGACAGGGAGGCCTGGTGTGCTGCAATTCATGGGGTCGCAAAGAGTCGGACACGATTGAGCAACTGAACTCTACTGAATGGACCAATTATGCAGACCTGAGTTTCGTCTCAAAGTAAACATTCCCTGAAATTATTTCTATGTCCATCAGTAAGTAACTCTGTGACTCTAAGTAGTTTTCCTCATTTGCTGGAGGCTCAGCTTTCACTTTTCACTTTCATGCACTGGAGAAGGAAAAGGCAACCCACTCCAGTGTTCTTGCCTTGAGAATTCGAGGGACAGGGGAGCGTGGTGGGTTGCCGTCTATGCGGTCTCACAGAGTCGGACTCGACTGAAGCGACTTAGCAGCAGCAGCTGTTTCTCTGTTTGAGAAGCAACAGACCTATCAATGCAGTCACTGAGGCTGGAGGAAAGTCAAACCTATTCACTTCATTCTCAGGATCAGTGTGAACTTAATCTGAGTCAGAACTGTCTTCATTAAATCATTGATTCAAAAAACAGGTTAGGCACTTCCGTAACATGCAAAATAATGTTATATATTTCATGAATATACATACTCACATATATATATATATACACATATATGTAGCATAAAAATAAAGAAGGAAATATAAACACCAAATTGAGGATAGAGATTGACTAGAGGGTAGAGCAGAACATAGAAGGGGTCTATAGAGAGCTTCAGCTGCTTCTGTAATATTTTAATCCTTTAAAACAAAACTGGAGAGAGCTCAAGTTATATTAGTCTTTGTATTTAAGAATACTACATTATAAAAAAAGATACTGTGAATAAGAATTATGTTCAGTAAAACATATTACAGTAAATGATTATGTCTTTTCCTTTCTCACACCTAGAAACTATGAATGGCTTTTTCATTATATACCATCAGTCCAAGCATCATTTTCTAAGCATCATAACTAGTTTTACTCTTTTCCTGTCATTTATAGTCATGCTTTGAGGGCTAAAATTACTATTAAGTTTCAGGTATTGTCTACATTTTATACTGACTTCTAAATCTACTGTGATTCATTTCTTAGATTTAACTACTTTGATTTGGATATTGGGGTTTTTTTAATGCTTTGTTTGTAAATTCTACCAGCAGTCAAATTTTACTGATTCTGTATTCAGTTCTCTATTGGGGTCGATTCTTTTCTTTCCAGGTTGATTTCTCTTGTCAAATGCCCAGCAAGGTTAATTCAGCATCTCTGGCCTTTGGCCCCTCCTATGAGTCTTTCCAACAGCAGTCCCAGGCTGCTACAATCTACTCAAAATACAACTGCCAAAAATCAACATCACATTCTGTTAGGTCACTGTGTCTATGAAACATTTCTCCTTACTCCTCGAATTCCCCTGAAAACGGACTAAACGTACAATTGTGAGCTTCAAGTCCATTCATTTATATGCAAGTTTGAAAGGCCACAACTTGTAGAAATCAGAAAAAGATAAATGAGCATTTTCCAATAAACATTTGTTCAGGATAAGGATAAAGGAAGGAATAAAATCAAGATTATTCTCCTGTTGCCAAAAATAAAATCAGTCAATATGACTTTGGAACATGTACTTGCAAATGTCACAATTCTTAAGTGTGTGGTTAAGGCAAAAGCAGCCAAATATTTATTACCACTGCTGAAGCTGAAACTCCAGTACTTTGGCCACCTCATGCGAAGAGTTGACTCATTGGAAAAGACTCTGATGTTGGGAGGGATTGGGGGCAGGAGGAGAAGGGGATGACAGAGGATGAGATGGCTGGATGGCGTCACTGACTCGATGGATGTGAGTCTGAGTGAACTCCGGGAGTTGGTGATGGACAGGGAGGCCTGGTGTGCTGCGATTCATGGGGTTGCAAAGAGCGACTGAACTGAACTGAACTGAACGTCAAGCTAATGTTATGTGTCCCTTGAACTTCAAGTGCTTTCATAGTCTCTATGTACTTTCTTTTTTCTTATCTGAAAGCAGACTGAAGACAAACAGTCATTTGTTCAGATGCTGTGATTGCACAGGAAAGAAAAAAAAGGGAATGAATGGTACTCCAATTTAAACAATGTACATACTTTTGCATTTAAGCAAGAAGTTCATTTGCATCTCTCTACTGCCCTGTTTGGTAACAACTTTCTGTCATAGGCTATAGCACATCTCATAACTGGAGGGAGAGACAGAGCAGCAAGCCACTCACAGGGCCTGGCATAGCGATCCTCTCTTACCCTTAAACCCTGCCTACAACCCTAGTATGAAATTTCTTTAGTTTCCTAATCTGAAAAATGGGGATGAAAACATGCAATTTTCAGTTTTGTTAGAATTTAACGAGAAATGAAAGAAAAGATTAGAACACAGAGAAATATGCTCAGGGATGAGCCCTAGGATGCTATGTAGGCTCATTCTTAATTTACTTGCCCTGACATACCAGTCTCACCATGTGGTCATACATCATATGTCACCTCCTGGTGTTCGTTCATTTTTTAAAATATTTTTTCCACCCATACCCACATCACTTCTCATCCTCCAGCTCCTTCAGCCCATTTACCACCATATTCTCCTCTTGGACTTTTAAGTTGTCTGTGAAGAATACAGATTTGTTTATGTAGATGTTTATTTATGTGTGTGTATGTATGTG
Organism: Neotragus pygmaeus; assembly: GCA_006410875.1. Lineage (NCBI taxonomy): Eukaryota > Metazoa > Chordata > Mammalia > Artiodactyla > Bovidae > Neotragus > Neotragus pygmaeus. The sequence goes on along the minus strand of SJYV01054497.1, from coordinate 300,607 downwards.
TATGGACTTCTCAGGTGGCATAATGGTAAAGAACCTGCTTGCAAATGCAGGAGACATGGGTTCGATCCCTGGGTAGAGAAGATCCCCTGGAGAAGGAAATGGCAACCTGCCCCAGTATTCCATGCCTGGAAAATCCCATGGACAGAGGAGCCTAGCGGGCTACAGTCTATGGGGTCACGAAGAGTCAGACATGACTGAGAACACACACACACACGTGTATATGTATATATAAACATAGATATATGTATCAAGTAAATATATAGTACATATATGTGTATAAACACACATATCTATGTGCATGTATATGTATGTACGTATAAAAGTTAAACCCAAGAATATCAAGGATCTTCTAATTGGAAACAAATACAGGTATGTAGACCTCTGACCTAGTATCTTCTGCGTGGGAGAGGATGATGTTCTTGCTCCCTCCTCTATTAGGGAAGGAAAAGTAAGAGCAGACAAACAATTTGCAGTCACAAGGCACTTTCCAAAACGTCAGTTAACTTGGACTCCTGTATAAGAAAATAAGCCATTTCATGAAATTGAGCCTAGTTACAACACACACAGTGAAATTCTTGGCTGACTGAGTCACCATGTGACTTGTATGCTGATTGAAAAAGTAACGAGCTGCCCACATGCTAGCTATATTCATAAAGTAGTACCTCATCTTTTAAATAACCGGAACACTCCATTCACTATGAGTACTGGAAGACAACGTGCTGCCCACTTTAAAGTAGCATCATGCTACCAAAAAACTGTCAGGACTAATAAATGAATCATAGGATACAAAATTAAGGTACAGAAATCTGTGACATTTCTGTACATTTACAAACTATCAGCAAGAGAAATTAAGAAAATAATCCCATTTACAATTGCGTCAAAAAGAAATTTTCCCTGGCCTCCATCCACTTCCCCAAAGCAGAAGTGTTTGTTCCCATAATATACTGTTCTAATATTAATACTTATTATAGTTATCTTTTAAGCAGGTAACTGATGCTGGGAATGATTAAGGGCAGGAGAAGGGGGCGACAGAGGATGAGATGGTTGGATAGAATCATTGACTCAAAGGACATGAATTTGAACAAAAATAGTGACGGGCAGGAAATCCTGGCACACTGCAGTTCATGGGGTCGCAAACAGTCGGACAGGACTTAGCGACTGAATAACAACAATGCTTTAAGAGACCAACAAGCAGTTGAATTTCCATTTCCAAATGAAAGATCCTTAATTCTGCCCAAGACTCACTTTGGGGAGGCTGCATTCTCTCTAGGCTGGAATACTGGATCCATGGCTTTCATTTCAGTCTTTGTGAGTGAGCATGGGCGCTCCCTCTGATTCTATCATCTGGTCTATAAAATGAACATAATAACATCTACTTCAAAGGGTTTGAGTGAGGATTAAATGAGATGATACTTGTAAAGTACACAGAATAGCATTTCAATATGTGGCAAATGTTTAATAACTCTTATCTTTATTATTTTTATATAGCATGTATATGACATATACCCCAGAAATGATTCCTGAATTAAGTCTTATGGTTAACTGTATGGGCCAGTGCCAATGGCTACACACACCACTAAATTATAATAGGACTTTAAGGAAAGACATTTTGTATAAGGTTTAAAAAAGATACCAGGGTAAAGGAAGCCTTCCTCCCCCTAAAGTGGTTAAGCAATAGGTCATGTAAATGAGGGACTCTCTGTTGCTTCTTTATTAAATTTATGTGTTAGAATTTGGCTGACTTCTTATTTTCCCCTTGTTTGCAGTTTTAAAGTTATTTAATATTTAATGTTACAAAACCACTTGAGATTGCTGCTACACTAAATCTGTACATTGTACACGCAGTTCTGAAAATGTTAAGAGCAAAATTTAGTAGAGCTGGAAAGTGAAAAGTATAGCAGTGAATTTCCATGGCAATGTGGTGTTATAAATAAGATATGATACGTGGAGAAATTGATCACCGAAGATGTACAGATGAAGAGAATGAGTTTATGTTTATTCACGGGTTTTTTAAAACTCCTGTGCATTGAGATATGTTATAGCCACAAAATTAAATATATGAACTTCAAGGTCATCATCTAAAACCTGTCAACACACTGCCTCTAAATGAGGGACTGCAAACTTAAATCTTTTGGGCACCATGCCAGTCAGACAAACAAGGAGATGGTTAGGCTGAGCTCTGGGTGAACGGCCACTGGCACTGAGTCTCCATGCTGGCAGCGGGACAGGAGGTGCTCAGGGCTGTGCAATCTCAGTACCCCACTGAAATAAGGGTCAGTCAAATGTCAAGACAAATCCAAACTGAACTGTGGCCAGAATTCTCCCATTTTACAGAGAAAGCTGGCAGTCTGATATTTTATGTATTTTATATGAAATCTGATTTTTAAATAAATGCTGGCAATTAACTTGACTGTAAACTAAAACCCTAAAAAGGCCAAACAATACACCTTGAAGGGTGGATTCAACCTGGGGTCACAAGTTCACAACTTTTGCTTTCATATGTGGCAGAAATGGGTGGGATGTTTTATTTTTAACCCTTACTCTCCAAACTACAAAAATAAGCTGGAATGGAACACTCTGCTTTCCCAAGGCATGGAATTTTCATGGGTAAAATTTCATCCTCATTTTCGAATGACCTAATGAACTCTTGATCAATTCTCAGAAAATGTCCAGCAACCAAATTGGAGAGAAGTCAAATCAAAGAAATTCTACATGTAATTATGCTCACAAACAGACTGCCATTCATTAAGGAGGATAAATTGAGCAATTACTTAATGCCTAGACATGCAAGGATCTAAAATGAATAAGTCATAATCCTTCTCTTAAGAAGCTGACCATCTAACAGGCTGTTTCTTGATGGGCTATGGCTGCAAATCTAAGAAAGCCTTACTATTTGAGGCCACCATTCGCATCCTCTGTCTGCACTTTCAGCTTGGGACAATATCCAAACATTAGCTTTTATCTCAGGGTCATCCTGCTCTAGTGTCTCTAGGGGAAAATGCCTGGAGATCTCAGTTCTTCCACATCAGATCTGGGAATCTTATTAAAAGGGAGATGGTGTTGCATCTGTCCCTTCTCTCTGTGAGCTGAGGTGAGAGAGGGGTGGGGTACAGATGCAGTGGGAGACCAGACAGAAAACCCAAGAAAAAGTTCCACTGGACCCAGTGTCCAAATCCCCTGAAGACTTTTGTAGGAACGCAGAGCAGGAGAATGGTCAGGAGATTAATGGCACCAACGCAATGGGAAATCGTTTGGAGGAGGGGCAAGGTGAATGGGCAAGTGAGGGATGAGGGGAGGCAGTCGGTAAGACATTTACTATCAGAGTTTCAACAGCAAATCAGTTACTCATAGATGATGGCAAATGTTAACAGGAAAACAATTCAAATTATAAAATAAAATGTATTCACAATTTTCCTGGAACATCTATACTATGTAACTGAAGGCGGATATATACAGTCAAACAGACAAATCAATTCTCAAGGGGTTCCTTGTAACCACGTGTACATATTTGGGATGTTATGACCAGTGTAATAAATACACATTCTTTCTCTGCATCATTGCATGCTTTAGAGTAACACTATTTCCTGGAGCTGTGAAAGCTCTTTCATGTAGAACCTTAGGATAACTGGGGTAGCACTGCCAAGAAAGGAGACAGACGGAAAGCAAGCAGGTCCTTAGGGAAAGAATGGCATGCAGATTTTCTCAGAACCAAGGACTTCTTCCTGAAAGGGGTAGATAATGAAAGCCTGTAGTCTTCCTGGAAGTGGTCTCTGCTTCCAAGATTTTGCCTATTTTCAGCCTGATTGAGGCTCCTAAAAGAACAATTCTGCAGACACGTCAGTGAACTGACTACGGGGTTTTCAATAAGCAGAGCCCCTCTTTAGACTCCTACTGTGGCCACCATATTAGCCCCACGTGTGTGTCTCCTGGGACAGCAGACCTGGGCCCACTGCTGCCTCAACCCCCCTTCATCATGGGTCCAGAACCACTCCCCTCCACAAGGCCCACTTACCACTTCTCTGCAAGACTTTCCTTTCTTTTTCCAACTCTCTGCTCCACAGAAAACTACAGGATTCTTTTGCTCCGTTAACCGCTACCCCCTTAACATCACAGACAAGCAAACAAGCAAAACAAAAAAGAGCCTACTGACCACCTACTGTTTTCCAGCCACTTAAGTATATTTGCATATGCAATCCCACTTTATCTATCACAGCGATTCTTCCAGGAAGGTGCTGTTTTCCTCTTAAACAAGTGAGATCCTTGCACAGAGAGCAAACCTGGCTTGTGTGAGGTCACACTGTAAATATAGGAGCGAGGAATCAAACTCCAGATGTCACTTAGGATGTATGACACTAAAGACCTACAAGTTTCATAGAGCAGCACTCTGCCTATCACAGAACAAGAACAAAGACGATAATAAAAATAATAGCTACCACTTACTGAGTAATTACCAACGGATACTTCTAAGCCCTTTATGTGTTCCAATTCACTAATTCTCACAAGTGGATACAATGATAGCTCCCATCTTAGAGATGTATGGTAGGGAGACACATAAAGATTAAGCAACTTGCCTGAGTTCACAAGTCTTTTACGTGGCAGAGTCCATGCTCTCTGGTGGACATGGCCATCCTGCCCCATCTACTGTCTCACGGTGCCACATAACTGCTTCCTGAGACTTTTATTGCTAGTTTTTATGTCCACCTTTTCTCATTATATCCTCTATCATTCTTTTTTTATATCAGAAAGGCAAGTCTTGAGAAAAAAATGTTAAAAGGGATGAGTGCTGGAAGGAGAGACGGGAAGAGGAAAGGAGAGATAGAAAAGGAACAGTCATTTCATGGTCTGAAATGATGACACCCTCAGGATATCCTCAAGATGCAACTAACCATCAAGTTGAAACTAACAACATCTTCTCATTTACTGATGACCTTGAAGCCACTTTTCACAGCCACAGCCTAAATGGAACAACGGAGTAAACAGATATAGGTACCAGGTAAGCCTGGAGCTAGCCAAGGCCCTGGCACATTGCAGGTATCCAAAAACCCCAACGATGTGACACTACCACCAACTCAGCCCCTCACTGATTCACTGCAGGAGTTCAATAAGCTCTTACAAATGTCAGTTTCACAATAAAATAATTAAAATGAGGAGAAATACTAGGAAGAATTTCCATGTCATGAATTCACAATTCGTGTTTCAAGGGGCACTGCCCTCCAAAAGACACCAGTAAGAAAGCAAAAGACACACATCACAGACTGGGTGAAAAAGTCTGCGAGTCATCTACCTGATAAAGGATTTATATCAAGAATATATAAAGAACTCTTAAAACTCAACAAGAAGAAGAGAAATGCAATTTAAAAATAGGTAAAAGATCTGAACAGACATTTCACTAAACAAAATACATATATATGGATGGCCAATAATCATATGAAAAGATACTCAATATCATTATTCATGACAGGGATAAAATGAGATACCACTTTACACCCACTAGGAAGACTGTAATCAAAAAGACAGTACCAAGTATTCTCTAGAATGTAGAGAAACAGGAACCCTCACACAGTGCTGATGGGAATATAAAATGGTGCAGCCACTCTGGAAAACAGTTTGATAGCTTCTTAGAAAGTTAAACCTAAATTTATTATATGGTCCAGCAATTCCTCTTTTAGGTATCTACCCAAGAGAAATAGAAACATGCCCACACAAAGACTTGTATGTGAATGTTCATAGAACATGACTCCTAACATCCCCCCCACAAAAAAAAAGAACACAAATAATCCAATGTCCAACAACTGGTGAATGGATAAACAAAATGTGGTATATTCATTCATTAAACAAAGTACTGATACATGACACAAAATGTATGAAACTCGAAAACATGCCAAGTGAAAGTCAGCCACAGAAGAACACATACTGGATGATTCCATTTATTGGAAATGCCCAGAAAAAGGCCAATCTATTGAAACAGAAAATAGATTAGTGGTTGTCAAGGGCTAGGGGAATGACAGCAAATGGGCACAGTGTTCTTTCTGGAGTGACGGAAACGCTATGAAATTGAATGGTGATGCTTACACAACTCCATAAATTTACTAGAAAATATTTAAGTGGCACCCTTAAAATGGATGAATTTTATAGTATGCAAATGATACTTCACTAAAGCTGTTACACAACAACAATGCGTCTGTTCCCTGCTTTGACTCCAGCAGCGCTCACTGAATGCAGGACTGCTTACCCGGCTGTCAGTATTCTCTCTCTTCCCCAGGACAATCAGCTCACAATAGAGGTTCTCTCTTGGATGCACTTGAAAGTACAGAACACTGAAGGACACAGGTGCCCAAAGTATTTCATGAGGGAAACACTCAGGGAAGGTTCCGTTCAGTGAGAGCCCTAGAGCTGACTCTTTAACAAAGAAGGCTGCTCTAGAATTCTCTTCTAGAGAATCAATCACCACTATGTCATGTTATTATTCCAACGGCACGAATACAGCTGCACACAGCAAGGGATTTCCTGCCTTCTGCTTCGGTTCAAAGAGAACATCTACCCGCCTGTTCCCTCCCCCTTTCTGTAAGAAAATCCACCACAGGCCATTTACCCAAATAAACCTCTTAATGCATTTATTGTTAACTCTTTTTTGGACATTTGAGTTTCCCCTTCAACAAAAAATTATTGAGTATACCCTCTCCTCCCCGCTCCTCACTGGCCAGATAAGGTCCTGCTGCACAGACACTTCCAGAGTATACTATGAGGGCTACTGGTTAATTTTTTTAACACGTGGCACCAAATCTTTCGTGCACCCCTGCTCACTGACCCCTGAAAAGACTGCTAACGGTATGTGTGCTTGGTCATGTTTGACTCTTTGAGACCACAGGGACTGGAGCCTGCCAGGCTCCTCTGTCCATAGAATTTTCCAGGCAAGAATACTGGAGTGGGTTGCCATTTCCTCCTCCAGGGGATCTTCCCGACCCAGGGACTGAACCCATGTCTCTTGCTTCTCCTGTATCAGCAGGCAGATTCTTGACCACTGGTGCCACTGGGAAAGCCACCTGAAAGTGCTAGTGGCTCAGTGGTGTCCGCCTCTGTGACCCCACGGACTGTGGGCCACCAGGCTGCTCTGTCCTTGGGATTCTCCAGGCAAGAATACTAGAGTGGGGTACTATTTCCTTCTCCAGGGTATCTTTCCAACCCAGGGATCGAACCTGGGTCTCCTGAATTGGCAGGCAGATTCTTTACCACCTGAGCCACCAGGGAAGACAACACTATGACACATTTCTATTAGAAGATACTGGTTTTGACAACTTAGAAGAGGAATTTAGACAAACAGAACAAACAGGTAGGACTATTTCTTATCATCAAGATTAGGAGCGATGCCTGTGACATTATTCCCTAGACGAGGGATTGGCAAACTTTTTCTGGAAGGGCCAGATAAAAAGTACTTTAGGACTGTAGGCCAAGAGGAAAAATCAAAGTATTATGCAAGTTCTTATATAGTCATTTAAAATGTAATCACTTAAAAATGAAAAAACCATGGTGATCTCACAAGGCGGTACAAAAATCAGGCAGCAGGCCAGATGTGACTGGCCACAGTTTGCCAATCCTGCCCTAGACACACAAGCATATCACACTCCACCCATCTTTGCAGACATCCTGGCAATGTGGAATCAGACCTTTGAAAAGTTGTGTATTTGAAAGCCATAACCTTTTAAGCAGCCCAAACCTACTATAAGCATAAGTTGCTGATTATTTTCAAGTTGGAGGGGAAATGGGGTTAAAGGAAAAGATTGAAACCAAAGGCAAATCTTAATTAAAATTAAGAAGGGTTCCAAGTAATGTGTTAGTCAGGCAGTCGTGTTCTACACTTTGCAACCCCATGGATTGCAGCCTGCCAGGCTCCCCTGTCCATGGAATTTTCCAGTCAAGAATACTGGAGTGGGTTGCCATTTCCTTCTCCAGGGGATCTTCCCGACCCAAGGATCAAATCCTCATCTCTTGCTTCTCCTGCCTTAGCAAGTGGACTCTTTACCACTAGCATCACCTGGGAAACCCCATGAAAGTGTTAGTCACTCAACTGTGTCTGACTCTCTGCGACCCCATGGACTGTAACCCACCAGGCTCCTCTGTCCATGGAATTTTCCAGACAAGAATACTGGAGTGGGTTGCCATTCCCTTCTCCAGGGGATCTTCCCAACCCAGGGATCGAACCCAGGTCTCCTAACTGCAGGCAGATTCTTTACCAGCTGAGCCACCAGGGAAGCCCAAATAATGTAAAAATATATAAATCTTTGTTTGGTCACGCCTAAGAGACTGAGGCTGACTCCCATTTGATTTCTAACAAGTTTTTTTTTTTTNCGAACCCAGGTCTCCTAACTGCAGGCAGATTCTTTACCAGCTGAGCCACCAGGGAAGCCCAAATAATGTAAAAATATATAAATCTTTGTTTGGTCACGCCTAAGAGACTGAGGCTGACTCCCATTTGATTTCTAACAAGTTTTTTTTTTTTTCTTTCCAAACCCTATCTAACAGTCTTCCATAATTCCCCTGCACAAATAAACCGAAGAGATTTACTCTTCCCCTACTTATCTCAGGGTCTCAGGCAATAGAAGGCTGAGATTAAGACCTAGAGACAGATTTGGATGCAGACCATGGACTAGAGAGAACATAGCCGACCTACAGACAAAGCTCACCTACCTAAACTCCATTTCTTACACTTAGCAGGTTCAGGATCAACGGCCTTCAAAGGAAGCTCCTCATTCTGAGCCTTCATCTCCTAATGACCATGGTTCTTTGTGAATCAGGCCAACAACTTCAGCCTAGCTCTGCTTCTGAAAACGTCACATCAGAGAGGCTATAAACACAATTAGGTCTCTCAGTGACATCTGTGAGAAAGTAGGACTGGAAGAAGCTGAGCTATGCCTGTGGTTCAGGTCACAAGTGAAAGACGTTACAAGGGTGTGGTGTGGCTGCTATGAGAAATGGACATCAGTGAAACCTGGCACATCCACAAATATTAAAATCTCTTATACAGCAAATTACCACTGGCTATCTACTTTACATATGGTAATGTACATATTTCAGTGCTAATCTTTGCTGTATGAAGCAGAGAGCTCAAACCTGGTGCTCTGTGACCACCTAGAAGGGTGGGATGGGATGGGAGGTGAGAGAAGGGGGGTTCAACAGGAGGGGACATATGTATACCTACAGTTGATTCCTGCTGATGTTTAGCAGAAAACAGCACAATATTGCAAAGCAATTATCCTCCAATTAAAAATAAAATTTCAAAAATCTCTTGTAAAGTCAAGGCACTATTTAGCTAAATCATCCTTTGCTTTTATTGTTCAAAATTAATGCCCAGATGCTAATTTATTTACATGCCTAACTGATAATCACATCTTGTGCTTATTTTCTTTAAATGTCACAAATATACTCATTGGGGTACCCATTGGCTTTTTTCAACCCCTCCCTAACAAGGTAACACAAGTAGCCATCAAAATGGGTGATTCAGTGGGGCAGATGGAAAGGGAAATATTCAAATACAGACGGAGGGTCTGCACTTCTCCCACCCCCAACGTGCCTTTGATTTCCCTTTCCCCAAAGTGGTAAGATACTCAGCAAACACATCACAGTAGTACAAACATCACCTGGACATTCAGAGGACAACCCAGTGAGTAGCAGCTAACAAATAAACCAGGAACTCTGAACATTTGTTTCTGCTTCCATAGGATGCAAGATCATTGTTACGATATCTTTCTATATGTGAATGTTGAGGTGGAGGGATGGGGGTATTTTTCCAACCCCTTTGAACTATAAGTAGATAATTTATACATTTCACAAAATGTAAGCTCATGGGATAAATTATCTGCAACATGTTTCATGCTGATTTGGAGACTGTTCAGTGCCCCTAAAGAGTTTCCCTGAAATTACAGCATTATAGGAAGCTTTTTTGGGGTGGGGGGGCCAATGCTGACCTGTTCAGATTTGAGAGGCTGGGCCTGGGGGTCAAATACTGTTTACATCCCAGGAAGTAACTATTACAGTCAAACCTCAAACTCCAGTCCTCGATGTACACACCAATAACTACAACCTTGAACTTCACTTCACTAGATTTTTATCTCTCAATGTTAACTCATGAGATTGATGAATGTAAGTTAATTTATACCCACTGACTGCACTGCATGTGTAGATATTTATTATTTATCCTTTTCTGCTCCCTGGTAGCAAACAACATATCTGAATTCTTAATTTAAACTCTCTTGGCAAAACCAATACAATATTGTAAAGTAATTAGCCTCCAATTTAAATAAATAAATTTAAATTAAAAAAAAATAATAAACTCTCTGAATACCAGCACTGCGGGCTTCCCTGACAGCTCAGTTGGTAAAGAATCCTCCTGCAATGCAGAAGACCCCAGTTCGATTCCTGGGTCTGGAGAAGATCCGCTGGAGAAGGGATAGGCTACCCACTCCAGTATTCTGGCCTGGAGAATTTCATGGACTGTATAGTCCATAGGGTCTCAAGCGACTTTCACTTCACACCAGCACTGCATAACTCTGGGTGCTGAAAAATGTTATTTGACCACATGATCTTCTGTAAAAAATAAAGTCTATTACACACACAGGTAGGTTGATCTGGGTTATGTTTTACTTATTAAAGGTTAATCCAAGCTATACCAACAAAAGTCTATGTAGTCAAAGCTATGGTATTTCCAGTAGTCATGTATGGATGTGCGAATTGGACTTATAAAGAAAGCTGAGCACCAAAGAATTGATGCTTTTGAACTGTGGTATTGGAGAAGACTCTTGAGAGTCCCTTGGACTGCAAGGAGATTCAACCAGCCCATCCTAAAGGAAATCAGTCCTGAATGTTCACTGAAAGGACTGATGCTAAAGCTGAAACTCCAATACTTTAGCCACCTCATGCAAAGAACGGATTCATTTGAAAAGACCCTGATGTTGGGAAAGATTGAAGGCAGGAGGAGAAGGGGATGACAGAGGATAAGATGTTTGGATGGCATCACTAACTTGATGGACATGAGTTTGAGCT
>SJYV01054497.1:276865-288227 GCA_006410875.1 Neotragus pygmaeus | reverse complement strand
AAAAAAAATAATAAACTCTCTGAATACCAGCACTGCGGGCTTCCCTGACAGCTCAGTTGGTAAAGAATCCTCCTGCAATGCAGAAGACCCCAGTTCGATTCCTGGGTCTGGAGAAGATCCGCTGGAGAAGGGATAGGCTACCCACTCCAGTATTCTGGCCTGGAGAATTTCATGGACTGTATAGTCCATAGGGTCTCAAGCGACTTTCACTTCACACCAGCACTGCATAACTCTGGGTGCTCAAAAATGTTATTTGACCACATGATCTTCTGTAAAAAATAAAGTCTATTACACACACAGGTAGGTTGATCTGGGTTATGTTTTACTTATTAAAGGTTAATCCAAGCTATACCAACAAAAGTCTATGTAGTCAAAGCTATGGTATTTCCAGTAGTCATGTATGGATGTGCGAATTGGACTTATAAAGAAAGCTGAGCACCAAAGAATTGATGCTTTTGAACTGTGGTATTGGAGAAGACTCTTGAGAGTCCCTTGGACTGCAAGGAGATTCAACCAGCCCATCCTAAAGGAAATCAGTCTTGAATGTTCACTGAAAGGACTGATGCTAAAGCTGAAACTCCAATACTTTAGCCACCTCATGCAAAGAACGGATTCATTTGAAAAGACCCTGATGTTGGGAAAGATTGAAGGCAGGAGGAGAAGGGGATGACAGAGGATAAGATGTTTGGATGGCATCACTAACTTGATGGACATGAGTTTGAGCTGGCTCTGAGAGTTGGTGATGGACAGGGAAGCCTGGCATGTTGCAGTGCATGGGGTCACAAAGAGTTACACACGACTGAGCAACTGAACAGAAGTGAATTGAATCCAAGCTACAAAGTCTTAGGTTAAACTAAAGCTATTGCTTTTAGCAATGGGCCAATATCATTTCAGGACTTAGACATTTAGCAAAGAAACTGAAATCATAGGGAATAAAGTACTATACAGACAGATAATTCATGTATCTTATCTCTAGTTGTACCCAGAGATATATTTCTATAGAAATACAGGCTATATATAGAATATATAATATTTCTATAAAATTTCTATAAATATTTCTATGCCATTCAATTTTTGCCAAATTGATTTTNGGGAATAAAGTACTATACAGACAGATAATTCATGTATCTTATCTCTAGTTGTACCCAGAGATATATTTCTATAGAAATACAGGCTATATATAGAATATATAATATTTCTATAAAATTTCTATAAATATTTCTATGCCATTCAATTTTTGCCAAATTGATTTTTAATATGCCACTTGATAAAAACAGTTGTAAAAATAAATCTTAATACTTTTTATATGAAAGTGATAAAGAATAAAACAATGCTTGTTTTGGTAATATTCTTGGTATTTGTGACCACCTCCTTCTTAAATTTCACTACTACCATCAAAATATATAAATAGCATACTGACTGCTTCCCAAACACCTGTCTAAACCAACTTTATTGGCTTGGCATTTCATTTAAAGTATGGATGACTTTGTATTATAGAACAGCGGTAAATTTTACTTTGCACTTCCTTTTCTGGAAGTCCTTTAAAATGTTCTGTTTCTGTATTTTCCAGTTGAAACTTGCATGCAAATACAAGGCCTGTGAATTAAATTTGTTTTCAAAAGTCACCACGATAAGGCATGGAGAAGGAAATGGTAATCCACATCAGTGAATTGCTTGCAGAATCCCACAGGCAGAGGAGCCTGGCAGACTACTGTCCAGGGGGTCGCAAAGAGTCAGACATGACCTAGTGACTAAACAAGATAAGGCAAAAAAAAAAAAAAAGGTGTCTACCTGAGCAGCTTTCATTTTCTCCCCTATAAATTGAGATGGCTGGACTACATGAATGCTAGTGCTAGGAAACTCTTTAATCAGAACTGACCACTGGTCTATCTCTTTGGAAAGCAAAGGTCAAAGCAGAGGTCCACAAGTGACCAGCAAATGAGTAGATAATACTGTATATAAATACAAATTAACTTTAAATCATGGGTTAACTTCAAGGAAAGAAATAGATCAGATGTATTGAGAGCCACAGTTGTACTGGGGGCTTGTTGAAAATTGTTTCCCAGATTAGGCCATGACCTTATGTGGGAGACTGTGACAATATCTTTTATGGAATTCTAGATGGCAAGAGAAAGCCACCTGTTATGTCAGCTGACAATGGATATTTTTACCCATCTTTGTGCAGGGGAGTAGATCTAGGCAATCTGCCTGGTTGAATCATAGGGTGTAGGCTGAAGTGTAGTAAGTACTGAGTGGGGAGGGGTATAAAAAAACTGATAGAGAAGGCTTGAATTCCATGGTAATAACTCCACATTTGCTCTAGAGGGGAGAAAAAAATCAATCTATGAGGTCTATTTGGGTGTGGTGTTTCTAGATACATTGAAGATAGTTTGTAGTATATTGGTAAACAGATGGAGTGGTGACTAACTTTGCCCAGAAAAGTAGGAACTGGATTTGGGTACTAGTTATACATGAGCATTATAAAGGCATCAGATCAATTACATCCAATCCTGAAATTGAAAGAATGCAGAGCATTATATTGGAAGCTATAGGAAATGGAAAGTGCCTTTAAGGAATGTCCAGTCTAGAACTTCCAGTCAAAAGTGAAGGGTGAACAGTAAATGTTCACAAACAGTAAATGGAATACACAAACAGTAAATGTTGGAGAGAGAGTGTGGAGTGAAGGGAACCCTCCTACACTGTTGGTGGGAATGTAAACTGGTACAGCTATTATGAAGAACACTACAGAGTTCCCTTAAAAAAAAAAACAAAACTAAAAACTGAGCTACCATATGACACTGCAGTCCCACTCCTGGGCCTATATCCAGAGAAAACACATGATCTGAAAGGATACATCCACCCCAATATTCATTGCAGCACTGTTTACAATAGCCAGGACATGGAAGCAATCTAAATGTCCATCGAAAAAAATAAAAATAAATGTCCATCGACAGAGGAATGGATAAGGAAAATGTGGTGCATATATACAATGGAATATTACCCAGCCATTAAAAACAATGAAATAATGCCATTCGCAGCAACACGGATGGGCCTAGAGAGTGTCATACTGAGTGAAGTAAGTCAGACAGAGAAGGAGAGATATCCTATGATGTCCCTTATATGTGGAATTTAAAAAGAAACGACACAAATGAACTTACTTACAAAACAGAAACAAACTCACAGACTTAGAGAAAGAGCTTGTGATTGTTGGGGGGAAGGATTGGTGGAAGGGATAGTTAGGGAGTTTGGGATGGACATGTACTCTGCTATATTTAAAATGGATAACCAACAAGGACCTACTAAATAGTACATGGAACTCTGTTTCAAATTATGTGGCAGCCTGAATGGGAGGGGAGTTTGGGGGAGAATGGATCATGTATATGTATGGCTGAGTCCCTTCACTGTTCACCTGAAACTATCACAACATTGTTTGTTAATTGGCTATACCTCAAAACAAAGTAAAAAGTTTTTTAAAATAAAATTAGAAGAAGTGGGATGGAATAAATATACAATAGCCACAACTCAGGAAGACACATGAGAAATTCTATCAAGTTGCCTCAGGTTTCAGAAGCCAAGAGGTTGAGCAGTAGAAACACCACTGCAAGGCTGAGAAGATAGATATATGAAGAGGGTATGGAGCAACAACATGGACCGTGGGGGTCTCTTGCTTGAAGAATACAGTTGTTTCCTAATCACAGGGTGAGAAGTTGAGTAAGCAAACCCATGACTAAGCAGATATCACTGTCATTTATAATGTTTATGGTGAAAAGCGAAAGCAGGAAGGAGAAGCCTTCCACAAGCAAGCTACAAATGTTATCACCATCCAATGAGGAAGGCATCACTGTATCACCAGTCAAGGGGGTTTCAGACAAGCTCATATGAGGGAACCCAGACTTCAAATCTGGTTAATATGACTCCAAAGTCCACTCTGCTCCCAATCCCTCACCATATTTACGCTGCCAGTGTATGAAAATTCCACTACTAGAGACAGAAAACCTTGGTGAAAGAATGACTGGTTATAAAAATGTAAATATCCTAAAGTCAAATCACACATTAATACATTATCAAGTATTAATACTCTTGCTAAAATATGTATAAGGAAGTTGAAGGATAGTAGAGGATTGGCTGGGATTTCTGTATCCTTCCTGCATGCTGAGTCCTTGGTAACAAGAAGGTTCTAGATAAAAGGAAAGAGGTCAAGATAAATAAAGACTCATCTCTGTTAAATCGAGTTTGATGTAGAAGCGATGTTAACAGTAGCCAACACAGGTACTAAGGATTTTGTTCGCATAGCTAAAATGTCTCTAACTTCAAAACACAGCTAGCATTCTTCCTTTCCTACCTTCCTTCAAAAATCCTTTAAGGAATTTTCTCTTTGATCCACAAGAAAATCAAAATTCATTACACTCTTTGGAAAGTGCCAAGAACATAATCACCTACTGTGTTTTCTTCCTGACATTTTGAACTCAGTCCTACTTCCCCAAATATACCCAAAACTTTCTTGTATCCATGTCTTCGCTCATGCTGTTTCCTCCAACAGAAACCTCCATTTACCACCCTCAAAATACCACGCTTCCTGGAGAGCCCATCCCAAACTGTGAAGCTCACCCTGCTATTCTCAACCTGGCATGCACACTCTGTCTGAACCCTTAAAGGGCTCAGTTTATATTTCCCTTTTTGCATATATTCATTTTCCTTTGCCTGAGCGTCATTTTGGTTCTTGTTTTATACCTACTAGTAGTGTGTTAAATCCCCTTTTAGGGAAAGAGCTTATCTCTATATCACCAGCTGCACTTCATGTTGTATTCAAAATTCAATAAATATTTGTGACATTTAATTAAATCTATCCAAGACAGTCAACCAAGTTACACATGTAAAGTCCAAGACAATGTTCTTAATAAAGAGGTGCTTGATGGTCTAGAAGCGTTCATATGGTTCTCAAATTGTATCTTAAAACCTCAAATATCCATAAAACCACATGGAAAAGTCTCAAACAGATGCAATACATATATCTCAAATGACTGTCAGCAAATGATCTCTTTCCTGGAATTACATCCATCCAGAGAACAATGTTGTTTCATCTAAAAGTTACTGAACTACTTAAATTCAGAAGTCTTTCAGAATGAGACAATAAACCTTGGCAGGTCACAGTTGGATTTACTCTGACAATACCCAGTTAAAAATATATCTATGTCTCCTTTGTTCTTAAGCATACCTGAACTCTCATTACTGGCAGAAGCAAAGATGCAAAGAGCAAAATATAGAAAGGATAAGAATTTACTGCCATTCTTCAAAAAGTAATGACTCATGGGAAGCATTTCTAGGATAATCACATCTAAAACACATTCATAACTGTGTTTCACATGTCCCTAGAAGGAATGGGAGTGAGAAATAAGATTTGAGGGGTTAGAAAAAACCCCCACACACGCACATATACTGTAACCAGTATTTTTCCTCTACTCAGAGAAGCAGCCTTGTTCCTATCTTCCCATTTTCTACAAGGCAACCTGGGTCAATCTGCTGAACCTGTCAGAGCCTCAGTTTCCTTAAATGTTACAAGGAAAACAGGAAAGGAGGAGGGACTCCTTCTATCTCTTCATCTACATCTCAGGGTTGTTGTGATGATGAAATTAAATAACACTCACACAAGCTCCTTGAAAAGTAGAGAGGTACACGAATGTCAAGTTGCTGTTATCACAACCTACTCACTCACTCCCTTCAGTCTCATCTGACGCGTCTTTTCTCTTGCTAGATAGAGAGCCAGAAAAAGGTCTCAAGAGCGGAGAGTTAGTTTTGATAATTTACAGTAAGATTATTCTCCCATATATACTTCCTCTTCCCAAACTTACCAGATTATCACAAGACAAAGCTCAGATTTTATATTAATTTTCTCATGTCATATCACTACAGTACTTGATACCACTTTTAAATGGAAATTAAGATATTTCGAAAGACAGATCTATATTAGTGAAGATTAATAAAAAGTCTTATAAGCAAGTCATTAGTTTTGCTTTCTGTAACTGGTTGGGGAACTGAGATCTATCTTTCACTAAATCTGTAGTTCTATTTTCTGTGATGGCATTGTGTTTTTGGATTGCCATATATTAACTATTAAGGTTCAACAAACACCATATAGTAATCTTTAGCCTATTTAAATTCCCTATTCCAGTAAACCACATCTTTGTAACTATTTTTTCACCTTTAAAAAACATATACAAATAAATAACAATAAAATAATCAGATGTGAAAAAAGAAGAAAACCCTGTGATTAATCCCTGCACCATATATACTGAGGATTTCTTTTCTTCTTCCCCCAAAGAACGTTGTCAAGTATTTAAGTCCTCAGTCTTTTATTTACAGAATCCTCTCTCAAGTACTTTATTTTGAACAAAGAAGTACTCTTTGAATGAAGATATTCAAATCTGAAACAATCTCAAAAGTCAGCTGACAGAATAGTCTATTTAAAGGAGGCAAAGAAAGAAAAATAAATAAATAAAGGAGGCAAAGAAATTCAACAAAAGCTTAATCATGATCTACAGGGTTGTAGCCTCACAGTTGTTCATAGTAGATGTCACTGTAAAGAAATCTTTTAAAAACAGTACAGAAAACGGCCACATTTTGTAGCTCTCCAATATACATTTATAGACAAAGAGCCAAAAAAGAAAGATGAAATGTGTGCTAGGGACTGGGATAAACTTTAGAAATAGCTTCATACATGGATATCCAAAACATGAAGGTCTATGCAGTTTAGATGGGTGGGATTGAAGAGACAGAATTTGGCACACTGGACTAGATGACTTCAAAGTAGCTTGGTTACACCAAAGACATGATATCAAAGATGCAGATGGAGGCTCTGAATAAATCATTTCCTGAAAGTGAATAGAAAAAGACATTATTTCTACATAAACATATTAAATAATGTTATTAATATACATCTCATATTATTCTACCTCTAAAAGTTTATATATTCAGGCTGGCTTTATCTTATTATTGGGAACCAGGGGACCTGCATTATATCTGAGGGCACTCTGCCGGCACTCATCTACAGGCATCTATGGAAAGAAACAGAAGCTAATTTCTCAATAGTGTGAAAGTGAATCAGTGATAAGTTAGAATACTGACTTCAAAGCTCAGTTACTAGATTCAAAAAAGAGCAAAGACACAGGGAATAGAGTATTATATTTTAAAGGCAACAGGGAACACTATTTATCACTTTTGCTGTCAAGAAAGAATTTTCCCACTCTAATCTTCTACTTCAGCAAAAGCCAAATAAACAAAAAGTTGCACCAACACCAGAATATTTGTTGTTAACTAAAAATTTTGGGTACTAACGGAGACACAAAAGTTCAATGGATCAAGAAAATTAAAAAGGCATTAAACTGAACTGTGAGTTTTTCCTTTAATCTCACATTTTTCCACTCCCTTTGTACTCTGTTGAGGTCACTCTTTGGCATTTTCCTGAACAAAAAAAGTATTCTAGAGGGAGACTGGAAAGTCAGGTCAAAACTGGCTCTAGAGCCCAAACTCCCCCCACCCACCAAAATCTATTAAGTTCACACTTTGCACAATCCTATAATCAACAGTGCAATGAATGCCCTCAATCAGATCAAAAGCAAAGCCACTCATTTTATGTCAAACTGAGTTTCTTCCCTTTGTAACTCATGAATAGAGTCCAAGTCTACTAGCCAGATGTGTGAAAACTTATCAACAAATATTGAGCTTTGGCAGCTATCATAATAATAATTTTTAAAGTCTTGCTACTTTGGGCACCCTTCCTTCACATCTGGAAGAAAATATGAGACCCATTTAAGTCTACTTACATTAAACAATAAATGCTGCCAAAAATAAAAAAATCTATAAAATTCCTTTTAATCTCCTCTAGGAAATCTTAAATAATTATGTAAACAGCAGCCTACCTTTCTTACCAATTGTAAGGCAACATTCATTCAAGTCAAATAGTAGGAGATGTTAGTCAATGTCTGTATGAAGAATAGGTGAAGGTACAATCAATTCAAAACATTAAAATTCATTTGCTGTGCTATATCTGAACATACATAATAATAATGATAATGAGAGATATTTTTCAGAAGTATCATCAGCCACATATTAAACACAACATTTAGTGTTATGTCACTCAAATCATTCAAAGTTAGTATTATAAATGATTCAACATAAGGAGATGCAGGATTTTAAAAGAAAAAGAAAAAGAGTAAAGGGGGAAATGAACAGATGCAATTATGAAATTAATCCTTTGGTCCTTTATTCATTGATTTTTACCATTCTCCAAGTGCCTCAGCCTTTAATTTCACTGCGGTCTAACTCTAAGAACTCTCAAGTGGAAACCACATGAAAGGGAAGTTCAGGCTAAAATCTCAGACTAAACAACAATTCCTCTCTTCAGCCTGAAAATGCTCTCCCAAACAGCTCACCAGCTGACAGTCAGGAGTTTGGAGTGGAATTATTCCAAAAGGCTGCATGTGAGTACATCTGCTCCTTGCCCTCTTGTGTAAACGCTTCCCCTGGTGACAAACTGCATCCAGCAAACCTTCCTAAAAGCAGCCAAGAAACGACCTGAAAGTACGGGCGCTCTCGCCCGGGCAGCCTGCCCTCTCCTTGACATCTTGATTCCTGGTGCTCACCAGTCCTTACAAACATCCGCTGGAGGGCAAGGGCAGCATCAGACACTTTGGGTACTGACACAGAGGGCCCATGTGAGATGTGTACTTAGCAACATACTCCTTAGAAAGGCAGGGGCTCTCTCTGCCAACCAGGAAGTGTCAATCAAACATCCCAAGAGGGCCCCATCGCAGGGTGGGGTGGAGGAGCTCTTATCTTCGTAACACTGATGGTTAATCTCCAACTGAGGGCAATGGTCAGTTCACTAACAATGCTTTCAACTTGAGAATCAGCTGCAAGCTGGAGTCCCAATTCTTAAAACCCTGAAGTAACACTAGGAAACTCTCTACATTTCAAAGGAAGGAAATGTATTCCTTAGGCCACCCTGAGTCAATCAGCAAACCATCCTATATTCACTAAGCATACTTAGCATACATTTTCCCAGGCTAGCTGGAGAGAAAACAAACCACTAAGACAGATGAAACAAAAAGGGAATAATTCCAAATGGTAAGGTAATGACTACAATAGGTAATTATTACTACCACAGGGGTTCAAAGAAAAATGTCCTTTTGGAGAGATTCATGTGAGAAAGAGTAGTAGAGACTTAGGCTGAACCTGGAAGGACAGGAGGGACTTACATAGCGGGAGGAAGGGAAAATAGCAGAAGGGGAAATAGGAACAAGCAGGCATGTGCAGCAAAGCGTGTAGGATTTGTTCACCCAGAAGATAGAAGACGAGGAGGGGGCGCTGAGTGAGAGAAGAGACCACGTGGTACTAGATTCTAGATGACTGTAAGAGGTGTGGAGATGGGCAGATGAGCCGTATGGAGACGGACAGACAGGTAAGGAGTGGATGAAGAAGAAGAGGTCAGATGTGGATGGAAAATAATAAAATGAAATGCAAGGGAAAGAGATATGTGTGTTTATAACACCTCAATCTCTCCATTAGAATGTGAGTACTGTTACTTCATCATATTCCCAGGATACAGCATAGGGCTTGTCACAAGCGATAAAAATAACCAATGACTACTGAAAAGTTTTTCATTCATTCAAAAAACTAAGACGATGACATCCAGTCCCATCGCTTCATGGCAAACAGATGGGGAAAAAGTGGAAACAGTGGCAAATTTTACTTTCTTGAGCTCCAAAATCACCGCAGATGGCANTGGTCCAACTGTCACATCCATACATGATTACTGGAAAAACCATAGCTCTGACAACACTAATGTCTCTGCTTTTTAATACGCTGTCTAGGTTGGTCATAGCTTTTCTTCCAAGGAGCAAGTGTCTTTTAATTTCTTGGCTGCAGTCACCATCTGCAGTGATTTTGGAGCCGCCCCAAAAAAGTGAAGTCAAAATCGTTCACTCGTATCCAACTCTTTGTGACCCTATGGAGTGTAGCCCATCAGTCTCCTCTGTCTGTGGAATTCTCTAGGCATGAGTACTGGAGTGTGCAGCCATTCCCTTCTCCAGGGGATCTTCCTGACCCATGGATTGAACCTGGGTCTCCTGCATTGCAGGCCGTTTCTTTACCATCTGAGCCACCAGGGAAGCCCTCAAAATGGGACTAACATGGCACTAAATAGACCAAAGAAAGGATACTATAGTCTGAGAGCTGAAAGCACAAGGCAGCATGCTGCCTTATTAGTTCTCAGCCATAAATGTGGCCAGTGGACGACTCCCATTTTTCATTGCTCTCTACATTTCCATAAATGCCACAGAAGCACTGTCAGTATTAATTTTGAGGTTGCAAATAAATTTTGAGTAAGTAATTTGCAAATATGAAGTCTCAAATAAAGGAGATGAATTGCATTTTTTACCATTGCTTGCTCAACATCTCTTTGTCCTGTTTCCACATGGAGCACAGTGAACATTACGGGTGAGCACACAACTACACGTCCAGTCCCAATGTCCTGTGGGCTTGGCTGCAGTGACCGGTCCAGAGAACAGCACGTGGCCGGAGCACAGTCAGTCAGAGCCCTCTCCTGGGATTTTTCTACTGGAAGTGGGAGGGAAGAGTCTTGTATTTGGGGGAAAGACTTGGAGGGATGTGGCTCTGGGCTGCTGATGACCATGCTCCTTGTTATGCTGGCCTCCTGTGGTGGGGAAGCATGTAACCGAGGTAGGGACAGCATGAAAGAGAGATCAGGAATTAAGGAAATCCAGACTTGGGTTTCCTTTACCTCTGCCCTCAAGTCCCCAGAATCCTTCAACAAATCCTCTTTCTTGCCTCTTACAACAAAGAGTCCAGAGTAACACTGAACAGGAGGGTCTACCTGGGATGGTCCCATCCCCCTTCCTTTCTCAGTTCAGTTCAGTCGCTCAGTCGTGTCCGACTCTTTGCGACCCCATGAACTGCAGCACGCCAGGCCTCCCTGTTCATCACCATCTCTCGGAGTTCACTCAGACTCATGTCCATCAAGTCCATGATGCCATCCAGCCATCTCATCCTCGGTCGTCCCCTTCTCCTCCTGCCCACAATCCCTCCCAGCATCAGAGCCTTTTCCACTGAGTCAACTCTTCGCATGAGGTGGCCAAAATACTGGAATTTCAGCTTTAGCATCATTCCTTCCAAAGAAATCCCAGGGGCGATCTCCTTCAGAATGGACTGGTTGGATCTCCTTGCAGTCCAACGGACTCTCAAGAGTCTTCTCCAACACCACAGTTCAAAAGAAGCAATTCCTTGGCGCTCAGCTTTCTTTACAGTCCAAATCTCACATCCATACATGACCACAGGAAAAACCATA
>SJYV01054497.1:242649-268951 GCA_006410875.1 Neotragus pygmaeus | reverse complement strand
CTGATCTCCAGTATCATATTGGGCACCTACTGACCTGGGGAGTTCCTCTTTCAGTATCCTATCATTTTGCCTTTTCATACTGTTCATGGGGTTCTCAAGGCAAGAATACTGAAGTGGTTTGCCATTCCGTTCTCCAGCAGACCACATTCTGTCAGACCTCTCCACCATGACCCACCCATCTTGGGTTGCCCCGCGGTCATGGCTTAACTTCATTGAGTTAGACAAGGCTGTGGTCCTAGTGTGATTAGATTGACTAGTTTTCTGTAAGTATGGTTTCAGTGTGTCTGCCCTCTGATGCCCTCTTGCAACACGTACCATTTTATTTGGGTTTCTCTTACCTTGGGAGTGGGGTATCTCTTCATGGCTGCTCCAGCAAGGTGCAGCCGCTGCTCCTTACCTTGGATGAAGGGTATCTCCTCACCATAGCCCTTCCTGATCTTCAATGTGGGATGGCTCCTTAGGCCCTCCTGCGCCCACGCAGCCACCACTCCTTGGACCTGGGGTCGCTCCTCCCGGCCGCCGCCCCTGACCTCAGACGCGGGATGGCTCCTCACGGTCACCGCCCCTGAATTTCAAGATAACTGCTATGATCAAATTCAATTTAAAATCGAGGCACAGAGAAATAAAATGACTTTTCCCCTGGTCTCATAGTGGCCAAGTTGGGATTTGAAATCCAAGGTCTGATTCTAGAAATTTTTTTGTTTTGAATACCCATTATCCACCCTTTGGACTTTCCAGTCATTGGGGCCACATCTGGCTCCCAGTCTGCCCCAGGTTCTCCTTATTTGGGGAGCCCCAGTTGGGAGACTGAGCTGGGACTGAGTGTGCTAGTGTGACCACAGGGTCAACTGGGTGTGTATAGCTGTAAGAGAGGGTAGGTTTTGTAAACAGCAAAGAATCAAGGCTCAGGGGTTTGCATCTGTTTCCTTTCAAGAGAGAAGCTAAAGACAGAAGCCAAGAAGAGCTAGGTGTATATGTCAAATACTTCAGAGAGCAAATAAAAGAAAACCCAATTCAAATCAGCTTGAGATAGTCATTTTATCAGTTCATATAAGAGCTTGCTCCTTTTAAGGTAAGTTATGACAAACCTAGACAGTGTACTAAAAAGCAGAGACATCACTTTGCCAACCAAGGTCTCTACAGTCAAGGCTGTGTTTTTTCCAGTAGTCATATGAGTATGGATGTGAGTTGGACCACAAAGGCTGAGCACCGAAGTACTGATGCTTTCAAATTGTGGTGCTGGAGAAGACTCTTGAGAGCCTCCAGGACTGCAAGGTGATCCAATCAGTCAATTCTAAAGGAAATAAACTCTGAGTATTCACTGGAAGGACTGATGCTGAACCTGATATGGCTCCAATACTTTGGACACCTGATGCGAAGAACTAACTCACTGGAAAAGACCATGATGCTGGGAAAGATTAAAGCAGAAGGAGAAGGAGACGACACAGAATAAGACGGTTAGATAGCATCACCAACTCAATGGATGTGAGTTTGAGCAAATCCAGGAGATAGCGAAGGACAGAGGAGCCTGGTGAGCCACAGTCCATTAGGTCTGGACTCAAAGACTTGGACTCAACAACTGAATAACAAGAACAAATAAGAACAAGTGTTGTGGAGGGTGTGGGGTGGGTATTTCAAGTTCAGTTAATTCAGTGACTCAACATATCATCAAGGACTTGGGGTCTTTCAGTCTTTCCATCCACCATCCACAGTGTCAACTTCATCCCCAGGCTGGCTCCCCTGTCTATGAGAAGACTGTCAGAGGCAGGCAAAGCTATCATAGCCTCACAGGCTTTTCTGGGAGAGGAAGAGAGCCTGGCTCCCTATGGCCCTCTCATAACAGTAAGAAACCTTTTTTTTTTCCTCAGAACACACCCTCCCCACTCTGCCTGAAACTCATCCTGGCCCAAACACAGAGTGAGCCCCCGGAACATTGACTGGATCGGCCCCTGGAAGGTCTTTGGCTATGGGAGCTCCTAAGACGCTAGGTTATTGTGCAAACATCTTGATCTGACAGAGCTCATCAGTGGCACTGATGCTGGCCATGCACTTCCTCGAGTAGGATTTGGGGACAACAAATATTACTAAAGAAACAAAAGAATCACCTAAAAGAACTGCTTGTGTGTTCACACAAGACACCCCAGGGGATTCCCAGAAATAAACAGGGAGACATTGAGGAGCCCAATGTCCTACACTGTGTGACTGTAATACAAGTCTATAAAAGTTGGATGCATTTGCACCATGAAACTAGAAAGCCCCAGAGAAAAATTAGGTTCCATTTGCTTTAACAACCCTTTGGGATCCACTTGTACCCTTCCACCTGAACCTCAGCCCTCTCCCAGATGTATTTGTCCCCTCTGGCTCCTTGCATCAGAGCACTTGGCAAGAGACATCCTCCACTGGCATGACCTGTTCCAGATGGTCAGTTATGTTGGCTGCCCAGTCAGGGGAGAGGGTCAGACATCAATCAGCTCAATTTATTCATTAGTTTGAACAGCCCAAGTAGTGTAAAAGGAAGTTGGCTTAAGTAAATAAGTTTCTAGTCTGGCTCCAATCATTCCAATAACCCCATTTCCTCTTCCTTCAGCCTAATAGTCCTCTGCTTGGATCTACTCAGGTAGCACTTATTAGAGAAAAGTGAAGCCCAGAAAAATGATACTTGTCCTCAAAACAGGTCAGCCTCCCTGCATATTTCTTGATAATCAGTCAACAGGTAAGGAGAAACTCAGCATCAGACATTGGTAGATCTGATGCTATCTGCAACACTGAGGCACTCACTCCTATACTTGCTGATGGCTCACAACTGAGACCCACCCTGGGAGTTTCCCTTGACAAAGTCTCTTTTTGACCAAACTTTAATTAGCTCCCCTAAACCCCCCTCTAGACTAGACTTAAGCTTTGGGCCTCCATGTACATCCATGCTGAGTCTAGTCTCAGCAATAATCCTGCTAAATCAGTTAGCAAGAATCTGCCCCCCAACCTGGTACTCAGTATCTGATCACTCTTGATATCTGCTCAAGTTTCTCATCCTTCACTTTGGTGTATATAAGTCTTTGGCCTGCTTTAGGAAGAATCCTTCTAGGCCAGTTTAGCTAGAATCTTCTTACCCTTGATGTCTCCTCTCAGTCACTTTCCATCTACTAACCTCCTTACCTTCTCCTGGGCTATAAACCCTCATTTGTCCATATATTCAGAGCTAAGCCTGATCTCTCTCCTATTGCAATAGTCTTGAAAGTCTTCTTTGCCTTATAAAAAATATCAGAATAATGTTTTTCTTTACCACATTCAGCTAAAGGAGACTGTCTCATCTAGTTACACCCCCTCTGCACAGAAGCCCACATTAAATGGTTGGTAGATGCAGGGCTGCCAAGGCCCAACACCCATGCCTCAATTCAGGATGCCTTGGAAGGGCCATCTCAGCTTCAGAGTCCCCAGAGGGATCAGCTGAATCCTCTTTTGCACATGCATCAAAGTTCATCTTTCCATCCATCCAGTCCTGCTTCCCTCTCTCTATAGGTTCCTACAAAGGGTAGAAAGGGACTGTATTTTGAAGGAGCCAACGTGGGCAAGAAGGGATCACACACTGGATGAAGGGGACAGGATATAATTGAAAAGGGGAGAGTTTATCAACATGGTCACGTGCCCTTCATACACAGGATCTGACACCCTGGCAAGGACCCCAGGAGGAAGCACTAAACGTGCTGCTCAGCTGCTTTTAGAATGGCTGGCTCTTAGCAAAGTAGAAGTGCTAGAGCTGCCATCATAGATGACAGGACAGGGGATCAAAGGACTTGGAGACATGGGCTTCAATCTCTTCAATCTCTTCTGCAGGTGAGCCTAGACGATGCCTCTACTGATGCAAGAGGTAATGTACTGGTAACAGGGAGCACAGTGTCTTTGAAGTTCAGGGTGGCTGCTCTCCCCAGGGCCAGGGCTGGTGGGAGGAGGCACTGTTGCAGGGCTCCATGAGAGCAAGTGGTTCACAAAGTAAGCAAGGCCAGGTTGTGGTGCTAAGCCACAAGAAGCCAGGTTGCAGCAACATAGTAATGAGTGGCAGGATGGGGTGGCAGCCACGGAGGCCGGCCTCCAGAGATCTCAGGAAAATGGAAAACAGAATACAGTGCCCCAGGGGCAAAACAGATAGACCCCTAATAGGATATTTCTCAGACTATATACTTAAAAGAAATTAAGGATGATTGATCGCTTTCCTCGCGAAACCGAAGGAAGCTACATCAATAAAAAGTCACAAGCTATTGCCGACTATTCAGACCCGAAAGCTGTCAACTAGAGGAGAGTCCTCATCCTCAGGAGGAAGGATCCAGGCACACGGCAGCAAGCACAGAAGTAATGAATTCCCCAACCATTCCCCAAAGGGAACTGTAGCCATTGACTCAGTAAAATAGCCAGACATTCCAAAGACCATGAGACACCGGATTGGAGCTGCAGCTGCATCAGAGTCCCCAGTGAGAGTGGGGGACAGAAGGGAGCCAGGTCACCAGAGGAGGCCCGGTCCAGGTCAGGTCCACGGTGAACCCACCTAGTGGTCATCTTCCTGGTCCTCAAGTGTTAAGTGGAATGGATACTCATCACAGTTAGGTGGATACCCACATTGGTTCCTTAATGTGTGGAGCCATCCTACAGGAGAAATCCACTAAAATTGCCCCCATCCCTTTGTCAAGATATTAAATCACAAACAATATTACATCTCAAGCAGAGTCTTTCA
Organism: Neotragus pygmaeus; assembly: GCA_006410875.1. Taxonomy (NCBI): domain Eukaryota; kingdom Metazoa; phylum Chordata; class Mammalia; order Artiodactyla; family Bovidae; genus Neotragus; species Neotragus pygmaeus. The sequence goes on along the minus strand of SJYV01054497.1, from coordinate 264,228 downwards.
GAAGACACCCTTAATGACCTAAAAGAGCAGGCATGGTGATCCCCCAAATACTTCCATTTAATTTACCAATCTGATCCCACTGCTACAGAAACCAGATAGATTCTAGAGGATGACAGTGGACCAAACTTAGTCAAGAAGTAGCTACCATAGTTGCTGGCTAGAGAAGACTAACACAGTTCTGATTGACAGTGTACAACCCGGCTCCGGTAAATGTATTCTCTTCTCTTCCTGTCAAGAAAGAGTACCAAAAGCAGACTGCATTCCCACAGAACAGTCAACAGTAGAAATTTACAGTCTTACTCTAGGGCCATATTAACTCTATTATCCTTTTTCATAAAACAGTCCAAAGGGACCTAGACACTCTGCAGAGCATCCCACTTATCAATGACGAACATGGCAGATATCATTATATCAGTGACATAGTGTTAATCAAACTGGATGAACAAGAAGTGACACGTATGTTGGAGGCCTTGACAGGACCCTTAAGCTCCAGAGTGTGGGAAAGAAAACTTGCAAAAATTCAGAGATCCTCTATATCATTGAACTTTTTAAGTCTTGCAGCTTAAAGCAGGTAAGAGTAGATATACTACATAAGGGATCATCCCACCCAAAATAAAGAATGGCTGCTAAGCTCACCTGAGCCCCTCACAGTGAGCAGAAAGATGCATCAAGGAAATGCATCCAGCCTTCCACTCATTCATTTATTTATTCATTCATCCACCAAAAACTTGTTGACAACTACTCTGGGTGACCTGCCCTGGGCCTGAGGTTGAGATGGTGTGAATTGAGAATTTTTGATGGTGTCCCCACCTGGGCCCCCAAAATGCGTGGATCCTGCCTTTACTACCACCACTATCCTCCCCCAGAGGGAACCCAAGGAGCAGAAGCAGATGAGAAACAGAGGGATCATTAGAGAAACAGCATCCCAGGTGACTCCATGAAATGCAGAGCATGCTAAAGTTCAAGGTCAAAGTAAGGCCACCTCTCCCTCTCCAGATTCTTTTAGTTACCTACACTGTTCAAAATGCCCTCCTGGAAACACAGGGAACACTCAATAAAAATCCAGACTGTCTTGCAGAACAGAGGGTTTCCTCGGGGATCATGAGAGCTTATGAAGGCAGGTTGGGGTTTTTCCCTTGAATGATGGATCTTTTTGAAGCTGGTTTGTGGTGTGCACATGCCCTATCCTCTCAGGATGCTCGGCCCCCAAGCACTCCGCACCCTCTCCATGTGTTCTGCTCGGCGGCCACTGAAACAACAAGCATCCCTCCGCTTGTACACAGTGAGCTAGAGACAGGCCGACTCCAGCGGAGCTCTGCCACTTCCAAAACCATCCAGCAAGGCTAGTGGCACTGGTCCACGTTCTTCCAGGTTTCAGTGGGGACAGAGGCTGAAAATTGGTCTCTTGAAGCACCCTTGGCTGAACTGAGTGAGTTCATGAAAAGAAAAAAAAAAAAAAAAAAACCTGGAAGAACTGCTCCAAAAAAAATTCCCATTGGGCAGCAGTGTGTCACTTCAGCCGACCTTTTCCAAAGTAGGGTAACCGTCTTTACGGAGTAAAATGCCCCAAAGCAAGGGAACACCAGGTGGTATAATGGAAAGTACAGAGACTTTGGTGTCAAAAGGAGCCAAATTCAAATCTTAGCTCTGTCTCTGTGTGGTCTTAAGCTATAAGAGCCTTGGTTCCCACATCTGTAAAGTAGGAATACTAATTGACTTCTCCGATGGATCAGAGGAGAGTACAGCCGTGCAGTGCCTAGAACTCAGCGGACTGTCTTGGAGTCCCTTTACCATAACTGGATCGGCTTTCATAGGGTCAGAGCTTGTCAGAGTTGGAGAGGACCAGGCAGAGCTTCAGTTGAATATTTAATTCTTACAGCCCCTGGGGCTTCTGTCTTATGGCTGACCTCATCCAGAATGGGTAAAGAGGTCCCAAGAAAAGAAACCAAGATAATATTTTATTCAAAAGAAAAATGTGAGAAGGTGTCTTCTCCCACCCCAGTTTCTGAGATTTTGCCATTATTCATGCTTGCTGTGTGAGTCTGATATATGGACCATGGCAGGAGAGCGTGACAGAGGAAGGATGGAGAGGCTGGTCCTTGGCAGCCAAGCAGGGATCCATGACCTCCCCCATATGTTGTCCCCTGAGCCCAGTGCAGGGGTATAACTCAGAGGCTGCATCTGCAAGATGGTCTGGAAACGCTTCCAAGGAGAAGAACACGGTGGAAGCAGTAGCTCTCTAAATCACTTAGGAACAGCTCATTCCCAAGTAATACAAAACTAACGAATTAAGAGAGCATGTCGGCCCTGAAACTGAGAAGTCCAGAGGCAGGATAAGTTTCAGCAAACTTAGTTAGCAGCTCAGTGGTGAACCCAAGAAGTTTGTTTCTTTCCATCTCTTCCCTCTGCCTTCTGCCCAAGGCTGCCTCCGCGCAAGGCTTCCTCCCCTCTCGGCCACAAGGTGGCTGATCGTAGTGGTGGCGAGGACATCCTAGTCCACTGAAAAAAGAGAGCTCCTTCCAGAGAGCCTCTGTGAAAGAACAACAACAACAAAAAGTTGGGGAGAAGCTTCCTTCTCAGAAGCCCCTAGCAAATGCTTCCTTGGGACACTTGCCTATCACAAAGTCCAGGGTACTGAGCTGTGAGCACAAGCCAGGGTCCACCTCTGGGAGTGAGGGCTAGGGCTGCTTTCCCTTGAATTACAAGAGATACGTGTGGACAGCACTCAGTTGAAAACTGGTGAAAACAAGATAAAAGGGGAGTGAAAGCTGGGAAGCCAACAGCAGCCAATGTGCCAGACACCATCAAAAGCTTTGCCTACCGTGGATATGGGCTTTCCAGGTGGCGTAATGGTGAAGAATCCACTTGCCAATGCAGGAGGCACAAGAGATGTGGGTTTGATCCCTGGGTTGGAAAATTCCCTTGGAGAAGGAAATGGCAACCCTCTCCAGTATTCTTGCCTGGAAAATCCCATGGACAGAGGAGCCTGGGGGGCTACAGTCCAGAGGGTCACGAAGAATTGAACACAACTGAGCACAGCCCAACAGCAGCAGCCCAGACAGGCATCAGTTCCAATTCTTCCAGCACGTCCACTGCTCTCCATTCTCCTGAAGGTAGATGCGTGAATCTGATAAGATCATCTTTCTCCAGGGTAAACATGGCTCCTTCATTGACTAACGTCTTAGTTGGAAAAGGCTGTGGTCACCCAACTCCCTGGAATCACTGGTTTCCAAACTTTTTTTTTACCAAAGAGCACTTTTGTCCATGGAGCAGTCAAGGAGGGTGTTTTAATTGCAGCAGGAAGGGGCTGCCAACCTAGATAGTATATTCAAAAGCAGAGACATTACTTTGCCAACTAAGGTCCGTCTAGTCAAGGCNAATGAGAGATATTTTTCAGAAGTATCATCAGCCACATATTAAACACAACATTTAGTGTTATGTCACTCAAATCAGTCAAAGTTAGTATTATAAATGATTCAACATAAGGAGATGCAGGATTTTAAAAGAAAAAGAAAAAGAGTAAAGGGGGAAATGAACAGATGCAATTATGAAATTAATCCTTTGGTCCTTTATTCATTGATTTTTACCATTCTCCAAGTGCCTCAGCCTTTAATTTCACTGCGGTCTAACTCTAAGAACTCTCAAGTGGAAACCACATGAAAGGGAAGTTCAGGCTAAAATCTCAGACTAAACAACAATTCCTCTCTTCAGCCTGAAAATGCTCTCCCAAACAGCTCACCAGCTGACAGTCAGGAGTTTGGAGTGGAATTATTCCAAAAGGCTGCATGTGAGTACATCTGCTCCTTGCCCTCTTGTGTAAACGCTTCCCCTGGTGACAAACTGCATCCAGCAAACCTTCCTAAAAGCAGCCAAGAAACGACCTGAAAGTACGGGCGCTCTCGCCCGGGCAGCCTGCCCTCTCCTTGACATCTTGATTCCTGGTGCTCACCAGTCCTTACAAACATCCGCTGGAGGGCAAGGGCAGCATCAGACACTTTGGGTACTGACACAGAGGGCCCATGTGAGATGTGTACTTAGCAACATACTCCTTAGAAAGGCAGGGGCTCTCTCTGCCAACCAGGAAGTGTCAATCAAACATCCCAAGAGGGCCCCATCGCAGGGTGGGGTGGAGGAGCTCTTATCTTCGTAACACTGATGGTTAATCTCCAACTGAGGGCAATGGTCAGTTCACTAACAATGCTTTCAACTTGAGAATCAGCTGCAAGCTGGAGTCCCAATTCTTAAAACCCTGAAGTAACACTAGGAAACTCTCTACATTTCAAAGGAAGGAAATGTATTCCTTAGGCCACCCTGAGTCAATCAGCAAACCATCCTATATTCACTAAGCATACTTAGCATACATTTTCCCAGGCTAGCTGGAGAGAAAACAAACCACTAAGACAGATGAAACAAAAAGGGAATAATTCCAAATGGTAAGGTAATGACTACAATAGGTAATTATTACTACCACAGGGGTTCAAAGAAAAATGTCCTTTTGGAGAGATTCACGTGAGAAAGAGTAGTAGAGACTTAGGCTGAACCTGGAAGGACAGGAGGGACTTACATAGCGGGAGGAAGGGAAAATAGCAGAAGGGGAAATAGGAACAAGCAGGCATGTGCAGCAAAGCGTGTAGGATTTGTTCACCCAGAAGATAGAAGACGAGGAGGGGGCGCTGAGTGAGAGAAGAGACCACGTGGTACTAGATTCTAGATGACTGTAAGAGGTGTGGAGATGGGCAGATGAGCCGTATGGAGACGGACAGACAGGTAAGGAGTGGATGAAGAAGAAGAGGTCAGATGCGGATGGAAAATAATAAAATGAAATGCAAGGGAAAGAGATATGTGTGTTTATAACACCTCAATCTCTCCATTAGAATGTGAGTACTGTTACTTCATCATATTCCCAGGATACAGCATAGGGCTTGTCACAAGCGATAAAAATAACCAATGACTACTGAAAAGTTTTTCATTCATTCAAAAAACTAAGACGATGACATCCAGTCCCATCGCTTCATGGCAAACAGATGGGGAAAAAGTGGAAACAGTGGCAAATTTTACTTTCTTGAGCTCCAAAATCACCGCAGATGGCAACTGCAGCCATGAAATTAAAAGATGCTTGCTCCTTGGAAGAAAAGCTATGACAAACTTAGACAGCATATTAAAAACAAGAAACATCACTTTGCTGACAAAAGTCCATCTAATCAAAGTTATGATTTTTCCAGTAGTCATATACAAATGTGAAAGTTGGACCATAAAGAAGACTGAATGCTGATGAATTAATGCTTTTGAATTATGGTGCTGGAGAAGACTCTTGAGAGTCCCTTGGACTGCAAGCAGATCAAACCAGTCAATCCTAAAGAGAAAATCAACCCTGAATATTTTTTGGAAGGACTGATGCTGAAGCTGAAGCTTTAATACTTAGGCCACCTGATGTGAAGAGCTGACTCATTAGAAAAGACCTTGATGCTGGGAAAGATTGAGGACAGGAGAAGAGGGTGACAGGATGAGACTGTTGGATGGCATAATCAACTCAATGGACATGAGTTTGAGCAAACTCCAGGAGATGGTGAAGGACAGGGAAGCTCGGCGTGCTGCAGTCCATGGGGTCGCAAAGGGTCAGACACGACTTAGCAACTGAACAGAAACTGAAAGGTTACTCTGAGTCATACTCCGTAGCACATGACTTACATATATGAGCTATTAACTTTGAGTTTATACCATTTTCTTCATTTGATTAACTAGGAGACCAAGGATCAGCAATGCAAATTGCTGAGCCGGAGCTAGGTCATATTGTTAGAGAAGCACTGACCAAAACCGCTCGCCTTGGCCCAGGAACAATGATAACTACTTGCCTGAGTAGTCTCACAGCAGGAGGTCCTGGTAACAAATAAGGTGCTGCCACTGAAAACTAACTGGGAGGATCTGGGAGGGGCCAAAAGGAAGGAGGAGACACCAGCCCATAATATTGTTCTGCCAACCTCCCAGAATCCTTTGCACTGGAATCTATCTTGGCTGAGAGATGCATGCGCCACCAGGAAAGACCTTAAACCAGACAAGATATGGGCCAAGCAAGATGACTGGCCAAAGACAACCTGGAAACTAACCCAATAACATAAAACCTGACTGCGAGCCACGTGGCAGAGCAGTTCTCCTGGGTTCCCTTCCCTGCTGCTCCCCTGCCTTGGCGCCCCTTCCCAGGAAAGTCTTTTGCTTCAGCAGCATGTGTGTCTCCTTGGATAGTTCATTTCCAGGTGTTAGACAAGCGTCCACTCTCAAGCCTTGGAAGGGATCCCCGTTGCTCCAACAGCATGCGTCTGGATTCATACCCTTGTCTCTTTGACTCCAAAGTGCATCTGAGAATAGAAGGTCTGACAGGGAAGGACCTGTTCTGTGTCTACTGCTGCATCTCCAGCAGCTAGATCAGTGCCTGAAGTGCAGAGAAGACACACTGCTCGCATTTCTGAATGAATGAATCTTTACCAGCATTCATCTTGTTTTGCTACATAATAAGTGTTCCCATTTGAGTGAGTCACTAAATAAAGCAAGCAAGCACCAAGTGATTTACATAAGACACTAACAATAAAACATTTGGGAAATTTTAAAACACTGCCTCAGAAATAACTCTTGTAAGTATAATAACAATACTCACACAAAGGCATAATTGTTTCTTCATTAAAGGGAAAATATTCAGGAAGTTATTTGTATATAAAATGAAAGAATAATGAACATTAACAGAAACCCCAAGGCACAGAATCTAAAATAATTTGGAGCTTTGAAATAGAACATAAATATCAGAGAGTTGGTAAAGTTAAAGGCACAACTAAAGGCAACCTGGCAATATCATTCTCAGGGCATACTGACACACAAAACAGAGTAACAAACCATGTATGGTTCATGATTTCAGGGAAACAGGCGTTTCTGTACTAAGACAAAGGAGTCTTAGCACAGAGTCCCATGAACCATTACAAAGTTCAGGCATGGGACTTCCCTGGTGGTCCGAGGAAGGGTCCAGGCTCTTCCACTACAGGGGGCGTGAGTTCAATCCCTGATTGGGGAACCAACATGCTGCATGGTGCAGCTAAATAAGTAAACAGAAAAGAGAAAGTTTCGGCAAAATTAGAAGATAAGCATAAATATAATATTTTCTGGAGAAAAACTTTAATTAGATTTTAGAAAGGAATTGGGACCAAAGATGTGCTGCAAAGTTTTATAACATAAATAAAAGCAGGAAAATTTTCCTAATTGTAACATATCTTTACAGCCAAAGACTTTTTATCCTAGTGAAAACCACTGAATTCCTGAACCATAAAATAATAAATTTGTGCTGTTTTAAGCCACTAAGTTTTTTGTAAACTGTTACAGCTGCAATAGGAAACTGATACAAGTAATAATACCCAAAATGGGTCCCTTTAGTGAAGTTGTTATTATGGGAAGGGGTATTTTTGTCATAACACTGATGGGCTCCCAGGCACTTCCTCCAGTACACAGTAGCATCACTGCCGAAGGAAAATCTGCTCCCCGACCTCACTGGTAAAAGCTGGGCTGTGCATCTAAGCAGTTACTAGTCAGGGGCATAAACTTCCACCATCCCTGAAATCCGTCCTCCCACTGCCCCAGTCCTCCATTCCCTCTGTAATTCTCCAGGGGACCACAGCAAGGTCTGCCTTCATCCCGCATTGCACACTGCAGTCAGGATCCTCTTTATTTTCACTCCCATCAAAGCCTCTTCTTGCTCAGAACTTTCAACGACCACTGTCGCCCCCTGGCTAGACTCCAATGCTGGCTTTCATGACCCTCCTCGTGAGCGCCAAAGCTGCTCCAGCCTCCCCTCCCTTCCCACAGCCTCAGCTCCAGCCAGAAGGGCAGATTCAGGCTCTTGGGGCTTTCCTTGGCCAAGTACTTTTTCTACCAATTCTCTCTTTTTCATCTGGCAAAATTTAATCCATTTTTGCTGGCTTACCTAAAGCACCACTTTCTCCATCAAACAACTGTATTCTTCAAAACATTGTTCTCTCACCCCCATCTGAAGTTCCATGACCTTTCGTAAACAAGGTGCCTAGCACAATGCCTGGCATCAATACATTCCTCTCACTTGTGGCATTTATTTTATTCTCATCTCATCCCTACTCCTAAATCCAATGTTGCACCAGCGTTGTCTCACTTATATCTGGTAGGATACCCAGTTGACAGATGCCAACACAACCAATGTAAGTTTGGATACCAGATGCTATTCTGTATGCAGACTTAGGGGATCTATGAGGAGGACCACTCTATTCCTTTAGAACCTTCCATGGTTCCCTTACCTAAAATCTGAGGAGGTTTAGGAATGCCTAGGTTGTGATGCATTGGTTTAGTTGCTGCTCAGCATGTGGAATCTTCCTAGATCAGGGATCAAACCCACATCCCCTGCACTGGCAGGGGGATTCCTATCCCCTGCACCACCAAAGAAGTCTGCCAATGAAAGTCTTAGTGAACAAATAATGTTGGTTTTAGGATAAGGTTAAGATGAATAACCATTAGTCATAGGGTATTTCAAGGATAAGCCCCATGTATACTAGGTAACACTGCTAACCCAAGTTCTTTAGAAGTGAGATTTTATTTAAATACCACTCATCTCAACTTGGGCTTCAAATTCTCATGCTGTCATCCATTTTTTCACATCTGCTCGTGAAGACATTATTTTTCCTCTAGAACATGAAATTTCTTGCCACGGATAGTGAAGTCATTTGGGTCCTGCTGCCTTCCAGAGATGATGGAAAAGGGCACCAACAATATTTTATGATGACTTGTGAATAATTTAACAATCTTTATCTTTTTAAAAGTATAGTTATTTTGATCCAGCAATGAAATTACCTCGACTCTATTCTAAGGATACTCCAAAGTACAGGAGGAAAAGAATACACAGAGATCTTCATCATTTGCAGAGATAAACCTGACACCTGAGCCATTACAAATGGCTCTAAGACACTTAAACAACAAAAATATATTAAGAATGTCCCTAGGTATAAGAGAGGAATGAAATAAACCTTGGGACAGCCCCTAGATGCAATATTCTATAGTTGTGGAAGTAAACACTTGAAAAGAAAGGGCGCTGGCGTGGGATGTTGGTGCCCTGGAAGCAGCATCATGCAAATCCCACCTGTCCATCTAAAGGTGGAGAGCACAGGCAAGTGATTTTCATTCATTCTTTGTAACACACCTTCTCGGCTATGAACTTTGGGCATGTTACTCAGATTCTTTAAGTCTCAATTTCTTTGACTTTAAAATGAGAACAAATATAGAGCCTACCACAGATGAGCATCATGAAGACTTAATAAGTTAATGAATAGGAGATGCTTAGTCCAATGTTGGCCATCAACTAGTAGTACACTTTCAAATCTAATGCTTTAAAAAGGTGGGAGATAAAATCATATATGCAATATGATCCCCCAACTATATTAAAAAACATAAAATTATACATTGAACAATGCTTTAACTAATTATATTAACATATTTCCCCATTTTTACTTTTTTATTTTCCAAGATCCTATAATTTTAGATATCCTTATATTGTTGTTCAGTCACTCAGTCCGACTCTTTGCAACTCTTGCTCAAACTCATGTCCATTGAGTCAGTGATGCCAACTCAATGGATATAATGTGGATAAAAAGCAATCAGTTTTACTTTAAACTTCATCTCCAAAAGGCTTGCATTAAAATATGCACTGCATATTATACATACACAATATATACTTGTGTATACATACACAAGTATATATACATACATACAGTACATATATACATATATATGTATGTATACATATGGCTGGATGGCATCACTGACTTGATGGACGTGAGTCTGAGTGAACTCCGGGAGTTGGTGATAGACAGAGAGGCCTGGCATGCTGCAATTCATGGAATCGCAAAGAGTCGGACATGACTGAGCGACTCAACTGAACTGAACTGATATTTGATAGTTGATTCAAATATTTTTATTTAGTCATTTCTCTCTGATAACTTTATTCCTAGGATAGCCTATTTAAACTACTTACTCACCTTAAGTCAGCAATGTCTAAAAGATCAAATTAAGCCATACTTTTCTGACAAAAGGATAGGCTTTACCCTTCTATTTCTTTTAACTATGACCATGATGTTTTCCAGCTACCCAGGTAAAAGAAATTTCACAGGAAGAAAGCTGTTTGGTAATTTGGACAAACGCACCAGGTCAGAAATTCAGCTGATTTGTTGGACTTCCTGAAGCTGGCCTTGCACAGCTGAAAGCTCTCCCAGCTGAGTTCCAGTCATCTGCCTAGTTCTGGAGTCTTCTCCCAGGGACTGTACTCATTTAACAAATGTGAGGCAGCCAAAGTCTTTCATCCAGCAAGATCTTCTTTTAACTCATGGCCTGTATGAGTCAGCTTTTAATTCTAGGACCAGATATAAAATGTATACACCCTTCAACCCAGAAATTCCATTTTTAGGGACTTATTCTACTAAAAACAAAAACAACTTTACATGAAATGTGCACTGAAGAATGCTTCCTGAAGCATACTTTTTAATGGTTATACCAATAAAAAATTGAATAACAAATTAAATTTCTGCCAAATACAGTCATTAGTCAGAAAAATGAGATACATCCGTATGTACTGACTGTACTGACCTGGAAAGATGTCTTTACTAAATAAGTAAGTGAGGCAGAAGAAGTACCAGAACAAAGTGCAAAGCATGAACTCTTGCAAAAATTATACTCAGATGCACAAAAACATGGAAATTCACATCAGAGATTAATTCTAAGGCATGCACGCATACATGGTATTAGAGCTAGGGGAAAGATCACTTATTATCACAAATACTTCTCTATCATTTTAATTTGCTGCAATGACTGTATAATGACAGAGGCTGTGAGGATATAGTAGGAGAGCTTAGGACCCAGAGCCACAGTGCCTGGGCTCAAATCTCAGCTCTACTTCTTTCTAGTCAACACCTCTATTTCTCAGCTTCCTCTTCTTTCAAATCAAGATAATGGTAGGACCTACCTCTAGGTTGTTAACGGATTAAATAACTTAATACATTTAAAATAAAACCCTCAGTTGCATGTATTAGGATGTTTACTACCCAGAGAGAGAGAGAGACAGAGGAACAAAAAAAGAAAGGTGGAAAGAGAGAGAATAACAACTATTAGTGAGGATGTGGAGAAATTAGAACCTATGTTCACTGTTGGTGGAAATGTAAAATACTGCAGCCTCTATAGAAAACAGTATGGGTGGTTCCTCTAAGAACTAAAAAGAAAACTACCATGGGATTCAGCAATTCCACTTCTGGCTATATACCCAAAAGAACTGAAGGCAGGGTTTCAGACAACTATCTGTATTAATGCACACAGCAGCATTCCCAAAAGCCAAGAAGCAGAGCAGCCTAAGTGTTCGTCAAAGGATGAACAGAAAATACGTGGTCCACACGGAAAACGGAATTCAGTTTTCTTCAGTCTTAAAATGGAAGGAAACTCTGACGCATGCTATCTCATAGATGAATCTTGCGGACATTATGTTAAGTGAATACACAGTCACCAAAGGACAAATACTTTACGATCCTACTTATATGAGGTACTTAGAATAGTGAAGACAGGAAGTCAAGTGGTAGTTTCCAGGGGATGCAAGGAGGAGGGAATGGGAAGACAGTGTTTAAAGGGTATGGTTTCATTTTTGAAGATAAAAAGAAATCTGGGAATGGATTGTGGTGATGGCTGTACAACATATGTACTGAATGCCACTGAACTGCACACTTTTAAATGGTTTAGCCGGAACATTTTATTTTACCACAACATTTATTTTACCATTTTAATTTTATTTTACCAATTATTTACCAAATCTCACCATGATTTTTTAAAACTTTAGTAAAATAAAAAATAAAACCCTTAAAACATTATCTTGCCCAAAATAAGTACTTAATAAATTTTAGTAGTAATAATAATGTGACACTCATTATATCCCACTTTTGCATTTTAAAAATGAGATTTTCAAAAACTAAGCTAAGACGAAGACCCTCACGTACCCAAAACTCAAGTTCTTTCAGCAATTTTATATAAATCACACTAACTCTGCATGAATAACAAAATTCATCTTCTGAAACTTCTTTTTTTAAATATATCCCCTCTAGCAAGGCAAAGAAGGTTTTTCACAGCCAGGAGCTAACGCTTAGATAATACCTCTGGCCATAAAGGAACAGTGGAGAAAAGCATTTGCCTTCACATGGCATTGAGACAGAGGCCAAGAGACGGAGATTCTGCACTCACAAGCCTCTGGCAAGGAGAAGCACTGTTCTGCTCTTGTTTTCAGCTTCACCTCTATCTTCTAAATTGGTGTAGCCCAGCCACCACCAAAGTAACATTGTCAAACTATTCCCAGGTGGCATTAGTGGTAAAGAACCCTCCAGGGCAACACACTCCAGTAGTCTTGCCTGGAGAATCCCATGGACAGAAAAGCCTGGCAGGCTGCGGTACATAGGGTCACAAAAAGACATGACTGAAGCGACTTAGCATGCAGCACACACACATTTTGCTACCATATTCAGTAGCTATTGTACAGGAATAAAATTTGCCACAACAAAATGTCTCTTTGGCCTGAGAATTACTGTGAGCTAAAAACAATCAAGGCCCTTAAGACTCAGGAAGAAACTCTGACCTTCCCCCTGAGTGCCTAAAATAATTCAGACAGCCTGTTCACAGAATAGAGCTATCACAGACATATCTGCAAAGAACATGGGCTCAGAGTGGTGGGGAAACTCTAGGCAGAGCCGACATTTAAGTCCAGGCTGTATCTAGTTGTGTCTACAATGTCCAGCAACATTTGTTTACTGAACACTTGTTTTTCTATTTCCGTGTCAGTTGCCTTCTTCCCCTTTGAAGTCCCAAACCACTACCCCCAACATCCTCTTTTGACTTTAGTTGAAGATGGTATATAAGATGAGGGCTTCTGCTATTTTGGTGAGTTAGTTTTCCTGGGTCTCTCTCATATACAATACTATTAAACTTGGTTCAGTTTTCTCCTGTTAATTTTTCTCTTGTCAATTTAATTCTCAGAGCGGCTAGAAGAACCTAGAAGGAGAGAGAAATTTTTCTTCCTCTTCAACACCACCATACAATATGATCTCCTTGGTCATTTTTAATACAATGTCATGAGATACACAGAGAGGGATATCTTAAAATGTAACATGCATCCCATATGGAGAAAACAGAATGAGCTGTATGAAAAAATCAGAATTTAAAGGCATACTGATTCAGATTTAACTAACACTTATTAAGCACCCCTAGTATACAAGAATGTACCAAGAAATTTGACACATTTCATTATTTAAAGCTCATAACTGCCTTCTGAAATATGTAATATAATCTCCATTTTCTAAGTCAGGAAATGTCTTCTGAATTCCTAACATTATTTTCTACTCCTTGGAAAGTTGAATTAGCTGAGTCACACTTGAAAAGATTGTTGAGCCACTTCTGTTTCTCCCTTTGGTTCCCTGGCACAGACTCAGCTGTGCTTACTTTGGTGGAAGAAGCAGGGTAAATGACACTGGTGCTTTGCTTTCTAACTGCCCAACATTTGCACATTAAAAAGGTCAAACTAAAATAATGCCTGGAAGGGGAAAGAAGTTACAGAGGGAGACAAACAGTCCCACATTTGCCAAGGGTCAGCCTTAGCTTCCTCCCAGGTTAGTGGGAACTTTATGCGCCTCTGGTCCTTCCCCCTGGCATACTCAGCAGCCACATTCTTCTAATTTATTTCAAACACTTTTCCTTTTACTTAAAGCCTGAGACCAGATTATAATCACAACAATGACCACAACTGCAGAGAGAGAATTCAGAGCCACAGACACTGTGAACAGCCCTTTAGGAATGATCCCCCTTGCACTTAAATTACAGATGAAGAATGGGAGTCCTATTGAGGCAAAAGTGGCTAGTATAGTCCTTGAATCCAGGTCTGACTTCACAGCCTGGGCATTTAACCATGGGAAAGTCGGTGACAGGCAATGAATGCAGAACCCAAGTTCCTTGGGGGCTGCCTCTGTGTTCCATCCATCACAGTCTCTCCTGCACTTATTGTCAGCATGCACTAGGAGCTCCATGAATATTTACTGAATCAAAGAAACAGCACTGTAATATGGAGAGTGACCAAGAATCTGGTCTCAGCCTCCCCACCCGGACTCAGGCAGGTGCTGTTTGCTCAGCATCCTGTGAGCAAGCATCTCCACTGTTATTAACGGCCGGTCCCCTGAGAAGCAGCAAGTCGTGTATTTCCTGAAACAGGTCAAAGAATATACACCACTCCCACGCTTACTGATTTCAACGAGAAGAAACCACCACCTCTTGTAGCACAAAAAAAGATGGATTTGACCTTTGGTTTCGTTAAACTCTCAAGACAGGAGTTAAAATCCTGGGCACTGTTTCTGCCAGTCTCTCCCATCTAGAGCGTTTCAAAGACTGACAACGAATGCAGCCAATAGTCTAGAGATATTTACTTACAAATATTCTACTTCCTTCAACCATTTCAAAGGGAAATAATCTAAGTGCTGTCCTTAACCACTTTATTTTATGCCATAAAACAGAAAGCAAATAAAACATGACTTCTTGCAGCTGTTTTTGTTTGTTAATGTCTAGGGTAGAAAAAAGGAAAGGTCTAGCCACAAATTATCCATAGCAAATTGCCAGTTGGCACTTTCCAGTTTCAGTGGAAAAAAAAAAAAAAAGCCTTGAAGTATGTGAATAGATTTTAATTCAAACAGTAATATCTAATCCTAAGTGACTGGTATCACACCATTGTCTATTTTTAAAGAGTCTGGAATAAACTGAAGAGTCCATAGGAGCCTATGTTAGCAGAAGGTCCTCAGTGAAATGGGAAAGTTGCGTAAAAAGAAATGAGGAAATGTGGCCAAATGTAGTCTTGGTGAAACGCCCAGAAGCTGGGCACATGTGCTCCTACAATTCAGTCATAGATAGATGAATAATGGTATCACTATGTCTGTGTGTCTATCTGTCTCACACATGCCACACATGCAGACTCCACTGAAGTTTTTCTGTGTACATATTATCAAAAAAACAAAAACAAAACAATTGCCAAGGTTCTGGTATTTTCTATAGCTAGATATCACACAAATACCAAAAACACAGGAGTTGAGAGACCTAAAAACAGTTTTCTTTTAAGGCTACAGTTCACTGCAATTCAACTCATAAAATTTACTTACAATTAGTTAGTCGCAGTGGTTGTATGGAGAAAGCAGCATGGGTGTGTTAGGATCAGTCACACACAGCTTGACTCTCATTATATATCTCACTTTATACACACATACACACACACAGGCAATTTAATTAACTTTTCTGAATTGAAGTCACATTGCCTATTCAATAGGAGTGTCATGAGGATTAAATAAGATGACACAAGTAGAAAACATGGCTCATAATAGATATTCAATAAATGTTACATGCTATCATGATGGCAGAGGCCAGGTCATGATGGCAAAAGGCTGCTAGAAATAATTACTAAAGAGAATCTTTACAGTGCCTAGGAAAAGCCCCAGCACAGTCACCAGTAATTTTGCTGAATGAGAGAATGCATTCCATATCCATGCATAACAAATACAGTAACGCTACATCACAGTGAGAGAGCAATTAAAATTACACACCTTGTAACCTTTAGACTCTTGGAAGAAAAGTTATGACCAACCTAGATAGTATATTCAAAAGCAGAGACATTACTTTGCCAACTAAGGTCCTTCTAGTCAAGGCTATGGTTTTTCCAGTGGCCATGTATGGATGCGAGAGTTGGACTGTGAAGAAGGCTGAGTGCTGAAGAATTGATGCTTTTGAACTGTGGTGTTGGAGAAGACTCTTGAGAGTCCCTTGGACTGCAAGGAGATCCAACCAGTCCATTCTGAAGGAGATCAGCCCTGGGATTTCTTTGGAAGGAATGATGCTGAAGCTGAAACTCCAGTACTTTTGCCACCTCGTGTGAAGAGTTGACTCATTGGAAAAGACTTTGATGCTGGGAGGGATTGGGGGCAGGAGGAGAAGGCGACGACAGAGGATGAGACGGCTGGATGGCGTCACAGACTCGATGAACGTGAGTCTGAGTGAACTCTGGGAGTTGGTGATGGACACCCTGGCTGGCGTGCTGTAATTCATGGCGTCGCAAAGAGTCAGACACAACTGAGCAACTGAACTGAACTGAACCTTTAAACTAACTATACATTCTTGACAATCCAGTTCTCTGAAGGTCCTGCTTTGTGCTGGTTATCCTCTTCCCAAAGTTCAAACAACCTTGACAATGTTAAAGGTAGGTATTTCTGGACTACTCTCTGAAGACCTAATGACTGGTTTGGTCTTAGGCACAATGAGGCCACCCAAAATATCTGGTTAAACTACAGCCCTTTCTTCAAAGTGAAAAGAGAAAGTAAACAAGCAAGGAGCAAGAAATGCTGAACAGATTCTATGACTGCCTGAAAACTTGCAGCAGTTGGCTCTGCCCTATCCACAAGGACTGGGGCTGTTTCTTGACTCTAAGAAGTAAAGCATTTTCTGCTTTCACACCTTTCTTAGGTGATTCATTTCCCAATCACTTTCCTGGTGGAGTGTCTATCCTTGTGAAAGGGAAATGCTAATCAGTCCTCATACACCACTTGTCCATACCTGTCTCTACTTGCCTCCCTTCTCCATCAGTTCATACACCACACTGCCACTCATGTATGTTTCTAAGGTTCAAAATTTTACTCAAGATTCCCATCCTCACAGAGAGACTTTGCTTAGCACTCCCAGCTTGATCAATCTATGCTGAATATAATCAACATTCTCCACACCATCTCAACTTGATTATAGTCACCTCTGTCTGTGCATCACTTTGAAAGAGTGAGCATTGTTCCTCCATTGTCTTCTGTCACATATTAACCAGAAATCTATTCACCTGTTGCTCCTGCTACTGCTGCTAAGTCGCTTCAGTCGTGTCCGACTCTGTGCGACTCCATGGACGGCAGCCCACCAGGCTCCCCCGTCCCTGGGATTCACCAGGCAAGAACACTGGAGCGGGCCATTTCCTTCTCCAATGCGTGAAAGTGAAAAGTGAAAGTGAAGTTGCTCAGTCGTGTCCGACTCTTAGCAACTCCATGGACTGCAGCCCACCAGGTTCCTCCATCTATGGGATTTTCCAGGCAAGAGTACTGGAGTGGGGTGCCGCTGCCTTCTCTGAATCTCTTCAACAGGTATTGCCTAATACACACCAGGGAACAATGGAGGGAAATCTGTATCTTCCATGTCTTTTAAAGGCCACATCCCTTAAGACTTTTCTAAAACCATAACTGCACACTGTGGGTACTTAGCAAAGATGGCTATTTCACTGCTCATTAGGAAAGTTGTATGCAGTTTTAGGAAACTGCTGTAGTCAAATTGGGAGTCATATTGGATACAAGGCCAAGCAGACCTTGTTTAACTTCATATCAACATTAAAATGATGCAGCACATAAAATAACAGTGTTTCCAAGTTAGACTTTTCAAACTCTTTTATCACATTTAAGACCTTTGTATGCCTAGCACATTTTTTTTCATTACATACTTACTAGATGCAATCTCAAAAAGGACAGAATGATCTCTGTTCATTTCCAAGGCAAACTTTTCAATATCACAGTAATCCAAGTCTATGTCCCAACCAGTAATGCTGAAGAAGCTGAAGCTGAATGGTTCTATGAAGACCTACAAGACCTTCTAGAACTAACACCCCCAAAAGATGTCTTTTTCTTTATAGGGACTGGAATTCAAAAGTAGGAAGTCAAGAGATACCTGGATTAACAGGCAAATTTGGCCTTAGAGTACAATATGAAGCAGAGCAAAGGCTAACAAAGTTTTGCCAAGAGAATGCACTGGTCATGGCAAACACCCTCTTCCAACAACACAAGAGAAGACTCTACACATGGACATCACCAGATGGTCAACACCAAAATCAGACTGATTATATTTTTTGCAGCCAAAGATGGAGAAACTCTATAGTCAGCAAAACAAGACCAGGAGCTGACTGTGGCTCAGATCATTAGCTCCTTATTGACAAATTCAGACTTAAATTGAAGAAAGTAGGGAAAATCACTGGACCATTCAAGAATGACCTAAATCAAATCCCTTATAATTATACACTGGAAGTGACAAATAGATTCAAGGGATTAGACCTGACAGACAGAGTGCCTCAAGAACTATGGATGGAGGTTCATGACACTGTACAGGAGGCAGAGATCAAGACCATGCCCAAGAAAAAGAAATGCAAAAAGGCAAAATGGTTGTCTGAAGAAGCCTTACAAATAGCTGAGAAAAGAAGAGAAGCTAAAGGCAAAGGAGAAAAGGAAAGATATACCTATTTGAATGCAAAGATCCAAAGAATAGCAAGGAGAGATTTCAAAAACAAAAACAAAAAACCTTCCTCAGTGATCAATGCAAAGAAATAGAGGAAAACAACAGAATGGGAAAGACTAGAGATCTCTTCAAGAAAATTAGAGATACCAAGGGAACATTTCATGCAAATATGGGCACAATAAAGGACAGAAATGGTATGGACCTAACAGAAGCAGAAGACATTAGGAAGAGGTGGCAAGAATACAAAGAAGAACAGTACAAAAAAGATCTTCATGACCCAGATAACCACAATAGTGTGATCACCAACCTAGAGCCAGACATCCTGGAATGTGAAGTCAAGTGGGCCTTAGGAAGCATCACTACGAACAAAGCTAGTAGAGGTGATGGAATTCCAGGTGAGCTATTTCAAATCCTAAAAGATGATNTTAGCACATTTTTACTTCATGAATTAACTAATCATTCTTTGGGATGTAAGACTTAAAATTGTATTCATTTATTTTTAATTGAACCTTATGATCCAGCAATTTCACTTCTATGAGGAAGTAAAATAGTAGTTTTACTTGAACAGTACTCCCATGACTGCAGCTTTATTTACAGAAATCAAGATATGGAAACAACTTAAGTGTCTGTCAGTTGATTACTAGATAAAGAAATTGTGATATATATGTGTGTGTGTGTGTGTGTGTGTGTGTGTGTGTGTACTATATATACACATATGTATATCACACACTGCTGCTGCTGTTGCTGCTACTAAGTCACTTCAGTCGTGTCCAACTCCGTGCAACCCCATAGACGGCAGCCCACCAGGCTCCCCCATCCATGGGATTTTTCCAGGCAAGAGTACTGGAGTGGAGTGCCATTGCCTTCTCTGATATCACACACAGTGGAATATTATTCAGCAATAAAAATGAAGGAAATTCTACCATTTGTGACAACACGACTGAAACTTAAGGGTACTATGCTAAGTCAGATGGAGAAGAAAAATACTGTGTTTTTTAAGAATGAGTGAATTAATCCATGATAATGCATAACAATTACTATACCCATATTTATAGCTATTTGCAGAATCACCATTTATTTCCTAATACTTTTAATAAAGAAAATAATTGATTTTCAAATCCCCCAGATCCTAGCAAGTTATCATCAAATGTATATTACAGTTGAAACCATACTGTTATCTTAGTCTATTTTCCCTTACTAAGATACTTCTAATGACTATTGCTATACACCTCCCCAATGATCCTTCTATCAAAAGTATACACTATTAATCTTTTGTTCATGGAAATCAGATAGAGACTAAGGTGATCATGAGGGAATTTTCCCAAATCTGTTTTATAAAATCCAAAATGACTTGGATTATCTGAAATATGGCTTTGTTTTAGAGAAATTGTATTATGCAATTACCAGTTCTTTCAGATGGATAAACAGGAACTGTGTGGTCATTGCTCATATAAATTATGATTATAAATCTGAGCAGTCTTTAGAAATAAATACAAGAGAAATAATACATATATTAATGTATTATTACATTAACAATATATCATTAATACATTAACAATACATCCCATTAATGCTCCCCTTGAGTGTGTATATGTGGTAAAACATTAAGTTAATCTAAGAAGTATCTATTCTCACGTGATAGGCATTATAGATATAAAAGATTTGGTAGCACCATAGGTAAGTTTTGAACGGAAAAACAAAGATAACTTAAAACAAACTATAGTGCACTGGAGAGGACAGTCCTAAGATGGCGGAGGAATAGGACAGGGGGACCACTTTCTCCCCCACAAATTCATCAAACGAACATTTAAACACTGAGTAAATTCCACAAAACAACTTCTGAATGCCTGCAGAGGACATCAGGCACCCAGAAAAGCAGCCCATTGTCTTCAAAAGGAGGTAGGAAAAAAATATAAAAGACCAAAAAAAAGACAAAAGAGGTGGGACAGAGCTCTGTCCCAGGAATGGAGTCTTAAAAAGAGAGAAGTTTCCAAACACCAAGAAACACTCTCACTGCTGAGTCTGTGGCAAGCCTTGGAAGCAAATAGGACAACATAACAGGGAGGAAAAATAAATAAATAATTAAAACCCACAGATTATGAGCCCAACAGTAACTCCCCCAGTGGAGAAGCAGTACAGATGCCTGTACCCGCCACTAGCAAGCGGGGCTGCATTGCTTAGAGTAAGGATCTGGCCAGAATGCCCCAAGGGCAATCTGAGCGAACTAACTTGGGCTAGCAAACCAGACTGTGGGATAGTTACCACGCGAAAAGCCCTAAGACACCGTCAGGCCCATGCACAGATCAAAGGACTGAACAGAACTAGCTGGCTGCAGACCATCCCCCTCTAATGACAGGCAGCCAGAGCCAGAAAGGGATAATTGCAGCCCCAGGAAGACATTATCTACCAAACTGCAAGCAGGCTTCTTTGCTAACTAAGACTTCTTGGGGTTCTGGACAGTCAACATCTGCCTGAAAAGGTGCACCGGTTGAACACCCAGAAAACCAAGTGGCAGGGATGAAGGAGGCAATAAGTTGCAGTGACTGTGATCACCAAACACGTCATCACCTGAGCTGCTCGGACCTGGGAAGGGCACAAAACTCAGGCCCAGTGGAGTCTGCGCCTCTGAGGACTACTCAAGTGCCTGAACCTGAGCAGGTTAGACCTGGGAGGTGCATGCAGCCCAGGGCCGGCCTCGGATGGTTCCCAGGCATTGCAACCCAGAGCCTGAGTAGTATAGGCAGGGAGGGCACACGAGCCGTGAGTGGAGACAGGCCCAGTGTGGCTGAGGCACTGCAAGCACATGCCAGTGTTATTTGTTTGCAGCGTCTGTCCCTCCCCATAGCGCAACTGAACAAGTGAGCCTAAAAAAAGTGTCCACCATTGCCCACTTTGTGTCAGGGTGGAAATCAGACACTGAAGAGATCAGCAAACAGAAGAAGCTAAAACAGAGGGAACGACCTTTGAAGGCAGGTGCAATAGATTAAAACCCTGTCATTATTACCAACTACATAGGAAGGGGCCTATAGATCTTGAGAAATATAAGCCGGGCCAAGGAACTATCTGAAAATGAACTGACCCCACAATACCCACAATAACACCAGATAAAGTCCTAGATATATTTTTACAATCATTCTTTTCTTTTTAATTAAAAAAAATTAAGTCCTCTATTACTCCTTTAATTTTCACTTTTGTAACCTATTATTTTGCAAAAAAAAAAAA
>SJYV01054497.1:197071-239622 GCA_006410875.1 Neotragus pygmaeus | reverse complement strand
TAACTGACAGAATAAGCAGACTCCCTCCCCCAAAGAAGTAAAATACAGGAGACTTGAGGATTGTGATTAAAATCGTCAACAAATGGAAGTTAAACAACACTATAATCAACGATTATAGAACTCACATTCTTGTAAAGTCTACAAAGAATCTTTATAAACAGTGACCATAAACTGGACTTTAAAACAATCTCAACAAATTTCTAAAGAGAAAAATCATACAAGGAATGATCTTCTATCAGAAGCTAGAAATAATTTTAAAATTTGAAATTAAAAAATTAAATAATTACTGAATCAAAGAACAAAATGTACTAGAAAATTTTATATCAAGTAGTAATAAAACACAAACGTTAAAAACTATAGGATGTATAGCTTTTATCCCACACAGAAACAGACACTGAAACATTATACAATATTGGAACATTATGTTATGGATATTATCGTGTTATGAACATTACTTTGGAACATTAATTTATGGTTACCCTATCTAAGCCCAAATTCTCAACCTAGTCATACAGCAGAGAAACTCATACAGTGTGCCCAGAAATATATGTACAAGAATATTCATAGCATTATTTTTTGCAGAAGCTCCAAGTTGGAAACACCCCAAATATCCAACAGTAGAAGAGATCAATGTACTGTGATATGTTTACACAATGAAATATCATCCAGCAGTGAAAAATGAATAAACTGCTGCCAAGTACACATACACAATCAGTATGGATATACCTTAGAAGCACACTGCGGAGCAGAAGAGGCCGCACGTAAAAGAAAATGTACAGTATGATCCTATTCATACTAAGTTTAAAAACAGGCAAAACTAAACTGTGTTGTTTTGGAATACATGTATAAACAATAAGACTGAAAGTAAAAGTAAGAAAATAATTCCCACAAAAGTGATACACTCATTAATTTCTTGGGAAGAAAGGCAGTGTTGTGCTAGGCAAACGGTTCTTGAAAGGCGGGGGCGGGGGGTAGTGCTGAAAACTGCACCCAGAAAATCAAAGCTATGGGGCAGCACATTCTAGGAAGAAGGAATAGCAAGTGCAAAGGCCTATAGGTAGGAATGAGTTGGCAAAATGGTGTCCCTGGAGCCTAGTGGGAGGAGATGAAGTCAGAGAGACCAATTGCCAAGACCTAGATGAGGCAAGGGCCCTGCAGCCCAGGGTGACTCCTTTAGATTTTACTAAAGGGCATAGCCCAGGAGGGGGGCCTTCCCAGGTGGCTCAGTGGTAAAGATTCCACCTGCAAATCAGGAAATGTTGGTTCGATCCCTGGGTGAGGAAGATTCCCTGGAGGAATAAATAGCAACCCACTTCAGTATTCTTGCCTGGAGAATCCTATGGACAGAGGAGCCTGGCAGGCTACAGTCCATGGGGTTGAAAAGAGTCAGACATGACTGAATGAAAGTGAAAGTCGCTCAGTCGTTTCCGACTCTTTGCAACCCCTTGGAATTCTCCAGGCCAAAATACTGGAGTGGGTAGCCTTTCCCTTCTCCAGGGGATCTTCCCAACGCAGGGAAGACAGGTCTGAGCACACACCCAAAGAAGAGACAGGGAGAGAGGCAAGCGTCTTATGGGAGCACCAAGTGGTTATCCAAGTGCCAGGCAAAGGCAGGGGTGATACGAAGACTCGAAAAGAGGTAGATTCTCAAAAAGAGAATCAAACAAACACTGTTTGATTCTACTTATATGATCTACTTAGAATAGTCAAATTAATAGGGTGAGAAAGCACTCTGGGAGGTGCAGGGGCAGGGGACTCTGAAGCAATGAGAATGAGTCAAAAGCAGAGAAAGAGGGATGGAGGCGGGGCCTGAGTCAAAATGTGCACAAAACTCTGAGCAGTAACTTATGCCTGGAGCATAACATGCAAGGAAGAAACTACTGAGCAAGGATGGCTGAGCTCTTTGAACTTGAGGCCACAGGAAAACAAGGCCATTTACAGATGCAGGCCATGGGCTTCCCTGGTGGCTCAGTGGTGAGGAGTCCACTTACCAATGCAGGAGACACGGTTTGCGCCCTGGTCCGAGCGGATCCTACAATGCTGAGAAGCACCTAAGCCCGTGTGCCACAGCTATTGAGCCTGCGCAAAGCCACAACTACTGACACTACATGCCACCACTGCTGAAGCCCACGGGTCCTAGAGTCCGTGCTCCACAACAAGAGAAGCCACCATGATGAGAAGCCTGTGCATTGCAACATAGAGGAGCCCGTGCTTGCCTCAACTAGAGAAAAGCCGGCATAGCGATGAAGACGCAGCACACTCCATGAAGACATACAGATGGCACACAAACACATGGACAGCTGCTCCACGTGGCTCATTATTAGAGAAATGCAAATCATAACTACCATGAAGTATCACTTCACACCAGTCCGAATGGCCATCACCAAAAAAAATCTACAAACATTAAATGCTGGAGAGGGTGTGGAGAAAAGGAAACCTTCTTGCACTGTTGGTGGGAATGTAAACTGATACAGCCACTATGGAAGACAGATTGGAGATTCCTCAAAAAACTAGGAATAAAACTACCATATAACACAGCAATTCCACTACTAGGCATATACCCCGAGGAAACCAAAATTTAAAAAGACACATGTACCTCAATGTTCATTGAAGCACTATTTACAATAGTCAAGACATGGAATCAACCTAGATGTCCACCAACAGATGAATGTCTAAAGAACTGTAGTACATATATATAATGGAATATAACTCATCCATAATTTGAGTCAGTTCTAATGAGGTGGATGAACCTAGAACCTATTACACAGAGTGAAGTAAGTCAGAAAGAGAAAAATATTTTATATTAATGCATATTTATGGACTCTAGAAAGTGGTACTGATAAACCTATTTGCAGGGGCTTCCCTGGAGGCTCAGATGGTAAGGCGTCTGCCTGCAGTGCGGGAGACCCGGGTTCGATTCCTGGGTTGGGAAGATACCCTGGAGAAGGAAATGGCAACCCACTCCAGTACTCTTGCCTGGAAAATCCCATGGACGGAGAAGCCAGATAGGCTACAGTCCAGGGGGTCACAAAGAGTTGGACACGACTGAGCGACTTTCACTTTCACTTTCAGTGGAGACACAGACATAGAGAACAGACATATGGACATGGTGGAGGGGCAGAAAGGAGAGAATGGGATGTATGGAGAGAGTAACATGGAAACTTATACATTACCATATGTAAAATAGGTTGCCAATGGGAAATTGCTATGTGACTCAGGGAACTTAAACTGGGGCTCTGAAACAACCTTGGAGGGTGGGATGGAGAGGGAGGTGGGAGGGAGAGGACCTATGGCTGATTCATGGTGACGTTTGGCAGAAACCAACACAATATTATAAAGCAATTATCCTTAAAAATAAAAAAATTTAATTATTAAGAAAAGACTCAGCACAGCCAGAAATAAATTAAATTATTTAAAAAACAAACAAACAAAAATGCATGCCCTAGGTGACTAATTTGGAGGCTTTACCCTAAAGCATATTAAATATATTAATTTTGTACCCACATCCCATATTACTATTTTATCTGTTAAAATTTTTTAAGATAATCTTTATAACTTTCAGTTGAAGAATTTGTTATANAGACCCGGGTTCGATTCCTGGGTTGGGAAGATACCCTGGAGAAGGAAATGGCAACCCACTCCAGTACTCTTGCCTGGAAAATCCCATGGACGGAGAAGCCAGATAGGCTACAGTCCAGGGGGTCACAAAGAGTTGGACACGACTGAGCGACTTTCACTTTCACTTTCAGTGGAGACACAGACATAGAGAACAGACATATGGACATGGTGGAGGGGCAGAAAGGAGAGAATGGGATGTATGGAGAGAGTAACATGGAAACTTATACATTACCATATGTAAAATAGGTTGCCAATGGGAAATTGCTATGTGACTCAGGGAACTTAAACTGGGGCTCTGAAACAACCTTGGAGGGTGGGATGGAGAGGGAGGTGGGAGGGAGAGGACCTATGGCTGATTCATGGTGACGTTTGGCAGAAACCAACACAATATTATAAAGCAATTATCCTTAAAAATAAAAAAATTTAATTATTAAGAAAAGACTCAGCACAGCCAGAAATAAATTAAATTATTTAAAAAACAAACAAACAAAAATGCATGCCCTAGGTGACTAATTTGGAGGCTTTACCCTAAAGCATATTAAATATATTAATTTTGTACCCACATCCCATATTACTATTTTATCTGTTAAAATTTTTTAAGATAATCTTTATAACTTTCAGTTGAAGAATTTGTTATACTAAAGATAAGGCAAAATGTACATCATAGTTGAAGCTGTATAATAGATACAGGAAATTCATTACACTATTCTTTCTTTTGCATATATGTTAAAATTCTTATAATAATAAGTTACAACTGAAAAAATAATGTCTTTCTGCTGTTGAGACTAAAACTTTACTATATTTATACAAAATCTGTGGATATGAATTGAGCCATTAAATCATATCTTGCAGACATTTAATTAAATATTTAATAATTTCAGGGGCAAAAGGATTTGGAGATAATTATCAGAGGCAGAGGATTACTTTTTAAGTATCAAAAAAGTTTCACTCAAGGGATTTTATGACAATCCATCTCTTACATTTTTTTGTTTTTGATTTGCTTGATTATCTTACTAATGAATTCTTTATTTGTAAAGGGAGAAACCTGGATCGAAATCACTTTCTGAGGATACAATGGACAATGTATAAAGAGAAAAAAAAAAAAAACAAAGAAAAAAAAATGCTGCTTGTCTCTTTTTCTTATTTCTTCTCTCTTTCCGCTTATTTATATGCAGATTTAGAAACTGGCTGGCTGGCTACAGATATATCTGGATGTGTTTCTTAAAATTAAAAGTCTAAATTAAATAAGAATATCTAATGCATCAAATTAGCCAAAGCTCAAGAGAAATCCACGTGGCAGCTTAAGAATCTTCAGCATGTGTATAGTATTTCTCAGGACAGAAGGGAGTTTGGGATAGAACATCCCCCAATTTAACAAGAATTTACTACCTCAGCAACTCACAGGATAATGAACTAAAAGATACAATAGTGCTTTACTAAAATGGGGACATCTTCCTTAAAGGTAACCATATGCAAACTAGGCTCTATGATTCAGTTTTGCCCCTTCAGCGACTTCAAAGTTACAGACTGACTGAAGGACGTAAGCGACTTGCCCTCCCTCCTCTAAACAATGAACATGGAAAGGATAAAGACTGAGTAAACACTTGTTAGTTGTCTTAGTCAACCCTGCTCCTGTAATAAAATACCATAGACTGTGTGGCTTACACAATAAACCTTCTTTCTCACAGTTCTAGAGACTGGAAAGTCCAAGGTCAAAGTGACAGCAGATTCAGTTTTTGTTCAGGGCTCTCTGAACTTCAAGATGTCCAAGGTGGATTTAGAAAAGGCAGAGGAGGCAGAGATTAAATTACCAACAATCGTTGGATCATCGAAAAAGCAAGAGCGTTCCAGAAAAACATCTATTTCTGCTTTATTGACTATGCCAAAGCCTTTGACTGTGTGGATCACAAGAAACTGTGGAAAATTCTGAAAGAGATGGGAATACTAGACCACCTGACCTGCCTCCTGAGAAATCTGTATGCAGGTGAAAGCAACATTTAAAACTGGACATGGAACAACAGACTGGTTCCAAATTGGGAAAGCAGTATGTCAAGGCTGTATACTGTCACCCTGCTTATTTACCTTATATGCAGAGTACATCATGTGAAATGTTGGGCTGGATTAAGCACAAGCTAGAATCAAGATTGTTGAGAGAAATATCAATAACCTCAGAGATGCAGATGACACCAGCCTTATGGCAGAAAGTGAAGAACTAAAGAGCCTCTTGATGAAAGTGAAAGAGGACAGTGAAAAAGTTGGCTTAAAGCTCAACATTCAGAAAACTAAGATCAATGCATCCAGTCTCGTCACTTCATGGCAAATAGATGGGGAAACAATGGAAATAGTGACAGATTTTGGGCTCCAAAATCACTGCAGATGGTGACTGCAGCCATGAAAAGAAGCTTGCTCCTTGGAAGTAAAGTTATGGCCAACCTAGACAGCATATTAAAAAGCAGAGACATTATTTTGCCAACAAAGGTCTGTTTAGTCAAACCTATGGTTTTTCCTGTCATGTATGGATGTGAGAGTTGGACCATAAAGAAAGTTGAGCAACAAAGAATTGATGCTTTTGAACCATGGTGTTGGAGAAGACTCTTGAGAGTCCCTTGGACTGCAAAGAGATCCAACCAGTCCATCCTAAAGAAAATCAATCCTGAATATTCATTGGAAGGACTGATGCTCAAGCTGAAGTTCCAATACTTTCGCCACCTGATACGAAGAGCTGACTCATTTGAAAAGACTCTGATGCTGGGAAAGATTGAAGGTGGGAGGAAAAGGGGACAACAGAGGATGAGATGGTTGGACGGCATCACTGACTCAATGGACATGAGTTTGAGTAAACTCCGGAGTTGGCGATGGACAGGGAAGCCTGGGGTGCTGCAGTCCATGGGGTCGCAAAGATTCGGACACGACTGAGCAACTGAACTGACTGACTCTGCCTGGCTTGCAGATGGCCACCATTTAGCTGTGTGCTCACGTGACTTCTTCGCATGAGCAGAGAGAGAAAACTCTGGTATCTCTTCCTCCTCTTTACATTGGTACTGATCCATCATGCAGGTACCACCCCCCTGACTATATTTCCCAAAGGCCTCCATCTCCAGATACCATCATATTAGGGGTTAGGGGTTAGGGATTCAACATACAAACTTTGGATGGACACAAACATTCAGTCCCTGACACTGGTTAATACCAGTTCCACAGTCTGGTGTGATAAATGCCTGTGCTAAAGCTACACCAGCTATCCAGGCCAGGGCTGTACTCCTCTGCTTTCAACCTAGCTGCTCATTTAAGCAGCCATTCATTGCACTGTGAAGCCATGTCCCAACTCAGCAGCTTTGGGTATTAAAGAGAGGCCTCACTTAACTGA
This sequence comes from Neotragus pygmaeus, assembly GCA_006410875.1. Taxonomy (NCBI): domain Eukaryota; kingdom Metazoa; phylum Chordata; class Mammalia; order Artiodactyla; family Bovidae; genus Neotragus; species Neotragus pygmaeus. The sequence goes on along the minus strand of SJYV01054497.1, from coordinate 232,637 downwards.
CACTTTCTTCCTAGAAAAGGCAATCTATGATTCCCAATGCCCTCACTGCCTGCCCCCCGAAACATGCCAGATAAACACACTCCATCCAAAGAAATGAATAAATACACTGCTGGACAATTATTTCACACTTTCTCTTCTCTTCAAAATTCTAATAGTTCATTCTCTCTCCTATTCTCTGCTGATGACCCTGTCTCCTACTTCACTAAGATGGCAGATGTCATCTCTCGCCTTGCCACAACAGCTCAACTTGATTCTATCTGCCTGCATCCCAGCTCAGGTTCTCTGGTTTTCTGCCTGGCCATGCTCCTACCAAAAGCAACTAGTACCTGGATGCAGCATTCCTGTTCCTCCTGACTAACCAGGGATACAGCTCTCATCCTCTCTCGCCTCTCTCATATCATCAGCTTCTCCCCCTCTGCTGGATCACTCCCATCGGCATACAAACATGCTGTAATTTTTCCCTTCTTAAAAAAAATACTTATTGCAAGTCAACTATACCTTATTTTTTAAATTAATAAAAAACTTAATATAAAAAAGCTTTAACCCCACATTTCTCTCTGAGTTACCACTCTCCTCCTCTGAATTTCTCTTTTACAACAAACTTCTCTCAAGTTCCCCATATTTCATTTTTTTCTCCTCCCATTTTCTCTTGATGTCTTAAACTGAAGTTTTCACCCCTGACACTCCATCCAAACTCCCCTTGTCAAAGATACCAAGGACTTTCATGACACCCATGATCGAATAAAACAGACTCCTCTCAGTTGTGGACTTTCAAGACCTACTAGCAGCGTCTGACACGGCTGAACTTCAGCACCTTCTTCCTCCTACTCACTCCCCCTCCATCACCATCTCCTCTGTTAACTCCTTCTTAACTCCACCATGCCGAACAAAAGCACACCCCAAGGCTCCGGCCTCAGACACTTTCTCCTCTTATCCTCATTACCTTTCTGATCTCCCATTCTCCGGGCTTTAAATACAATCTAGGCACTGACGGTAGCCACATTTATACCTGCAACCTTGTCCCTGACCTCCTTCTTCATATAGCCAGCTGCACAGGACACGCTTCCAAGCACAGATCTGACATGACCAAAGCTGAGCTGCCAAGCTTGTTCCTAGACCTGTTCCTCCCTCACTCGCCTCAACTCAGCAAATGGTATCTCTTGCCTTCTACCTGCTTGGGCCAAACCCTGGGGGCAACGTTGAATTGCTCACTTGCTCTCATACAACACAACCAATCTCTCAGCATATTCTCTACTCTATTCTCACAATAAATCGGGCTCTGAAATTTACACAGAAAGAATATTTAAACAAGTAGGGCATGATGTCAATAACTGGCAAATCTGGATGAAGTTAATACAGAATATCTCATGCCATACTATTGGTGCTTTAGTCACCAAGTCATGCATGACTCTTTGTGACCCCATGGACTGAAGCCTGCCATGTTCCTCTGTCCATGGGATTTTCCAGGCAAGAATACTGGAATGGGTCACCATTTCCTTCTCCAGGGGATCTTCTCCACCCAGGGATCAAACCTGGGTCTCTCATGTTTCAGGCAGATCTTTAATTCCCTGGTGGCTCACGAAGGAATTAAAACTTCAAATTTAAAATTATTTCAAAATAAAAAAGTACAATGAAAGAAAAAAATGTAAGAGACATAACAACCAAATATAATAAATGAATAATAATTAGGTTCTATCTAAAAAGAAACACAGATATAAGAGGCAACTAACTTTGGGAGGACAGCTTGGGGAATCTGAATGAACTTTGTATTAGTTTGGTGTGGTAATCGCATTCTGTTTCTGTAGGGGAACATCCTTATTTTCTGAGCTTCATGGTGAAGCACAAAAGCTTCTGATAGCTGTAATTTACTTTGAAATGGTTCACCAAAAAATGCCATAGGTAAACCAAATAGATCAAAATGTTGATGAACATATGGGTGTTTGCTAAATTTTCCTTTTTTTAAGTCTGAAATTCTTCAAAATTAAAACTTAAAAAAATATCCTGAAGTCTTCTTACGGTTCCCACTACTACTACCTTGGGTCAAAGCCACTGAGAACTCTCCCAGGATGACTGCAGTAACTTCTTCCTGATCTCCCACACTCACTCTTTTTAAAAAAAATCTTTCTTAAAAATTAACTAATTTATTTTAATTGGAGGCTAATTACTTTATAATATTGTAGTGGGTTTTGCCATACATTGACATGAATCAGCCATGGGTGTACATGTGTCCCCCATCCGGAACCCCCCTCCCACCTCCCTCCCATCCCATCCCTCAGGGTTGCCCCAGTGCACTGGCTTTGACGCCCTGTTTCAGGCATCAAACTTGGACTGGAGATCTATCTCACATATGGTAATATACATGTTTCAGTGCTATTCTCTCAAATCATCCCACCCTCATCTTCTCCCACAGCGTCCAAAAGTTTGGTCTTTGTATCTGTGTCTCTTTTGCTGTCTCACATACAGGGTCATCATTACTGCCTTTCTAAATTCCATATATATGCATTAATATACTGTATTGGTGTTTTTCTTTCTGGCTTACTTCACTCTGTATTCCAGTTTCATCCACCTCATTGGAACTGATTCAAATGTGTTCTTTTTAATAGCTGAGCAATATTCCATTGTGTATATGTAACACAGCTTTCTTATCCATTCGTCTGCCAATGGACATCTAGGTTGCTTCCACGTCCTGGCTATTGTACACAGTGCTGCGATGAACATTGGGGTATACATGTCTCTTTCAATTCTGGTTTCCTTGGTGTGTATGCCCAGCAGTGGGATTGCTGGGCTGTATGGCAGTTCTATTTCCAGTTTTTTAACAAATCTCCACACTGTTCTCCATAGTGGCTGTACTAGTTTGCATTCCCAGCAACAGTGTAAGAGGGTTCCCTTTTCTCTGCACCCTCTCCAGTATTCATTGTTTGTAGACTTCTTGATAGCAGCCATTCTGACCAGTGTGAGATGGTACCTCATTTGGTTTTGATTTGCATTTCTCTGATCATGAGTGACGTTGAGCATCTTTTCATGTGTTTGTTAGCCATCTGTATGTCTTTGGAGAAACGTCTGTTTAGTTCTTTGGCCCATTTTTTGATTGGGTCATTTATTTTTCTGGTATTGAGCTGCAGGAGCTGCTTGAATATTTTGAGATTAATTCTTTGTTGGTTGCTTCATTTGTTATGATTTCCTCCCATTTTGAAGGCTATCTTTTCACTTTGTTTATTGCTTCCTTCATTGTGCAAAAGCTTTTAAGTTTAATTAGATTTCACTTGTTTATTTTTGTTTTTAATTTTAATTCCATTACTCTGGGAGGTGGGACACAGAGGATCCTGCTGTGATTTCTGTCAGAGAGTGTTTTCCCTATGTTTTCCTCTAGGAGTTTTATAGTTTCTGGTCTTATATTTAGATCTTTAATCCATTTTGAGTTTATTTTTGTGTATGGTGTTAGGAAGTGTTCTAGTTTCATTCTTTTACAGGTCTCACACACACTCTTTTCTCTCATTCTGAACATATCAGCCAGTATGAACATGTCAGAATGCTACTCAGACCACATCGCCCTATGAGTTTACAACTCTGCAATGGGTTCTTTCTCAGAATAAAATACCAGTCTTTCCAAGGGTCTGTAGGGCTCTGTACCACCTGGCCACCCACTTACCTCATCCCCTTACTTCTCTCTCCCCAACATCCCCTCAGTCTGAGACACCCCTGACCTCATATCGACCAGGCACACTCCTCCTCATTTCAGTTCAGTTCAGTCGCTCAGTCGTGTCCGACTCTTTGCGACCCCATGAATCACAGCACGCCAGGCCTCCCTGTTCATCACCATCTCTCGGAGTTCACTCAGACTCGCGTCCATCAAGTCCGTGATGCCATCCAGCCATCTCATCCTCGTCCCCTTCTCCTCCTGCCCCCAATCCCTCCCAGCATCAGAGTCTTTTCCAGTGAGTCAACTCTTCGCATGAGGTGGCCAAAGTACTGGAGTTTCAGCTTCAGCATCATTCATTCCAAAGAAATCCCACGGTTGATCTCCTTCAGAATGGACTGGTTGGATCTCCTTGCAGTCCAAGGGACTCTCAAGAGTCTTCTTCAACACCACAGTTCAAAAGCATCAATTCTTCAGTGCTCAGCCTTCTTCACAGTCCAACTCTTACANGGAGGCGTTTGATGAGCTCCTATTGACTAATGTTCCCTGGATTCAGGAGTTCTCTGATGTTCTCAGGATTTGGACTTGAGCCTCCTGCTTCTGGTTTTCAGTTTTATTTTTACAGTAGCCTCAAGACTTCTCCATCTATACAGCACCGATGAGAAAAAATCTAGGTTAAAGATGAAAAGTTTCTCCACATTGAGGGACACCCAGAGAGGTTCACTAGCAGTCCCCAGCCACCTCCTCAGCCACTGGCTCTCATTCTCCGTACCTCATTTAGTTTCTTCCGAAGCCATCTCATGGAATTTTTGAGACAAGCGACAACTTGTTCAAGAAACGAGTCCATACACAGGAGGTCCTTCTTTCTTTTAAGGATTATACAGCTGCTACTAATCATCATCATGGGGCCTCCCTGGTGGCTCAGATGGTAAAAAATCCACCTGCAGTGTGAGAAACCTGGGTTCAATCCCTAGGTTGGGAAGATCTCCTGGAGGAGGGAGGGCATGGCAACCCACTCCAGTATTCTTGCCTGAAGAAGCCATGGGCTCCAGTCCATGGGGTCACAAAGAGCTGGACACAGCTGAAGGACTAACACACACACACACTAAGCGTCATCAGTATGATAACTGCTATCATTTATTAAAGCACTTACAAATGTGAGTGTATCACATATCCAGGACAAGTCACTTTAATTTGAAGTACTGTTTTGACTCATGTTAAGTTTCAAGGCACGGAGGCAGAGTGAGTTGGCAAGTGGCTCAGTGGTAAAGAATCAGCCTGCAATGCAGAAGACACAGGGGACATGGGTTCGATCCCTGGATTGGGAAGATCCCCTGGAAAAGGAAATGGCTACCCACTCCAGTATTTGTTTTCTGGAAAATTCCATGGACAGAAGAGCCTGGCAGGCTACAGTCCATGGGGTCACAAATAGCTGAACATGACTGACTAACACACACACTCATCATCATTAGTATGATAATGGCTAACCTTTATTAAAGTGCTTGCAAATATGAGTGTTTCACATGTCCAGAACAACTCATTTTAAACTTAAAGTACTGTTTTGACACATGTTAAGCTTCAAGAAACTGATGCAGGGTGAGCTGGCAAGTAATAGCGATACACAGGGCTTCCCTGGTAGCTCAGCTGACGAATTTGCCTACAATGCAGGAGATTCCAGTTTGATTTCTGGTGAGGAATATCCCCCAGAGAAGGGTTAGGTCACCCACTCCAGTATTCTTGGGCTTCCCTGGTAGCTCAAATGGTAAAGAATGCATCTGCAATGCGGGAGACCTAGTTTCGATCCCTGGGTTGGGAAGATCCCTTGGAAGAGGGCCCGGCAACCCACTCCAGTACTCTTGCCTGGAGAATCGCCACGGACAGAGGAGCCTGGTGGGCTATAGTCCATGGGGTCACAAAGAGTCAGACACGATTGTAAGACTAAGCACAGCACAGCACACAGAGATAGGCAGGTAGAGTGGGTGTTCTAGGCCCTGCGGGCCACTGGGCCCTGTGTGCCTTGACTTCTTCACCAAAATATAAACCTTCTAGTTCTACCACAGGGCCTTATCCTGCTGTTCAAGAAAAGCGAAGGACTGTGGTTTCAAATTACGTGCCACTTTAAAAGTCAGAAAGCCAGAAAATCATGTTCTCACTCTAATCTCCAAGCTTTTCTCTAAAGAAAGAGAAATTATATTATTATATAAAATAGAAATAGAACCTAGATAAAAAGCATGTGGTACCCCAGGGTATTACATACATTTGGAATAGTATTATTTGACTAGGCAGGGGAATTCAATTCATTGTTGCCAACCTTTAACACAGAAAAATTCAAAAAGTAATTACTTTTCTCAAGCTTTTACCATGTGTTCAGTGTTTCTTAGGTATTTCACAGATTATTTTATTTAACTCTTATGACAACTATTCCAAATTTTTAAGATTATTAGCCTTTTTACAGATAAAGAAACTGAGGTTTAGAGGGTAAAGTATAGAAACAGTTTGTCCATTAAGGAAAGAGGTCCTAATTTTCCAACTAACATTCGATACAGAATTCAGCATGTAGTAAATACTCAAAAATGTTTGCTGAATCACTTAAGTATTGAGTAGAAACAGAAATAAGCAACAAAGCTTTAGATTTTAGTACACCAGAGGTTTGGTCAGGACTCATTTCAACCCTTTATAATTTAAGATAAAACAATATTTCATTTTTTAATCAGTTAAATTTAAATGACACACACAAGATCAAGTCCTGCTTCAGAATTAGAATCAATGAGAACTGAAATCATCTCAAATTGGACACATTTTCACAATTAAAATTAGTAATGGGAGAGAAAATCTTAGATGAAACCTACCAACTGAATGAATAAACAAAGAAAAAGAGGACTGTCCCTTTGCAAAGGAAATATGAAGAACAAGTTGGAGGAAATTCTGTATTTGGCAACTTCTTGAGGTCTGTATGGACCCCATACAGTGTTTCAGGTACAAATTTAAGCCTCTCACACCTTCTTTCACAAAATAGGGCATGTACCACACTCACCACACACTGAGGACTTCTTGGTTTCTATGTTTCTAGAAATAGTACCTCAATCTTCATGTCATTGGCTTGGATCTAAGAAAAGCTAGAAAGCACTCACACAATGTCGACCCTCTCCAGCCAGTCATCTACTCTTGTCCCCACTCTTCTACCCACAGAGAAGAAAGGAACACCTAAAAGAAAGACCAGTGATGGCTGGGGATGAAAGCTAGTTTCCATTGACCAGCAGCACCAAACAGACCCAGCTTAAGCAAGGAATCTGCACACTTAGTGACTCTCCCAGCATTCAGAACAATAAGAACCCTAGAAGGGCCCCACTATAGGATGATCATTTGTTATTCCACAGCTGCTGCTGCTGCTGCTAAGTCGCTTCAGTCACGTCTGACTCTGTGCAACCCCATAGATGGCAGCCCACCAGGCTCCCCTGTCCCTGGGATTCTCCAGGCAAGAACACTGGAGTGGGTTGCCATTTCCTTCTCCAATGCAGGAAAGTGAAAAGTGAAAGGGAAGTCACTCAGTCATGTCTGACTCTTCACAACCCCATGGACTGCAGCCTACCAGGCTCCTCCGCCCATGGGATTCTCCCGGCAAGAGTACTGGAGTGGGGTGCCATTGCCTTCTCCGGTTATTCCACAGCTATCACTAGACAAATATGGTTTCCCTATATCCAAAGATTGATATTCCATAAAGAAAATTCAATATTTTATATACTTCCATATTAATTTTGTCACTCAAATCCATCATAAAATGCATTTACAAGAATCTATCTACATGGACCAATTCTTAAATCTGTTTATCTCAAATCTGGGTTTACTAACCCACAAGTACCCATTATAATAAGATGACTCAGCCCTGTCCCCAAGGAGTGCTACACACGCAGGTTGTACCTTCTTCCTCTCCTAAACTCCAGTACCAGAACATAGCAATTCTGTGCTCTTTACTTTCAAATCCCCCAGCCCCTAGCCTCTGCCATAGACAGGCCCTTTGTAACCCCTTGAGAAACCGAAGTGAATTAAGTCCTGTAGGTGCTCAATTTTTTTCTGGATTTTTCTGAGACAATCTTTATTTCAAATAATCACTTGTTCCCAAAAGCATACAAGCACACTCATGCTTTCCTGACTGCATGGCCCACTTTGTTTTGCTTTTTTAATGCTGGATACAGACTGCAGAGTGCTGAGTTAATGATTTATCACTAGTTTTCATGGGTCCCCTACCCTGATTTTTTTCCTGTAAATATGATACAGTTGGTATAGCCAATGGTTCAGTTCAGTTGCTTAGTTGTGTCCTACTCTTTACAACCCCAAGGGATGTAGCATGCCTGTCCATCACCAATTCCTGAAGCTTGCTCAGACTCACATCCATCAAGCCGGGGATGCCAACCATCTCATTCTTTGTCATCCCCTTTTCCTTCTGCCTTCAATCTTTTCCAGCATCAGGGTCTTTTCTAATGAGTCAGTTCTTCACATCAGGTGGTATAACCAATAGTGAGGTAATAATTTAACTTGACTTTCTTTCTTTTTCCCTTGGATGTTTAAGTTCTGCACGTGTGTGGTGGGAGTGGAGTGGGGTCGGGGAGAAGAGGTCATCATGACAATTCTATGCACTCTTCAGAGGACAAGGCAAAAGGTTGGAAGGCAGACCACACATGAGAAACACAGGAAGGTGCCTGCTCAAAATCACGTCTAGTAGGTATAACTCCCAAGGAGAGATTTACGTTCAATGGGCAAGTATTTTTCCCAACAACAAGATGAATGGTTCAATCTTAATCATACTTTGGTATGAGGCACTGATAATAAAAGCCAATTCCATTCTTACATGAGCCACGTACTTAGCAAACATGGGATTTTTGTGAAAGCAGGTAAAGTGAGAACATTTTAGAAAGAGGTCAGATGGCCCTAGATTTGTAGTTATAGAAGAAAGGGTGGGAAGGAATGCCCTAGGTCTCAGCTTGGCAATAGGGCTGCAGTTGCCTCTTGAGTCTTCCTCTCCTATTCACCCTCATGCTGACCGGAGTTCCCCAAACCCACCACATCTCTTGGGCTATTTATCTTCCTGAAGCAGGCTTGGCACCTTCATTCTTTCTCTACCTGGCCAAGGTAATCATCCTTAAAAATTCAGCGGTGTCACCTCCTCCAGGGAGCATTTCTGCTCCTTTCCTCCTCATCTCTATCTTCCCTAGGACTACAGGTACACCGTGGAGATAGAGTGGGCTCAGTTGCAGATCACTGCAATAAAGCAAACAGCACAACAAAGTGATTTAAATGACTTTTTTGGCTTCCTAGTGCATGTAAGTTATGTTTACACTATACTACAGTCTATTATGTCTTTAAAAATGTACAAATCTTAGTTTAAAAATACCATATTGCTAAAAAGAGCCAAGACACACTAGTAACATCAAAGATCACTGATCATAATAAATACAATAATGAAGAAAAGTTAGAAATATTGTGAGAATTACCAAAATGTGACACATACACACAAAATGTGACATCAAAGGAGCAAATGCTGTTAGAAAAATGATGCCCAAAGCCTTGCTCAATGCAGAGCTGCCACACATTTTCAATTTGTAAGTAATACAATATCTGCAAAGTGCAATAAAACAAACCCCAATAAAGCAAGAGACGCCTATATTTGAAAGACAATAAACTTGAGGTTCTAGTTAAATTTAGTCATAAGGCAAGCCAATGTGCTGTAAAAGATACAATAACTGGTTGACAGCTTGGTCTCATTTCTCCATGGATGCAGAACTCTCATGTCTTAGCCTTCAGAATGGGCTACACAGTGGCACAGAGTCGAACCCCCATTTCCCATAGAACCCTAGAACGGCTATCAATGGACATGTGACAACATACCAAGACTTAAAACAATCCTGCCTTTCTTTTTAATGAAGGAAGAAATTTTAGTAAAAAAGAAAAAGTACAATGCTAAATGAGGAAATGAATCAACAAGCAAAAAATGTTTATACTATGAACAAAAGACTTCAAAGATAAGAGCTTAGGTACAACCCACCAAATAAAATTAGCTATTGGCACAGTATTGCCATGAATCAACACCCATTTTAAATGTATTCAAGTATTTTGTATTTTGCAATATAGTCTTTTCATATTCATTCAATTTTGTTATTCATTTTCTCTACTGTATCTCTGAAGGCAAAACTGCTTTATGGCTAATTAGTTATATGGCAAAAATGCTTGTGGCAAAGATGTTTACAGCAAGAATGCTTATGGTGGAAATGCCAGACACAAGCTGCATGGTGCTGGGTTGATTACTCCACTCCTCTTTGCTTTGGTTTCTTCGTAAGTAAGAAAGGTTTTTAAGACTGAACACATTACAGAGGGTGGTGATGAGGGTTAAGTGTAAAGGCCCATTATGGAATCCAGAATATAACATAACCTTGGTGATATATCTCCCCTCTTTGTTGGGAGTCTAGTTTTCCTACCTGCATTAGGCGTCTACTACATCTGAAAGAAAATCTATTGTCATACAACCAGATGGAAGATGAAAACATGAATTTTCATTATATCTGGAGCTAAATATAGAGAGTGCAGGCATTATCAGAATCCCGCAGAATTAAGCAATACAGCCAAGACTTGCATACTAACCTTTATTTTTTAATTGGAGGAAAACTGCTCTATAATGTGGTGTTGGTTTCTGCTATACAACAATTATGGCTGATTCGCATACTAACCTTTATTGCCAACTCTGCTGCTAGCCTTGACCTGTGTGTCGTGGTGCACCACGGGTGTGGCACGTAGAAATTGCCTCACTCACGGTGCATCCTCCACACAACAGTATCATTAAATTTCTACACAATTGAGCCCTAAGCACAGTATACCTCCCATCAGTGGGCAACTGCTCTGCTCTGAGTCAGTATACGGGCAAAATAAGAAAAATTGGCCAAATTTGAAGTCATTTTTCTAAAATAGTTTGCTCATATCCTGACAGCCCTAAAGACAAAGCCAGCAGCTCAGGTTGTATTTAGAATGAAAATAATTAGCTTTAATTGCTTTTAGTAAAGTTTCCAATCACATGGAAAGTTCATTATGAATTTAGATTCGGGGAGGCCTGAACTTGTTTCCCTGATAGTCACTTGGAATCTGTTCAAATCTTTCCAAAAGAGACAAGCCTGGACCTCCTGTTGTTCTGTTCCAAGTACCTACCCTCCCCACTATCACCATCTCACAGAGAAACTCATTCATCCCTTACATTAGTAGGTGGTATAGTCAAATGTCAGGAGTCACATGCTATGTTTCAACTTTCAAGATGTGTGTGCATATTCAGTTGCTTAGTTTTTCTGACTCTTTGAGACCCTATGGACTGTAGCTCGCCAGATTCTTCTATTTCTCAGGCAAGAATACTGGAGTGGGTTACCATTTCCATCTCCAGGGGATCTTCCCAATCCAGGGATCGAATGCACACCTCCTGCGTGTCTGCTTTGGCAGGTGGATTCTTTACCACTGAGCCACCTGGGAAGGCCAACTTTTAAGACAATCACGCTAAATTAGTGATGAGAGGATTCTTTTACACCTCCTGTCTGCCCCTGGCTAAAGAATGTGGCCATCATGAGTTAATCACAGAAGGGAGAATAGCTCGGAGGAAGCAGAAGGCAAGTGGCCCTGCAACAGCACTAGGCGGGAGGTGAGTGCAAAGTCGGGGGTGGGCGCAAAAGACAAAGAGGAGGGGGAACCACACTGGATTCCCAAGAAGAAGCAACTGCACTTCCTTCTCAACAACCTAAAATACATTTCTCCTGATGGCAAATTAATACACAAGACCCAGAAAATCCCATGGCTGGAGCAATAAAGAAATCCTAGAAAGGAGCCACATCACTTAAGTCTTCATGGCTCTCTAGCTAAGGTACTTAACAACTGTACTAACAGAATCAACTGCCTGGTGAGTCCCGCAAAGTCAGAAGCTGATGCTTACCCAACTCTGCAGCCTACTTGAAAGGGAACCAGGCACTGAGAGACTCTCGTTTAATCCCCTAAATGGGAGTCATTTCCCCTTGACAGAAGAGGCATCTGGGAAACTGACCATACTCGCTAAGGATAACAGAACTTGAGCCAGCACAGGGACCAGGTAATCTGATTTCTGTCCTCAAATATGTACAAGATCCATTGCCCCCTTAACCTGCACTTAGGAGGTAACCAACAAATATTACCTAAACAGCAAACTCTGTCCCCAGAAGCCACACTGACCTCCTAAGGCTGCTCGGACTATCCCGGCCCCAGCAGAGACGGCTTTACCAAAGCCAGCACCGCGGGAAACCCAGCTTTGTTCCTTCCTCCCTCCTGGCGGAGACAAGCTGTGTGCTTCTCAGAATCGCCTGGGCAAATTTTAAATCTCTGTGGTTCAAAGATATTCACTGTGTGTTCTGACATTTCTCATGTGGTGCTTCAAAAGCCTGGGCTTCTAGAGGCACAGTGGGCCTGGCTCCCTGCTGAAGTAGGACACCTTTTCTCATCTACTTCTGTCATATCGCTACTTAGCAGCCAGCCAAAGGCTCCAATGCTCTGAACTCAGGTGGATTTTGCATCTTTTTTGTATGTGTCAGTAAAGTCCAAGTTGACAGCCCTGTGAGCCCACATGCCCCCCTTGGGGTTCCACAGGATGAAAGAGTTTTGCTCTAAATTGAGAAGCTGCTTCCCATGCATCTCCTTGGATTTCTCCTCTCCAAATGACAAATGCCACAGCCACCTCTGCCAGGGAAGGTGCCCACAGCCAGTGCATCGGTGTGACAGGCTATAGTCTTCCCCTGGTAACCATGGAGGATTAGTTCCAGGATGCCCACAGATAACCAAATCTTCAGATGCTTAAATCCCTTTTAAAAACGGCATAGTACAGCCAGTTCTCTGTACCTGCAGGTTACAGAGGTGCGGGTTCCACATCTGCAGACAGAGGGCTCACTGTATGAGCTATTTGTTGTTTCTCCTGTCACACGAATGTGACTAACAGAGTCCAATAATGTGGAAGGCAGCTAACATTTACTACCTGCTTACTATGTGCAAGACACTTCTCTAAACACTTTATATATGTTAATTCCTTTTAGGCTTCACAAAGGCCCCATGAGGCAGGCACTACTGTTATGCCTGTTTTACAAACAACGAAACTGAAGCTTAGGGTGGTCATACAACTCTCCCAAACACCCCCACATACCTCTTTATATTAGAGAAGAGACTCAAACTCACAGACCTGGCTCCTAGAGTTCACTACATCATAATCCTGCTGTAAACCATATGCTGAAATCATAAATGTCTCCCAACATTGCTTGGGCGTAACATGAATTTCACATTAGCTTACATGCAATTTAATCTGCCAGAAACACTAGGTGGAAGCAGAAAACTATAATGAGTTGAGCTAGGAGGAGGAAGGAGGCAGTGTAGGAAGTGTAGGAATACACAAAACACACACACACACACACACACACACACACACACACACACGCGTGCCACTCAACATCTCCAAGCTACTTCAATTCACATGTGTCGCGAGATAAACCCACCATTGTTACAACTTTCTCTCCCATTTCAGATCACCCTCCTCCCACCCCCTCAAGCAGCTTATGAGCTAGAACCCCTCACACACTGTTTTGGATTGCATTCATATATGCAAGCCCTAACCCCTAATGTGACGGTATTTGAAAATAGACCTTTGAGGAAGTAACTAAGGTTAAATGAGGTCATAAGAGAGGCAAACTAGTCCAGTATGACTGGTGTCCTTATAAGAAGAGGGAAGAACACCAATGATGAAGGTGCAAGAGGAAAGACCCCGTGAAGACACAGGGAGAAGGCAGCCACATGCAAGGCAAGGAGAGAGGCCTCCAGAGAAATCAACTCTGTCACATCTTGATCTTGGACTTCCAACCTTTGGAACAGTAAGAAATATATTTCTGTTGTGTAAGCCACTCAGTCTGTGCTATTTAATTATGCATCCCTAACAAATGAATTGGAGAAGGCAATGGCACCCCACTCCAGTACTCTTGCCTGGAAAATCCCATGGGTGGAGGAGCCTGGTAGGCTGCAGTCCATGGGGTCACAACACGACTGAGCAACTTCACTTTCACTTTCATGCACTGGAGAAGGAAATGGCAACCCACTCCAGTCAGTGTTCTTGCCTGGAGAATCCCAGGGACAGGGGAGCGTGGTGGGCTGCCATCTATGGGGTCACAGAGTCGGCCACGACTGAAGCGACTTAGCAGCAGCAGCAACAAATGAATATGGGCTTCCCTGGTAGCTCAGCTGGTAAAGAATCTGCCTGCAAGACAGGAGACCCCAGTTTGATTCCTGGGTTGGAAAGATCCCCTGGAGGAGGGCATGACAACCCACTTCAGCATTTTTGCCTGGAGAATCCGCATGGACAGAGGAGCCTGGCGGGTTATAGTCCATGGGGTCACAAAGAGTCGGACACGACTAAGCGACTGAGCACAGCATAACAAACTACCAAATTACAGGTGGACTTCAGGTCTTTTTCAAGGTAAAGTGCCGTATTTATTACAGTCATCACGTGTGTCTCAGCCGTTAACATGTGTGAAACTATGCTGCTTTTATCAGGCTCCTATCTTTATTTGAAATATGTCACTGATGATGCTTTGAGTGCTTGGCCCCTGACTCATTTTTCTCATTAGCCCTGCATTGTGTTTTTATGTTTTTAAGTGCAATTGTGCTGCCGTGGCGGTTTTTAGGAATATAGTCATCCTGTTCGGAGAAGGCAATGGCACCCCACTCCAGTACTCTTGCCTGGAAAACCCCATGGGTGGAGGAGCCTGGTAGGCTGCAGTCCATGGGGTCGTGAAGAGTCAGACACGACTGAGCGACTTCCCTTTCACTTTTCACTTTCATGCATTGGAGAAGGAAATGGCAACCCACTCCATTGTTCTTGCCTGGAGAATCCCAGGGACGGCGGAGCCTGGTGGGCTGCCGCCTATGGGGTCGCACAGAGTCAGACACTACTGAAGCAACTTAGCAGCAGCATACATCCTGTTACAACACAGTGGCTCAACTGCCACTCAGGGGTAAATTATCATAGAAGATAAAGCATAACACATAATGCTTCCACAGACTCAATCAGTGGAAGACACTGACTCTGGCACTTTGAGGAGGCAGGGTCTATAAAAAATCTCAAGAAGAGCAGGAATCATGCTCAGATACATATATGCATGAGTATTTGTGTGGAGAAATCGATACAATACTGTATAAGTAGTTAAAGTGAAAGTGTTTACATCTGGGTGATAGGCTTTGGAGTATTTTTCCCCAATTTTAAATAAGCATTATATATACATATATAGAGGGAATATGTCCTCTATAATCAAACTTGATTGTAATGATTTTTACTATTTCATTCTAAATTGGATATTAATAACTTTTAAAATAGACTACACAACAATAAGAAATGGCATATAGATTCAAAACCTGGCAGAAAAGAATTAAATAAGAACATTAAGCCTTAATAAATTCAGTTATTCCTCCATATACTCTGTCCTTTTCATCACTATCCATGTTAAATAAAATTATTGGGAAAACTATAGAGCCTTGAGAAATCTAGGATTTAAAGAAAACTGACCAGCAGTCCCTCAGATGCAGTCAGCTCGGCCAAAGAGTGGCCTCTCTGATATTCTTAGTGAAAATCTGTTTTCCTTAATGAGCTGGTACATATGAGTTAGAGGCCTAGCCATATGCCATCAAGGAATGTGAGAGGCTTGATCTAAATGGAAAAGCTGAGATCACTTTTCACAGATGGTAGGTGTGGAGTAGAAAAATTGAGAAGTTTCAAAAGCTTTCTCACAGCAGAAGACTAGACTGTATAGAGTTCAGTTCATCAATCTTCAGAATTTCTGTAGTGAAAGTTATACTCTCTTAAGAAAACTAACAGCTTCAAAGAGGGTCTGATGGACTAATGAAACAGTACAGCATCAAAGCACTGTGTCCCAGAAATACTAGAGATGGGCACTGGGCTTCCCTGCTGGCTCAGACAGTAAAGAATCTGCCTGAAAAACAGGAAACCTGGGCTCAGCCCCTGGGTCTGGAAGATCCCCTGGGGAAGGGAATGGCTACTCACTCCAGTATTCTTGCCTGGGGAATTCTATGGACAGAGAAGCCTGGCAGGCTAGTCCATGGGGTTGCAAAGAGTCAGATATGACTGAGCAACTAAACACACACACACACACACACACACACACACACACACACACACACACACACACACACACGCTGTCTCCAATGTCTTAAGGGAAAGAGCGCTGAGCTGGTCACTCTGGAATAGGGTTCCTCCCCAGGACCGGAGGCCCTGTCTTCCTCCAAGGAAACTGAAAAGATCCACAGGACTGTTAGGTCATCCCAACTGCACGGTGGGACAGAAATATTACAAAAGGAATTCTCCTGTCATCCCTATCACTTTTCAGGTAATTGAGGACTCATTAGGGATGCTTATTAACATTATAAATTCCCTNCACACACACACACACACACACACACACACACACACACACACACACACACACACACAGTGATTACAGAACTGTCCTAATGCTTCTATTAAATGGCAACTCTTTGGGCAATGGTGACTATGCCTGTAGCTGTAACATCATATAATTTTTTCCCTAAAACTCTGATAGAACTGCTAATAGTATTGTAATCCTCAAGCAGGATTTAGCAAACTATGGCTTGCTGGCCACATCCAGTCTGCCATCTGTTTTCCTAGAGCCCATGAGTTAAGAATAGTTTTTTAAATTTTTAATGATTGAAAAAAAAATTAAGAATAATGCTCCATGGGGGCTTCCCTGGTGGTCCAGTGGTTGAGAATCTGCCTTGCAATGCAGGAGATACTTGATCAATCCCTGGTCTGGGAGGATCCCACATGCCGCGAGGCAACTAACCCCATAAGCCACACTACTAAGCCCAAGTACTTCCAACAGCTGAAGCCCACATGCCCTAGAACCTGTGCTCCACAAGAGAAGCCACCGCCAGGAGAAGCCACCGCCAGGAGAAGCCAAGAGAAGCCAGGAGAAGCCACCTCCAGGAGAAGCTTGGGCACTGCAGGTTAAGAGTAGTCCCCACTTGCTGCAACTAGAGAAAAGCCCTCGCAGAGCAACAAAAACCCAGTGCAGCCAAAAATAAAGTAAATTTAAAAAAGAATAATGCTTCATGACACTTGAAAATGATAAGTTCACATTTCAGAACCCATAATTGAAGTTTTATTGGAACCCAGCCACATACATGTGCTTTGTCTCTGACTGTTTTTGTTGAGACAATAGCTGAGTAGTATTGTGATAAGGTTCACGTGGCTAAAAATATTTCCTTTCCATTTACAGGAAAAATTTGCTGCTCCCTGCTCCAAGTTACAACTGACCTGAATACAAACCATGGATTTAAAACCATTTAGAATAGTCAAGAATAGTCATGAACATCAAGACATTCACTGACTCAACCAAATTTGAACAATAACGAGATGTGTAACTACATACTTTAAAAGTTGTTCATCAATCCAAGGACTATTGTATATTAATGGGAAACAACCACCATCACAACAGTAACGAAACAACTCCACAATGTACTTTTCAAGAACCAAGAGGCTGTCCTTCAATTTTTTTTAGGACTAATTTTTTCCAGACTCAGGATCAGCATCAATGCTTTGTCAGTCATAAATCCCAGGACCAAAATAAATAAATAAATAAATAAATAAAGATGCTGCTGCTGCTAAGTCGCTTCAGTCGTGTCCAACTCTGTGCAACCCCATAGACGGCAGCCCACCAGGCTCCCCCGTCCCTAGGATTCTCTAGGCAAGAACACTGGAGTGGGTTGCCATTTCTTTCTCCAATGCATGCAAGTGAAAAGTGAAAGTGAAGTCGTTCAGTCGTGTCCAACTCTCTGTTACCCCATGGACTGCAGCCTACCAGGCTCCTTCGTCCATGGGATTTTCCAGGCCAGAGAACTGGGGTGGCGTGCCATTGCCTTCTCTGAAATAAAGATGACATTCCTTTAAAAGACAATACTTTCTTATTCTTTATTTTTAAAATTACATCAATCTTCAGGAAACTTTGGTAGTTACTTTGTAAATGAGGCTCATGTCATGATCTGATGGAGAAAGAAAATAAGTTAAATTTTCTCTTTGGCAAAATTTCACCCATCATAAGACTGTAAAATACATGGAAGATTCTAGAACAGTTTATAATCATTGAGTTTTTGGATTTTTTTTCTGCAAACAGGTGGCTAGGTTATGAAAACTTGTTGAATATATTCACCACACAATTTCCTCATATCAAAGATTGATCTGAAATAAAGGGATATACATCTCAATTCATTGTATCCTTACAGCCCTATTTCCTCTCCCCAACCCCATCAATGATTAGGCTCCATATTCTTCCATAGGTCACAAGACAGCATCGATAATTTGTCCAAGTAAAACAGCTAGCAAATAAAAATAGTGATTGAGTTGGTGGCACGTGGGCAACTGGTTAGGCCACTCCTACCTCACTGTTGAGTTATCCTTACTTCAAGGGAATCATAAATTAAGATCACAGTGGGACTCTTTTGCAGAAATAAAGTCACAATTCCAAAAGGTTTTTGGTTTTTTCAGGGGGCACACCAGACTTTCATTTCACAGCACTGATGATAGCTTACTCCTTTGAGAAAGCTGGAGCCAAGGAAGAGGAAATGATCCTCCCTTGGGAGATGTGTAGCTCATCCTGGTAAGCAGGACCCTGCCTGGGCCAGTTCGTGGGACCCTTTCTGCCAGTCCTTTACCTGGCTGCCAGAAGGTTCCCTATTTTGGGCAATGTGCTGCCACTGAACAGAAGCATCCACATATGGCAGCACTTGGGGGAGTTTTAATCAGCACCAACACTAAAATGGAATTCCTAAAGAAAAGACTGCACTCAAAATGTCAGCAAATTTGAAAAAACTCAGCAGTGGCCACAGGACTGGAAAAGGTCAGTTTTCATTCCAGTCCCAAAGAAGGGCAATGCCAAAGAATGTTCAAACTACCAGACAATTGCACTGATTTCATATGCTAGTAAGGTTATGCTTAAAATCCTTCAAGCTAGGTTTCAGCAGTATGTAAACTGAGAAATTCCAGATGAACAGCCTAGATTTAGAAAAGGCAGAAGAATTAGAGATCAAATTGTCATCATTTACTAGATCAGAGAGAAAGCAAGGAAATTCCAGAAAAACGTCTGTTTCTGCTTCATTAACTATGCTAAAGCCTTTGACTGTGCAGATCACAACAAACTGGAAAATTCTTAAAGAGCTGGGAGTACCAGACCACCTTACCTGTCTCATGAGAAACCTGTATGTGGGTCAAGAAGCAACAGTTAGAACCAGACATGGAATAACTGACAGGTTCGAACTGTATTTTTGTCACTCTCCATATTTAACTTATATGCAGAGTGCATCATGTGAAATCGAGGCCTGGATGAATCACAAGCTGGGATCAAGATTGCCAGAAGAAATATCAACAACTTCAATTATGCAGATGATACCACTCTAATGGCAGAAAGTGAAGTGGAACTAAAGAGCCTTTTGAAGAGGGTGAAAGAGGAGAGTGAAAAAGTTGGCTTAAAACTCAACAGTCAAAAAATGAAGACCATGGTATCTAGTCCCATCACTCTATGGCAAATAGAAGGGGGAAAATGGAAGCAGTGGCAGATTTTGTTTTCTTGGGCTCCAAAATCACTGTGGATGGTGACTATAGCCATGAAATTAATAGACACTTGTTCCTCAAAAGGCAAGGGATGACAAACCTAGACAGCATATTGAAAAACAGACATCATTTTGCTGACAAAAATCTGTATAATCAAAACTATGGTTTTTCCAGTAGGCATGTACAGATGTGAAAGCTGGATCATAAAGAAGGCTACGGACTGAAGGATTGATGCTTTCAAATTGTGGTGCTAGAGAAGATTCTTGAGAGTCCCTTGGACAACGAGGAGATCAAACCACTCAATCCTCAAAGAAATCAATCCTAAATATTTATTGGAAGAAGTGTTGCTGAAGCTGAAGCTCTAATAATTTGGCCACCTGATGCAAAGAGCCAACTCACCGGAAAGGACCCTGATGCCAGAAAAGATTGAAAGCAGAAAGAGAAGGGCATGACAGAGGATGAGATGGCTAGGTAGCATCACCAACTCAAAGGACATGAATTTGAGCAGACTCCAGGAGATAGTGGAGGACAGAGAAACCTGGCATGCTGCAGTCCATGGGGTGGCAAAGAGTAGGACATGACTTAGTGACTGAAGGCAATGGCATCCCATTCCAGTACTCTTGCCTGGAAACGCCCATGGATGGAGGAGCCTGGTAGGCTGCAGTCCATGGGGTTGCTGAGTCAGACACGACTGAGCGACTTCCCTTTCACTTTTCACTTTCATTCATTGGAGAAGGACATGGCAACCCACTCCAGTGTTCTTGCCTGGAGAATCCCAGGGATGGTGGAGCCAAATGGGCTGCCATCTGTGGGGTCACACAGAGTCGGACACGACTGAAGCGACTTAGCAGCACCAGCAGCAGCAGCAACAACAAAGAAAAGATAATCTCAGGCCCTCATCTTACAAGAGTCCATATGGAGCAAGCTGCAACCCAATTCAATTTAGGAGAAACTTGTTGGTTCTAAGTGAGAGCTTTTAGCCGGAGGATCCATGGTTTGAGGCTATGAAACTTTGCCTTTCTCCTCACATAACTACATCAAGATAATATAAAAATAAATAATATTTTCAATAAAAATACTTTCAAAATAAGTGTCATCTCCTTTTTATAAACTGTTTACTCACTGTTGAAAATCACTATTTCAGTTGCCAATAAGGATTTAAAAGCTTCTGGAAGAAATATTCATCAAAACTTACACAGCTGCTGATCACTGACATCAAGCATGAAGGGGAAAAAAAAAATCACATCAATGTTTCAACACACTACTCGAAGAACAACTTCTATTCAGTCCATCTGTATTAAATGGGTGTGCCAAAAATTGGACAGGCCAACAGATGGCTACCAGCATTGTTTGGCATGTTTATCAGTGCTGTTTTACACTGCTAAAAGATGAAGCGTGCTCCCCTGAAGAAATTCTATAGTTTCTAAAATAATAACTTACATAACAGAAAAACTAGAGAATCTTCACATTTGAGCCTAGATCCACAAGCCCCAAATCTGTGCTGTCTTGCGAATCTGAATTTTAGTACTTTTGAAAAGCAGTCAACTCTTTTCAGAGATTAGTGCTTCTTAACCAGGGATGTGTTATTATAAGTATTCAGGGTATTCCTTCCAAGATAGGCCCTCACTTGGGTCACCATACTGAATAAGACATCCGGAGGCGGGGCCTAGGCATGTATTTTGAAAAGCACACCAGGTGCCTGTGAAGTGTATCCCTGATTAAGAACAAGCTTTCCAGATCATCTTTTATACTGATGAGCAAATAACCACGTCATAGACATCTGCACACATAGACCAATATAATTTTGCTTAATTACTCAAGGTGTTGTCTCAATGTTCTCCTTTGCCACCTCAATCTTTCCTCTGAACTCTTGTCTTTGAAGTTGTCTCACTGCTCAGTAATTTTCCCAGACAAATTTTAAGCCAAATGGTATCTATATTAGGCACTCTTCATTTGGGGAGGCAGGATGCCAACTTAGATCAGCAAACCCTTCCAAAATAACGCCTTCATAACATACAGTCACTTAAAAAATACTTATTCAGCAGACTCTACATGTTGTAATAAAGGCTGAGAATGTAAGAAAAACAAGATCCTTGTGTCCTCAAGGAGCACATGGGATACAATTAGGGTGAAAATATACAGACAAGCTAAGAAAAGCTAAATATGCACATAAACAAAGCATGCTGTTCCGTTCAGTTCAGTCGCTCAGTCGTGACCGACTCTTTGTGACCCAGGAACTGCAGCACGCCAGCCTCCCGGTTCATCACCAGCTCCCGGAGTCTACCCATGTCCATCGAGTCGCTGACGCCATCCAGCCATCTCATCTTCTGCCGTCCCCTTCTCCTTCTGCCCTCAATCTTTCCCAGCATCATAGTCTTTTCCAATGAGTCAGCTCTTCACATGAGGTGGCAAAAGTATTGGAGTTTCAGCTTCAACATCAGTCCTTCAAATGAACACCCAGGACTGATCTCCATTAGGATGGACTGGTTGGATCTCCTTGCAGTCCAAGGGACTCTCAAGAATCTTCTCCAACACCACAGTTCAAAAGCATCAATTCTTTGGTGCTCAGCTTTCTTTATAGTCCAAATCTCACACTCATACATGCCCACAGGAAAAACCATAGCCTTGACAAGACCGACCTTTGTTGGCAAAGTAATGTCTCTGCTTTTTAATATGCCGTCTAGGTTGGTCATAACTTTCTTTCCAAAGCATGTTGATTCAGTATTAAATGACTAGTACTTACAATAAAAACTCTTAAAATTCGGAAGAACTAGTGCTTACTCCAGATCCAACTGTCATGGCAGATTACTGAGAAGGCCTGTGGTTTGAAGAATGGGTCAGGAATAAAAGGGTGTGGCAGAGGAATGCAGGTGTTCCATGCCAAGAACATATCACAAACCGAGGCAGGAATGACCAAGGAATGAACAATGAAAACACAGTCCCCTAGAAGGAAAGGGGTCATTTGGGTGGCCAATACCAAACAAATAAAAGGCAGGCTCTAGTTTTCAGGTTAAAGAACCTAAGATGTTGTTTTTGTTTAGTCGCTCAGCCATGTCTGCCTCTTTGAGACCTCATGGACTACAGCATGCCAGGCTTCCCTGTCCTTCACTATCTCCTGGAGCTTACTCAAACTCATGTCCACTAAATCAGTGATATCATCCAACCATTTCATCTTCTGTTGTCCACTTCTCCTGCTTTCAATCTCTCCCAGTATTAGGGTCTTTTCTAATGAGTCAGCTCTTCACATCAGGCAGCCAAAATATTGGAGCGTCATCTTCAGCATCAGTCTTTCCAATGAATGTTCAGGGTTGATTTCCTTTAGGATTGACTGGTTTGATCTCCTTGCTGTCCAAGGGACTCTCAAGAAGGTTCTCTAGCACCACAATTCAAAAGCATCAATTCTGCAGCATTCAGGCTTCTTTATGGTCCAACTCTCACATCCATACATGACTATAAAAACCATGACTATACAGACCTTTGTTGGCAAAGTAATGTCTCTGCTTTTGAATAAACTGTCTAAAAAAAAAGAATAAACTGTCTAGGTTTGTCATAGCTTTTCTTTCAAAGAGCAAGCATCTTTTAATTTCATGGCTACAGTCACCATCTGCAGTGATTTCGGAGCCCAAGAAAATAAAGTCTGTCACTGTTTTCATTATTTCTCCATCTATTTGCCATGAAGTTATGGGACTGGATGCCATGATCTTATTTTTTTGAATGTTGAGTTTATGCTAGCTTTTTCACTCTCCTCTTTAACCTTCATCAAGAGGCTCTTGATTTATCTAACAGAAAAATCATCAAGTTGTAAACCAACAGATCATGGAGATAGTAGTATTTTAGGAACCTGGTTTTTTGTTTTTTGTTGTTTTTTTTTTGGTAGCATACAAAATATCTGTAAGTATGAGATAAATAAGAGATCTAGGAAAGGAATTAGGATCAGCACCATAGCAGTTGGCTTTACAAAGAACATGGCAGAAAGTGAAGAGGAGCTAAAAAGCCTCTTGATGAAAGTGAAAGTGGAGAGTGAAAAAGTTGGCTTAAAGCTCAACATTCACAAAACGAAGATCATGGCATCCGGTCCCATCACTTCATGGGAAATAGATGGGGAAACAGTGCAAACAGTGGCTGACTTTATTTTGGGGGGCTCCAAAATCAATGCAGTTGGTGACTGCAGCCATGAAATTAAAAGACGCTTACTCCTTGGAAGAAAAGTTATGACCAACCTAGAGAGTATATTCAAAAGCAGAGACATTACTTTGCCGACTAAGGTCCGTCTAGTCAAGGCTATGGTTTTACCTGTGATCATGTATAAATGTGAGAGTTGGACTGTGAAGAAGGCTCAGCGCCGAAGAATTGACGCTTTTGAAGTGTGGTGTTGGAGAAGACTCTTGAGAGTCCCTTGGATTGCAAGGAGATCCCACCAGTCCATTCTAAAGGAGATCAGCCCTGGGATTTCTTTGGAAGGAATGATGCTAAAGCTGAAACTCCAGTACTCTGGCCACCTCATGCAAAGAGTTGACTCATTGGAAAAGACTCTGATGCTGGGAGGGATTGGGGGCAGGAGGAGCAGGGGACAACAGAGGATGAGGTGGCTGGATGGCATCACTGACTCGATGACGTGAGTCTGAGTGAACTCCGGGAGTTGGTGATGGACAGGGAGGCTTGGCGTGCTGTAATTCATGGGGTCGCAAAGAGTCGGACTCAACTGAGTGACTGAACTGAACTGAACTGAATGGAACTAATGGGAGTGGCTAATTGGGTTGAGTTTCCAGCTGAAACAGAACGGAGGCATACAAACAATTGGAGAAAGAGGGAAGTCAGACATGAAAGGAAATCAGAGTTTCCAGTAAGAGACAGCAGAATGATGCTGCAGAAGAAACCTCTGCACTGGACACATAACTTTGGAAGATGCTGATGAAGGGAGCGAAGTAGAAGATAGAATGAGAAAAATAAAGGTCAAATCTGGAGAAGTAGCCCATTAAAGACCCAGTGAAGATGCAGAACAAATGGTGCAAACAGAGGCCCTTGGAAAGCCAAGAGTAAAAACCTGGTGGCAACTCAGAAGTCAAGAAAGAAGAGAGTTTCAAAGCAAAGTTCAACAAAGGAGAGGTCAAGGCCACTGGTACAGACTGTTCTAGTCCCAGGAACCCTGATTTATGCCCTAACCCATAGCTGATCTTTCTCCTTTAATCTTTACTGCCTGTCCATACCAACCATATAGAACACATACACACTTATCTCTTAGTGTCTATAATGGATCCACACATACTTAGATATTCTGTCCCATCTCCCGTGACACTATCATATGAAGCTTCTTGAGGGAGGAGATCCTAATCAATACCGTATACACCACCCACCCGTACTGTGTTTTCACATTACCAAGTCTCTAGTAATCATTTTAAAAGTTTTAACTGATTATAACTATGAACATCCAGGTAATTGTGGTATGCAGTAAAAAATGAGCTGAATTCAGGAAGACACTGGTACACTGCTTAGCCTTGCTATTCAAAATGTGGTCAATAGACCAGTGGAATCACCTGGGAACTTGTTAAATATTCAATTTTGGCTGCTATCCCAGACTGAGCAACTGAATCAGATCCATTTTAACAAGATCCAGGTGATTGATTCCTGTGATACTGGCACAGAAAGTGGTGTTGACTCTATAGAATGGAAGGGGATTGCATTGAGTTACCAAAGAAAGTGAAGGAAAGGAAGATGGCACACGAATTTCACCCCATGGGCATGTGCCTAGACCCTGTATGTGTGGGTGCTCAGTCGTGTCTGACTCTTTGCAACCCCATGGACTGTAGCGCACCAGGGCTCTCTACCCATGGAATTTTCCAGGCAAGAATACCGGAGTGGGTTGCCATTTCCTACTCCAGGGGACAATCCCGACCCAGGGATCAAAACTGTGTCTCTTGCATCTCCTGCACTGGCGGGCAATTCTTTACCACTAGCACCCCTCAGAAGCCCTCTTCACCTCAACTCAGACCTGCTGCTCAGAAATGGAGCCCAGGCCCTTTGTGCATGTGGTACAACCAGACCAGGAAGCTATTCTGGCTGTTGATCAGGAGCCCAGATTCATAAATCTTTCTTCCATAAATTGCCACTAGTTCAATTATAGGAAGGGCTTTGCATATTCTATCTGCTAGGTTGTTTGTCCAGGCTTTATAAATATTCTGACCTTCTGAAGACCCTGTTTATGTTTCCCATATTTATCCAGCCTGAGGATTTATGATATTATTCTGCCTCTCATTCATTTATCCCATAAAATTACATTTCCCTCTAAGCTTTAGATTGCAATTGTTAACATACTTTTTCAGCATAATTGAAAGCTAAACTTGAAAATGCAACTTTGACCCCAAAAGGAAAGAGCTATACTGACAGCATTATTGTTTAAGGGACCAGGTATCAGGAAAAAGCTTCCAAAGAAAAGCACTGTTAGACAAAGGCACAGTCTCATCTCAAAGGATGAAGACCCCATAGAGCAACCAGTCTCGAGGCAGAATCTTGCCTTTGTTGGGGATGTGCTTGATGTTCCAATATTTTTTTCTCTAACTCTTCTACAGTGTTACTAGTTCAAAATAACACTGTGCCCAAAGAGTTCTCTGCAGGCCTTTTACTATTTTTAACAGCTTTATTGACTTCTAATTTACACATCAAAAAGTTCACACTTCAGAAATGGAAGAGACTTTCATTCTACCCCCCACTTCAAGCAATGCTTCACTGAACTCACCAAAGAATATAATATAGCCATTTCTTAAAACTCCAGGAAGACAGGACATCATCATGACCCTCTGATAATATACCCTAGTATCTCAGCTTTTATCGGTGGAAAGTACACCATGACAATAAAAGTCCCCTCTATTAAAATGCAAAATATAAAAGTCATGGCTTTTTGTGCTGCATTTCAAAGGTAGTTGACTGAAAATACCACTGTAGGCCTTGTAATCTGCCTGCTGTGTTGAAACTCTATTAGGAAGCAAACTTCATTTACTGCATCAGATGTAGAAATCACAAGTTCTGACAAACTACTATCCCCCAGTTTTTTCAGGGACTACTTTTTCCCACCCGAAGGCATGCTTTTGGCGGCGGGGGTGGGTGGAGTCCTGCTGGAGCCTGCACCAAGCCATTATTTTTCACCTCAAGGATGGAATGAATAAGTTAAACAGGTTTTTCTTTCAAGAAGATAAAGAGCAACTCACATGCTCTCGCAGAACCTCTTCAGCGTGCTTGGTTTCTCCTGGTTGCGTCTTTGTCGGAACCAGCGTTGAATGCTGCGAACATCCCAGTCCAGCTGCTTGGAGAGGCCCTCCAATCTCTTTTCATCAGGATGCTATGAAACAAGGTACCAGGAAAACATTTTCATCTTCACTAGAAACAGATCTGCCCTGGTCTATGCTGGAGATAATTGTTTTCCCCGTATTTTCTATCCACTACTTAGCTGGCTATATTTAATACTGAGGAACAAGGCTTTTCATCAGCAGCATGAACAAAGACAACCACTTAGGACAAGAAAAGCTGCTCATTACAAAACAACACTGAAAATATAAATCTCACTCTAATGCTTGTACTTCTTATCAGCATCAAAGACTCAATGAAATGGCCAACTGGCCAAGCCAGCTCCACCAAGCTACCAGGGAAGGAGCTAAGTGAAGGTGAGTTGACCAAAAGACCTCATTCAAATATTTCACTTTCTCAGGAGAAAATACTGTGCCCAATTATCAAATATCAAAACAATGTAGGACAGACAAAATGCCTGGAATAATCCCCAAATATGCCATTTTAGCCTAAGGTACCAATTCCACTTAAAAGACATGTTTTCTCTCTTTCTCTTCAATTTCCCCTGTCTTCACTTCTTTATACATTCATCTTGACTATTCTTTTCTTGGTCTTCCTTTTGACTAAAGCTCCATCAGATTTTTTACAATGACTATGCATTACCTGAAAATGCAAACTTGGTGAAGTAGAAAGCGACCCTATTTATACTTGTCATCTAATAGCATATTACTCAGTGGACTTGAGTTTGAGCAAATTCCGGGAGGGCTTCCCTGGTAGCTCAGCTGGTAAAGAATCTGCCTGCAATGTATGAGACCCCAGTTCAACCCCTGGATAGGGACGATCCCCTGGAGCAGGGCATGGCAACCCACTCCAGTTTTCTTGCTGGGGAATCCTCATGGACAGAGAAGCCTGGTGGGCTATCGTCCACAGGATCGCAAAGAGTCGGACACAACTGAGCAACTGAACAATAATAATAATGATATTACTCTTTCTCATTCTCATTTCTAGAAAATTAGGAGATGACAGACATAGGTTCAGTTCTTGTTCTGATGAACTTTCTTTTTTTTTCTGGGTTATAATCTTTTATTTTTTTTAATTTTATTTTTATTTTACTTTACAATACTGTATTGGTTTTACCATACATTGACATGAATCTGCCACGGGTATATACGAGCTCCCAATCCTGAACCCACCTCCCACCACATATCATCTCTCTGGATCATCCCTGTCTGAGCCTCAGTTTCCTCACCTGTTCAAAGGAAGACTACTTATCCACCTAAACAGTGCTGAGGACCAAATGCAAAAATGTATGCAAATCTCAGTACATATTAGTCTGTCCCTCCTCTCTTCTGTGTCCTGCCAACAATTACATGAGAGTGACCTGTCATACAACAAAACTAAACTGAGTTAGTTCTACTCCTTTATTTATTCTACCTTTGCTTTATAATTAAGGAGATGTTAATAATCAGAAGATGGAACCAAAAATGGGGTAGGGGAAGACAGGCCAACAGCTTTCAAGTCCTAAGGGTGGAATGTACATGTGACACCTTTTTAAAGCCTCTCAAGAAATTCAAGGTGTCAGACATGCAGGAAACATAGCAAATGGCCTTAGTCTTATGACTGAGGTTCTAAAATGTGCTGAGCCTGGGTCTGTGAAAGTTATTTGCTAACTTTCAGTGAGGCATGTACTTTGTGGTATTTTTCTTAGAAGAAGACCTGGCTATACTCTCCTCTGTCTCTCAATTTAAAAATATGATAGAAAATGCACAGCCTACAGTTAGAATACCCTGGCTCACTATTTTCTTAAAGGAATTCATTTTTAATTTCCATTCATGTCTATTGAATTGGTAAAACATTCATATGGTTCACAAAATGAAAATTATCCCAAATTTCACCTTCCAATTTGTACCTGTTCTCTCAGTTCTTACTCTCCCCTTCTAACCAGGTAATGGGCTATTCAATTTCTTCCCAAACTTATCAAATATAAGCAAAGTTGGATATGCCTTCTTATATCCACCCCCTCACACCTTCACATAAAGTTGTTGTATTATTTTGGACTTTGGGTTTTTCACTTTACAATATATCTTGGAATATTTCCATATCACAGTATTAGGAACACCCTCTTTTTGTAGAACTATATGGACATGCCACAATTTACTTATCCACTCCACTACTAATGCCCACTCAGGTAGCTTCCACACTTCCACTACTATAAACAATGCTGCAATAAATAACATTGTCATGGGTTATTTTATACACATATCAGTTCAGTTCAGTCGCTCAATCGTGTCCGACTCTTTGCAACCCCATGGATTGCAGTACACCAGGCCTCCCTATCCATCACCAACTCCAGAGTTTACTCAAACTCAAGTCCATTGTGTCGGTGATGCCATCCAACCATCTCATCCTCTGTCATCCCCTTCGCCTCCTGCCTTCAATCTTTCCCAGCACCAGGGTCTTTTCAAATGAGTCCGTTCTTTGCATCAGGTAGCCAAAGTATTGCAGTTTCAGTTTCAGCATCAGTCCTCCAGTGAATATTCAGGACTGATTTCCTTTAGGATGGACTGGTTGGATCTCCTTGCAGTTCAAGGGACTCTTAAGAGTCTTCTCCAACACCACAGTTTAAAAGCATGATTCTTCAGTGCTTAGCTTTTTTAATAGGACAACTCTCACATCCATACGTAACTACTGGAAAAACCATAGCTTTGACACATATACACATTTCAGTTCAGTTCAGTTCAGTTCAGTCGCTCACTCGTATCCGATTCTTTGCGACCCCATGAATCGCAGCATGCCAGGCCTCCCTGTCCACCACCAACTCCCGGAGTTCACTCAGACTCACAGACACGAATGTTAGCTGACTGGTTTTAAAAAATTAAACAGACAGGTAATTCTGGATTAATTTTCCATACTATAGTTTTGCTAACTCAATTTCTATGTTCATCTTTATTAATTTCTTCCTTCTGTTTGGCTTCATTTATTTTGTTGTTCTTTTTCCAATGTTTAAGCAAGAGGTTTTATATATACATGTATATATATATATATATATATATATGAATATGAGTTTTCATCTGAGTACTACTTTGGCATAGTACATAAGTAGTACTTTCATCACTGTTTCCTAAATATTCTGAAATTTTATTTTTACACAAAAGTTAATTAAGAAAGCAAGAGCTTTGCTGATTTCTAGTATTAGTAAATTGTGCCTATTTTATAAATTTGCCACCATTTTTATATAATTAAAGGTTAATTTTTTAAAATATTTAACATGTTCTTGAAAAGATAGTATAGTCTCTATATTGAGAATACAGGGTTCTAAACGTACCTCTTTAATCATCCTCATTATGCTTTTTAGAATTAGTTGCTATATTCTGTTTTTTATTTTATATGTTCTATTTCATATTTTGACCTGTCATGACCCAGATGTAAATTAAAATTTTTTACTATTAAATAAGTTTTTCTTTTGTTCTTTTCTATAAGTATATGGATATACTCATATTTAATGCATGTATATTCATAACCATTTTAATTTCATTGTGAATTGTATCCTTTGGCAATAAAAAGCCAATATTTCATTTCATTTCAACCTTTTGGTCCAGAACTCTTTCTTTAAATAAAAACAGATACCCTACTTTCTTTATTATTTATATTTGTCTATAAACCTTTACTCACCCTTTTATTTTCAATGTCTATAGTTACTTTATCTAAAGGAAACTTTCATAAGCTATGTGACCTAAGTCTGAATTATTTTTATTAGATGAGATAATGGACAGGGAGGCCTGGCATGCTGCAATTCATGGGGTTGCAGAGTCGGACACGACTGAGCGACTGAAGTGAAGTGAAGTGAAACCCATTATATTCATTGGTATAAGTTTATACTTTGTTGTTATTGTTAGTCACTAAGTCTTGTCAGACTCTTTTGTGATCCCATGAACTGTAACCCATCAGGCTCCTCTGTCCATGGGGATTCTCCAGGCAAGAATACTGGAGTGGGTTGCTGTTTCCTTTTCCAGGGGATCTTCCCAACCCAGGAATCAACTCATGCCTCCTGCATTGGTAAGTGAGCCACTAGGGAAGCACTTATTTATACTTACTTCACATTATTTGTGTTTTCTGTTATCATAATTTAATTTTTAAAATTCTATCAAATCAAATATGGCTGATGTCCCTTTCTTTGTGTGGGTAACTTTTATTCTACTGGTAATCCACATAACCATAGGACTTTTCTTCTGCTTCCAGTCAATAAAAATTCTAAATGAACAATATTTAAAATTAGTGTATTTCTTCTTCCTTCTTCACCTAATATTAGTAATTTTCTCTCTCAGAGTTTACTCATGTACTATTAAATACACTCATTCTTCTATTACTCAATTTGGCTGCTTAAACTGATAAGCTTTGACTCCCAGCTATTAGAGTTTATGCAATTAATGAACTTGCTCTACCTCCCACTTCCTTCCCTTTTTCACTCAGTTATTGTGAGATATATCATTTCTACACTGTGAGAGCATACAATGTTTACAATATGTTCTGTCATCCTAATCCTCACATTTCTTTCTATCTCAGTTCTACAGTTTAAATGTATTCAAAACTCATCATTATTCCCAACAATCTCTTGGTCGGCTGAAATTAATACTTACAAGTGTTAGTCACTCAGTCATGTCTGACTCTTTGAGACCCCATAGACTGTAGCTCACCAGGCTCCTCTGTCCGTGGAATTCTCCAGGCAAGAATATTGGAGTGGGTTGACATTCCCTTCTCCAACTACTCACAAAGTTTCTTCAAAAAAGGACTCACGAGAACAATTCCTCTCAATTTTTGCAAATTCAATATGTTTGTCTTTAGCCTTTACACTATAAAAACTATTTACCTAAATATAAAAATTTTTACTTCATATTTTCCTTGAAAATACTGGAAAATGTTGTCCTATACAATACTGCTACAAAGATGACTAAAGTCATATGGATATTTTTCCCTAGACAAATGATGTAATTTTTTTGCTTGCTTGTAATGCTTTGCTGTCCAAGAATTATTTCTTTTATATTTCAAGTCTAATATTTTAATAAGTCCTGGTGGAAACCTTCTTGGGTCTATTTTTACTGCATTTTATTAACATATTATAAATCTCCACTTATTGCAGGAAAATTTACTTAACACATTTACTCTACTTTGTTTTTCCTCAGACTTCCCTGGTAGCTCAGATGGTAAATAATCTGCTTGCAATGCAGGAGACCCAGGCTTGATCCCTGGATCAGGAAGATCCCCTGGAGAAGGGAATGGCTACCCACTCCAGTATTCTTGCCTGGAAAATTCCATGGACAGAAGAGCCTGGCAGGCTACAGCCCATGGGGTCACAAAAAGTAGACTACTTTCCCTTAAGAGACTCCAATTATACAGATTCTATATCTGCTTGCTCTATATATGAACTCCCTGATATTCAAGCTGGTTTTAGAAAAGGCAGAGAAACCNCAGAAGAGCCTGGCAGGCTACAGCCCATGGGGTCACAAAAAGTAGACTACTTTCCCTTAAGAGACTCC
This sequence comes from Neotragus pygmaeus, assembly GCA_006410875.1. Lineage (NCBI taxonomy): Eukaryota > Metazoa > Chordata > Mammalia > Artiodactyla > Bovidae > Neotragus > Neotragus pygmaeus. The sequence continues at coordinate 200,524 of SJYV01054497.1, read as the reverse complement.
AATTATACAGATTCTATATCTGCTTGCTCTATATATGAACTCCCTGATATTCAAGCTGGTTTTAGAAAAGGCAGAGAAACCAGAGATCAAATAGCCAACATCCGCTGGATCATCGAAAAAGCAAGAGAGTGACAGAAAAATGTCTATTTCTGCTTTATTGAATATGCCAAAGCCTGTGACTGTGTGGATCACAATAAACTGTGGAAAATTCNAGAGCTGACTCATTGGAAAAGACTCTGATGCTGGGAGGGATTGGGGGCAGGAGGAGAAGGGGACGACCGAGGATGAGATGGCTGGATGGCATCACGGACTCAATGGACGTGAGTCTGAGTGAACTCTGGGAGATGGTGATGAACAGAGAGGCCTGGCGTGCTGCGATTCCTGGGGTCGCAAAGAGTAGGACATGACTGAGCGACTGAACTGATTATTTCTGCCATGTTCCCCACTGAGATTTCTGCAACATTTAGTGTTCCCTGTGTTCTTTCCAAATTTGTCTTCATTTCTGTGATAGTTTTAGTACTTTTCCCCTGAACTAACCAGCTCATACTGCATCTCTTCTTGTTGATCAACTATTTTTGCTTTAGGTTTTCTATTTCATTTTTTATGGTCTTCCTGAACAGTTATTGCTTTTTTAAAAATAAAGTATAAGGTAAAATATTTGATTGCAATTTTCAGTTGCCCTGTGGCCTCCTTGTTGCAGTGATAATTTTTGTTAGTAATTGATGTTATGTATTCTTTTTCTTGTCTTTGATTCTGTGTGTTTCTTCTTTATTACCCATCATTGACTGAGTTGGATTTTCTTGACCAGCTGCTGGTAGTATAGGGAGCAGGGAGGGTACTTCTGTAGTTTAGGAAAGTGAAACTGAAAGTTGCTCAGGCGTGTCTGACTCATTGTGACCCCAAGAACTGTATCCTGCCAGGCTCCTCTGTCCATGGAATTCTCCAGGCAAGAATTCTAGAGTGGGTAGCCATTCCCTTCTTCAGGGGATCTTCCCAATCCAGGGATCAAACCCAAGTCTCCTGCACTGCAGGTGGATTCTTAACCATCTGAGCCCCCAGGGAAGCCCAAGATTACTGGAGTAGGTAGCCTATCCCTTGCCTCCAAAGAACACTGCCCCCTGAAAATGTGCCATCCACCCGTAGTTTTCTGCATACTTATTGCACTTCTTTGAATTAAACTGAGTCTAGAAGGGCATCTACTAGCCTTGTTGCTATACCTAGTGTTGCAAACAGTGGATAGAATTTTGATTTTACCTTTAGGAGCTGTCATTTTTGCTGGCTTTCCTGAAATCTATTCCCACAGGGTCCTCCATCCACACTTCATGCTTTTTATGTCCTTCTTCTTGGCTTCTGCCCAACCCCAACTGTTTTTATTTAGCCTTTCTATATATATTTTGAAGTCTGGAGATATATATCTCTTAGTTTGCCAAAAAATAAATATTGTAAGATTTTCCTTCTTTTTTGGTCTATTTTTTATTGTCATGTTTTATAATTGCTCCATAGTTCTTTTCCTTTTTTTAAAGGAAAAAAATTAATAATTCTGACTTACAAAAATATTTTTTTACCAGAAATACCCAGGTTAATTTCCATAAACACAAACATACAAGGATGGAAAAGAAAAAGAGAAGTAGGCATAATAGGAGAATCAGGAAAAACTAATCAGAAACCTGCATATAATTTTAAAAATACAGTTTAAACAGACCAAAAGCAGATTATGATATGATAATCTCATAATTCTCTAGATCATAAAACCTAGTTTCAGAGCTGACAAATATATTTTACCCTTAATGGTTCAATAATTGCTTTGATGAGAAAATGAGGTTGTTACAATCACAGATATATGCCAAAAGCTAGAAAGATATATAAATAAATAGATTAAATGATTGATTAATTTATATCTATCTCATTCAGATAACTCTGGATATAATCAGTTAAGAAACATGAACTCAAAATATTCAGTAAAGAAAAATAATCATGCCATTTATTTGAGTCTAACAATTTCTAATCGGTGATATTTGAGCCCCATCACAAATCTACTGAATCAGAATCCCTAGAAATAAGATACAGCAATCTACATTTAACACCTCAGGGGCTCTTAATGTAAATTAAAGGAGAGACCTCCAGGCCCAAATAAAAGCTCCCTCACTTACTAACTGACTTATAGCCCAAAGCCATAATGCTAATGTTATGCATGTTGCATAATGTCTGCAACAGCAGAGCCAATGCTCTAATACACAACTCAAGTCTGCTCAAAAACTAATACTTTTAATCCTGTTACAATAGAGGTAGGTTCTCTGAGATATTTATAAAATTTTAGATTTGCAGAGGGAAAAAAAAAGAGCGACAAAGACATGCAGATGTTACCTCAACAGGAAAGACAGCCAAAGACTATGAAGCAGTTCACATTTATCAGCTAATTTCATAGATGAAAACTGCTCAGTCAGGGCATGTGACTAGTGAACTCACACAGGAATCCAGATTCAGAAGGGCTCACACTTGAGGTTTAAAATTCTGTGGTTGCCATCTTGAAATTCTTGATAATGGTGTTTCGTATAGGAAGTCCACTGGGACAGGGAAGCATATGTCAGGGGTTCAGAGTCTTGGCTCACACACAGTCTCGTCACTGCCCCAGAGGAGGCTGGGTACCTTACTTACTTCCCTGTCCTCTAGCTCCCCAGGGCCTCCAGGCTTCACCTTCCCACTCCAGCTGACTGACTACTGCTGTCCTAGGTGCAAACATGGAAAGGGGTGGGATTAGGTGTTCACACCCCACGGTGTCTCAGCCACCTGTGCCCTGGGCTAGCAGCATCCCCAGGTACTTAGTGGGTGACTCGGTGTGGATAAGCCTCTTGCTCACTCCAATCCTCCAATCCAGGCACCTAGTATGTCTTGGAGCAGAGAATGCAGTACACTGGCAGGTCTCCTGTCCACTATGGGTTGCAACAGTGGGCCTATGGAAAGCAGAGAGGCCTGTATCAACTTCTCCCTCTGGCCTGAAAAGGACAGACATTTAGCCCAGAAGCTGGAAAAAGAGAACTCAGCAGCTAGTGGGCTGTGTGTGCACTAAATTACACAGAGTAGGGTTCCTGGGTATCTGTCAGTGCAGGGAGCCAGCATGGGGAACTCTGCCCATAGCAAAGGTCTCGAGGAAGGAGGCTTCGGCAGGATCAAGCCTCAGGAGACCCCCTGTTCCCAAGCATCTACCCCCAAAACCAGAGTCTATTTTATGCTCTCAACTACACCTCTGACTTTACAGGGGGCTCTCCCCCATCACCATTTCTCTCAGAGAAGGAGTTAACTTGCAGCTCCAGTTATTAAAAATTCCTGGGCGTGACAAGAGTGTGTCAACTTACAAACTCCTCTGAAGGTTCTCTAGCCTGCCTGAGCGGCTAGATTGTTTACAGCCTCCCAACCGTGAGAGGCACGAGATGCTTAAAAACTTTCTAAATACAG
>SJYV01054497.1:169288-187293 GCA_006410875.1 Neotragus pygmaeus | reverse complement strand
AAAAAAAAAAAAAAAAATCCAGAATCTCTTCAATATAACTGTAAGAATGTCCAGATACAATCTAATATGTTGATGGAAAGCAAGGAAAACATGACCCAATTTTAGGGGAAAGACACACAAAGAGATTCAGTGAACTTGAAGATAGGGCAATGGAAATAACGCAATCAGAGAAAAGGAAAGAAAAAAAATGACAAAATAAAGAAACAGACATTGAGGACTGGTAGAACAATTTTTAAAAGGCTAACATATGGGTAGTTGGAGTTCCAGGAAAAAAAGGAGAAAGACTGGAGAAGAAGAAGGTATCAGAAGAAATAATAGAAATATATTTCCCAAATCCGATAAAAGACATAAACACACAGTTTAGGAAGTTCAAGAATCCCCAAAAGAGGTAAGTTCCAAAAAAAAAAGAAAATACAGACAAAATCACAGTCAAACTGATGAAAACCAAAGATAAGGGGAAGCATTGAAACTCACTAGAGAAAATGGCACATTGCATGGGGCGGGGGGAATAATTTGAAAAATAAAGGACTTCTCATCAGACATGATGGAGGTTTAATGACAGTGAAACAACATCTTTAAAGTGTTGAAGTAAAAACAAAATCAAAAAAGTTATCACCCCAAAATTCTACATCCAGCAAAATTTTTCTTCAAAGAATAAAAGTGACAGGAAAATGAAAGGAATTTGTCTGCCACCAGACCCCCACTTCAAGAATACTAGAGGGACTTCTTTACGCTGAAAGGAAGCAAAATCAAAGGGAAGCTTAAGATCTCAAGAAAAAATGAAGAACATCAGAAATGGTAAATATAAAAGTACTTGGAAGATCTCTGAAAGTAATTATAACCAATTAATAACAGATTAAATAAACACAATTATGAAAAATAACATATGCCCCTTTCCAGACAGGGCTGGAAAGAAACCTAATTATGAACATCCAAGGGGAAAAAAATACAAAGAGGGGTGACTGATTTAATTCATTGCTTAGCCACAAGCACCTCCACAGACTCAAACATTCACTAGAAAGCATTACAAATGTACAACGTATGAGAACAGTATAGATTGGACATTGAAAGCGGCATGAATGCATGTTTAGATACACCTAGGTGCATGTGCCTGGATAAGTAGGTGTATGTGTGAAACTGTGTATTGTACAAAATAAGACAAAGATGCTAGAAGAAAACAGTTATGGAAAGAAGGCCAGGAGGAGATTGATATTTATTAACACTAAGTGTCAAATGATTTGCAATGTTTTATTCTTTTCTAAGTTCAACTACAACCCTTATTTAATCCCATTTTACAGAAATATAAAATAAACCTAAAGGATCTGCTTAAGATCTTAATACAAATAATTTAGACAAGATTTAGACCTGGACAATCTTAACAAAATCTATTAATAAAAACATTTTCTCTTTTCCCTAAAATAATAAAAGTTGATTAAAAAGGCACTGTTAAAATAATGTGAAGCAGTCAATACTTAAACTCAGAAATCTCACTTTAAGATATTTATCTTGGGAAATCTGTCAAATAAAGAAAAAAAGCCATAAATGGAAAATTTTTCATGCACCATCATTTTATAATAGGGAAAATGGTAAACAGCTTAATGATTCACTAACAAATGACTCACTGAGTACCTATGATGCGTCAGCCTTGCTTTAAGTGTTGGGGATGCAACAGTGAACACAATTCCTTACTTTTATGGAGTTTACGTTCTAGCTGGAAAGAAGGGAGATGAAAAATAAAGTGGTGCATGTGATGCAAGATAGTGAAAAGTACTACAGGAAAAAATAAAGCCTGCTAAGAAGGATGAGGTGGGGTTGCAATTTTCAATGGACTGATTAGGGAAGACTCCTGAGAAAGTGAACCTATTCCTAAGAAGATACGGAAATTATGCAGGAAGAGAAGTAGAAGAAGATTCTGGAAAGAGCAGCAGCTAAGGGCAAAGGATCCAAGGAAGGAGTACACCTCAGATTTGGAAGGCACATCGAGAGAGCTAGTGAGGCTTTGTTGTTTACTCATTGAGTCCTGTCCAACTCCTTGAAACCCCATGGGTCCCCCCCACCCCGTGGGGAAACCCATCAGGCCTCTCTGTCCATGGGATTCTCCAGGCAAGAATACTGGAGTGGGCTGCCACCTCCTTCTCCAAGAGATCTTCCAGGGATCGAACCCATATCTCCTGCACTGCAGGCGGAATGAGGCTAGAGCAGTATTCATCAGAGCAAGAGGAGAAAGATGGGGTCAGAGTAGCAGGCCGCCCCATCACTATACCTCGTGAGCTATTTGAAGGACTCTGAAAAGAAAACCTAAATGACTGATCTATATTTAAATGGAATCACTGGCTGCTTTCTTGAGAACAGACTGAAGGGGAGCAAGAATGGGAGCAGCCAAGCCAACTGAGGGTGGGGTGCAAGGGACGGTCGTTCCAGTTATACCTGCAAGAGATAACAGTGGCCCAAAGGGAGTGGTGACAAAAGAGGTGGTGAGATGTGGTCAAGTCCAGACGCTATATGGAAGGCTGGGTCCACAGCATGCACTGGACTGAACACGGGATGGGAGAGGAATAAAATGATCCCGACAGGTCTTTGGCCTGAGCCCCTGGAAGGACAGAGTTAGCCAAAGGGTAGTCAATGTGAGGTTAGGCTTATCAGCTATTAGGCTTATAGGTGGAAATACCAAGTAGGCAGTTGGATAAAGCAGTCTGGGGTTCAGAAGAGGTCTGGGTTACAAATACAAATTTGGTGTCATCAACATACAGATGCCAAATAAAGTCATAAGATTAATGAAATCATATGGTCGGTAAGACTAAATAAATAAATAAAATGTCCATACTCTGAAGGCTGGGCCTGATAATTTGAAACATAATTGAGAATTTGGAGAAGAAGAATGCCAATAAACTGCTCACGGAAATTTAGTAAAGACTGCAGAGAGGATATAAATGAGTAGTTCACAGAAATAAGCAACAATAATCAATAAGCAGATGAAAATATGATCAAGCTCTCTTTTTTCCAAATGCCCATCAAAGCTGCTTTTTTTTTTAAAGGTTAAGCTATTTATTTATTTATTTATCTACGACTGTGCTGGGTCTTCATTATTATGTGCCTGCTTTCTCCACTGCAGCAAGCTGGGGCTGCTCACTGCTGGTGGTTTTTCTTCTCATTGAGCAGGGGCTTTAGGCAAGCACACTCGTAGTTGTGGCACATGGGGCCCAGTTACTCCAAGGCATGTGGGTGAGTCAGAGTCCCGTCCAACTCCTTGAAACCCCATGGGTCCTCCCCACCCCATGGGGAAACCCACCAGGCCCCTCTGTCCGTGGGATGACAGGGATCACTCTGGTGTGCCCTGCACTGGCAGGCAGACTCCCAGTCACTGAACCACCAGGTAAGTCTTGACTGCATGCGTGTGTGCTACGTTACTTCAGGCCTGTCCAACTCTTGTGACCCCACGAACTGTAGTCCACCAGGCTCCTCTGCCCATGGAATTCTCCAAGCAAGGATACTGGAGTGGGTTGCCATTTTCAGCTTCAGGGGATCTCCCTGACCCAGGGATCAAACTCAGGTCTCCTGCATTGCAGGCAGATGCTTTACCCTCTGAGCCACCAGGGAAGCCCTCATATAAATTTCTAACACAGAAAAGAAGTTGAAGATATACTACTGCCAGATGATAGCATTGTGGCTTAACATTCTTTTTTATGGTTTTCTATGTTTTTTGACACCTAAAATGAGAGCTCAAACTTTTAATACCAAAAATAAATATCTTTAAAAATAGAGATAAACTGGATGGTCTCTATATCAGGTAAGACTCAAAACCTCAGTGACAGCAAAACAGAACAGGAAAAGCCCCGAGACAGGCGCAATTCAGCTCATTCCCTAGAGCTCTTCAGGCAAGGGTCTCCACTGAGACTTAGACAAGGAAAAGCACAGTAGGTAGAATAAAAATGCTATTTCAGGACCTTATCAAGTAGAGAAAAGGATGAAGTTCAAGTCAATGGGCACAGCAGAAGATAAGAAACAGCACAAAATCACTTCAAGAAAAATGTTGCCAACATTAACTAAAGATGCCAAGAGGGTTTTGAGATGCTTCCAGAAAATAACTGCTTCTGCCTGTGCTTGGCAACTCCACAGAACTTCTCTATTTCTTTATCTATGTAATAAAAATCATAATTACACTCTGTTGATATTGGGGAATATTTCCAAATCATCATCATCTTGGGACCAACTGGAAAGGGACAGAGCTAGGGGAAGATGTCACGCAGAACAGCAGGCAGACAGAAGACAATTTACTCCTCAGGAAAAGAAAATATGATTTTTTTTCCCAGGTAGTCTCATAGAGTAGAAAGGATGATTCCTTTAGAGCAAACCCATATCCCAAGTGAATCTGTTCTGAGCTCAGAACGTTGGAAAGCTCTTTAACATTTCTAAACCCTAGTTATCACATTTAAAAAAGAAGAAAATAAAGTCTACTTTGCAGAATGTGTGTGAGGATTGACAGAATAGGTGTAAACCTCACACCACAGTGTTTGACATTTGGAAAATATTCATTAAGGGCTGGCTAGTTTTAAATTTTCATTGCAAGGAGCACACATTCCACATGTTAGGAGAACTTCTTATCTGGGCTGGATAGTAAGGTGGAGTGGGAAACTTGTCATGGAAAAAAACAGAAGGATGGCAAAAATTCAGGAAAGAATCATGGAAAGAATATTTGAGCTTACTATGTCGCCTGGTCCAGCTTCCTTTTTTCAAGCCGAACTTTCTCTCTAGGGAGATCATTCAAAAACTTCCTTCGAAAGTGAAATCTCCCTGTACATTTCTCTGCAATTTCTTGTGTCTCTGTAATTATTTCAAATTTTAAAAAGTAGGAAAAAACCCTCCCCTTGGTATCCTATCTTAGTTTTTCACCACGTTTGACTTAAAGTGTTCTTCCTGCATCATTCTTTCAAGCTGAAATATAAACCCATTTCCCTATTTCTCAGCCCTCTGAAAACACTGATTAAGTCATCCTGCATTCCTCTTCAAGAACAAACAGCGTGGACCCCATAAACCTTTCTTCATCCTTCTTTCTCTAGCTTAACTTTAAATTTTCATTTTTTAAGAATTTTAAGGATTATTTTCTGAATCTAACTTTATTCTTCTCTTAAGAGAGTAGAGGAGACCCTTAGACAATAGCTGCTTTTATTAATAAATAATCACGGGCAGAGACTTTGGTGTTACTGTTGCTATTGTTAAAAACAATTCAGAAGAGGCTTTCTGAAAAATACAGCTAAATCAGAAGTAGCTTTAGTAAAAGAGACCTGTCAGTCTAGCTTACTCCAATCTCTTCAGGGGCTAGAAAGGCTGAGTGCCATCAGCTGAGAGCTGAGATTCTTGGAAAGCCCAAGCTGCTTTGAGAAATGTCAAAACTGCCTCCACTTGCCATGTATTTCCAGGATTCTGGAAAAATAAACAACAAAAACTCTAGACCTCAGATATTTCATCAGGAGTTCAACTACTCAAGAAACATACAATCTAGCCATTAAAGATAAAGTTCATAAAATTCAAAGAAACTATGTCTGTCTCTTAATGAAAAATGTGCCCCTGTGTTTTACACAAAATAAGATACAAAGGGCATTGAAGATATTTATAAGGAGGAAAACCTGTACAGTGTATATTTACTGAATATATACAAAAATATCTTTGTAGTGAGGAAAGTCTTTAAAATATTACCAGTAGGAGGAAGCTATTTTCACAACATTATGATGCTTATAAAATGACCATGATGGTCAGTGAATCCTTGGGGAATAGCATACCTGTATCAGGAAGGCTTTATTTTCAGTCTGCTCTCCTTTGCATAGGCATATTGAGAATGACACCATCCGGAGCGCTCACTGAGGGATACAATGGCACCTTCACAGAATCTGTCACTGCTAACCGCAATTTGGGCGACTCCACCTCTAACTACTGCTTCCAGCACATTCTGTCAACTTTTGACATGCAGCATGCATCAGGAGCTCTGCCAGAATGCTGCAGTTCCCTGTAACTGTGCCTCTCGGCACTCTTTCACCTTCCCGGTCACCATCTTCACCCTCGCTCTGTGATGGGGTCTAGGCATCCCTGCTCACTCACCTTCTAAGGTGACCAGCTGAGGAGGGCAGAGATACAGGAAGCCGGGTCTTCACGCGCTGCTGACAGATGTCTTACAGGACCTTATTACTGGTAGATTCGGCTGGAAACTGGCCCTAAAGCTAAATGTTAGGTCTGGGAGAGTTCCAAGCCTCCCCTTAATCCTTTAATTCTTTACATTTGCCAGTGGCCTCGTAATTCACCAAGCGCTTTCACACTGCATCTCAGTCAGTCTTCAAAATACCTCCAAGGGATATGCAAGCAGATTTTATCATCACTGTTTTACAAAAGAGGAAAAGAATTCAATGTTTCAGTGACTTGAACTAAAATTAAGGAGGAGAGAGAGGTGCATTCAATACAAATCCCTCTTATTCTATTCCAAAAACTGTACTCTCCAGAATTTGTCTTTAGTTGGTTACACAGGCTTACAAGTCTCTGAACACTTCTTTTGGCCCAGATACCAGAACCACAAGGACTGTCCACAAAACCACAAGATTTGATCATCAATGAACCACGCCTGGCTTTATTTCACTCCTGGTCTATCACTGAAGACTTCTGAGGATGTATAGGGGTAAATGAAGAGTGTGCCCTTGAGCTTAATGGTGAATTACCAATTACACAACAATTTTACAGAATTTCAAAACAGAGGGAGAGTTTCATAAAGGTTTTCATTTAAGCTCATGATCAACCAGTATGCCAGAATTCCCCCCAGAAGAATTTGATAGCTGAACACCAATTTTAACACCAATCGCCTATCATGTGTTTGTCTCATGAGCAAAGAAGACTGTGAAAAAATCAGTATGGATAGCACCCTTCATCAACTGACAAGAATGGAGAATAATTAAGAAAGCTGACATTAGCAAAATCAGTTCTGTCTCTAAAATGGTAGAAGCTGAATGATAATATACCTGGTGCACTAGTCACAGTGCAAGGTCACAGCAGGTCCTCGGCGACTCATCTCCAGCACCCCTCTCAAGCCCCCACTGCAATATCACTCAAAGATGCCTACAGCCTCAGCAGACACCTCCCCACAGACAGAGATCAAGTGCAAGGACAGCACAACAGTATTTACTTCCTCATCATTACAGCTCACTTTCATCCCAGGCCTTAGACTTTTTATGAGTACTCTTGCTTTCCTAACTTCACTTGACTCCGTAATGAGCATTATCAAAGATTTATAGGTGAGGAAACCGAGTGTTGTCCAGAGAGAATGTTGTCCCCAGTCCTAGAGCCAAATCAGACTCTGGGATAGACAGCTTCTCTCAGCTAGCTGCCTTTTTCTATTCCTTTCGCATATTTAACACGCTGTCCCAGGATGGAACCGTGGGGCTGGAGCGGCATGGGAACTTAACACATTTGTCTGCAAATCCCTCGAGTTGTGCTGCAACTTCTGCCCGACTCTCTCCGGTCAGCATCGGGCAGTGTGTGTTCACACCGCACTTCGGCACAGGTTAGGAGTTCTCTCTGAGAGTGTGTATCCGCAAAGATCTAGTCAGGAAAATAAAACCCACAGGTTATTTTAACAGAGAGAATATAATATAAGTGAAGTGAGTGAAGTCGCTCAGTTGTATCTGACTCTTTGCGACCCCATGGACTGTAGCCTACCAAGCTTCTCCATCCATGGAATTTTCCAGGCAAGGGTACTGGAGTGGGTTGCCATTTCCTTCTCCAGGGGATCTTTCCAAGCCAGGAAGCGAACCCGGGTCTCCTGCATTGCAGACAGATGCTTCACCCTCTAAGCCATGACTTAAATTGGTATTGGAGAACCGAGAGGCACAAAAGTGATCCTGAGATGTCACAGAGGAAGCAAGAGCTTCCTGGGGAAAGAAGGGAGAGTGGAGATTAGGGAGGGGCCCCAAAAATCTAGACCCAGACCCCTAAGTAAGGGGAAGCCCCAGTTGGGGATGGTGCCCCTGAGGGGGTTGTAACACAGCTGCTTCTAGGAATACAGGGGCCAGGGTTGGAGATGGCTAAATAAGAAACCAGAATAAATTGCTGAAAACAAACCACCTCTGCTGCTGAGGTGACATTTTCAGGAAAGGAAGTTAACAGGATAAGAAGGTCTGGTCTGCCTCCTCCAGCCATGCAGGCCCCTAGAGGGGGTCCCACAGTAGCAAAAACTCCAGGGAAAGAGCTAGCAACAGAGCAACCTGTTTTTTAAAGCTTCAGCCCCAAGGTCACAGTCAATATGAGAAGGATGGATTCATAGCTGAGAAATGATGGTTCAATAATCAGCACAGAGTGTTCTCACATATTCGAAGTCTCTAGTCTGAGGATGCTCCTGCCAACTGGGCATCTACCTTCCTTTGATTTTTGTAGCACAGCTGAAGAGAGTTTGTTGCTGCCAGCTAGACAAGAAACTAAAGAGATGCTGATTGGCAGGACACTTATTTTCTCCCTCTCCCACACAGCCTTCTACTATCACGCCACAAATACACAATGTGCGAACACCTGCATTCCGAAGAATTCGCTGTTTATGTTAGGAAGCCTCGTCATAGAAGAAGCTAAGTGGCTTCAGAGATAGGCTGTCGTGGGTTCGAATCCTGATTTGACCATTTACTAGCTGTGGGAATACTAGATTCATCATTTCACCACCCTGAACCAGTTTCCCTGTGATGTGATTACACCTCCTGGGCCATAAGAATTACATGAAACAGTGATGTCAAGGGCCTGTCATGTAAAGCAGGTAAATGCTGGTTTCCTTCAATTTGTATGAGAAAAAGAACATATCAAAAGGTTAAAGAGCTATTAATAATCAGCTTTTCTTTTCTGAGATCTTCATCTTATACTACCAGTATACTACCAACTGCCAGTTGGTCTAAGAACTGAGTGTGATTCTATAAGAGTATCTACTTAAGAGCCTGAAAACCTAAACCTTAAAAGCAATGTAAGCTCACAAGATTAGAATCAAAGTTCAAATAAGAGGTGGAGCGACAACTCTGAAGGCAGCAAAGGCAAAACACAGCTTACCCATACAAAGTAAACACAAGAAAATAGAATAAAATACACACTTTGTTCTTGATTGGGAAATATGACTTTCATCACGAGAGATATTTCATTTTCTTAATGTAACCTTGCTTATCCAAGCAATAGACATAGATCCATGTCATTTTCAAAAAGAAGATTAGAAATCTCTTGATGTATTGTAATCCTTCCACAGCCACAACCCCAGTGGTATCATTAGAAAGCACAATGAGTGGACATAATTGTATTAAATCCTGAAAATTCTTCGAAGGGACCATTTATGAGAAATAACCAAATCTGCAAGTAAACATTAGAGCTCAATTAAATAAAAGAACATGAAGGTCACTTCCATTTAAAGCTTAGGGGTAGATTCAATCAATAATGCATTTTCCTGAAGGGCAAAAGCTTATAGCGTGAGTTAAATGAGTTCCTATTTAAAGGCCTGCAGAGAAGGGTCATAAAATATTAGTAATTAGGGTGTGATAATTGTAACAAAAGAGTATTTTATCATTAAAAAAAAAACATTTTTAAGCAAAAGTCAACTTTTTCTGTGTCCCCTTTGGGGATTCACAAAATAAAATTATTTCACAGAAGCTCAGAGTTATCTCCTGGCTACTATCCACGGGATGTTTAAGTTTCCTCAGGCTCCATCATCCCTGATGGGTTCTTTGGCCCTGCTACTCATGCGCCATGGACCAGAAGCACTGATCACCTGGGAAATGTAAAAAATGCAGAATCTCAGGCCCAGGTCCAAAACAACTGAGTCAGAACCTGTATTTTAAAAAACGGTTCGAATGATTCCTTATTTGATAAGTATGTTTCACCCCAGTGCCCCGCAAGTTGTGGTCCTCAGATGTGCAGCATGCATATCACTTGAGAAGTTGCAAGGAAGGCAAATTCTGCCTCCTGTCACCCCAGCCCTACTAAATCAATAACTCTGAAGGTGAGGTCTAGTAATCTGGGTTTGAACAAGCCCTGCAGGTATTCTGATGCATGCTGAAGCCTGAGAACCACTGCGTCAGCTTAGACACGGACAGACTGGTCTTAAGAAATGAAGGAATTCTCGTGCACCCACAGCTGTCCGTTTCACCTAGGCGCAGCACTCTCAGAAGAGTCTTCCTTAGAAATGAACCCAAATGTCTCCCGGTAACTACCAATTGGACCATCCCTACCAAAAGGAACAAAGACAACAAATTTCAAACTTTCTTCCACATAGAAATCCCACAACATTCAAAACCAGCTACGAAGTCTTCTTTTCTATAGGCAAAATGTCTACATACTGAGACACAGATACACACACAGATATACTTTGCTTATATACTATGCATATAAATATAATAATATATGTTACTAAAAACACTACAATGATTTTGTTGGGTGCGATAAGGGCACTATAACTATAATAAAAGTAACTCCTATATATAGAAAAATTATGAATACAAATATACAATTATATATTCTCTCTATATATATATATTTTTATATATATGGACTTCCTTGGTGGCTCGGTGACAAAGAATCCACCTGCCAATGAAGGAGACATGAGTTTGATCACTGGGTCAGAAAGATCCCCTGGAGTAAGAAATGGCAACCCACTCCAGTATTCTTGTCTGGGAAATCCCATGGATAGAGGAGCCTGGCTGTCTGCAGTCCATGGGGTCACAAAGAATAGGCCATGATTTAGTGATTAAACAACTACACACACACACACACACACACACACACACACACACACACACACACACACACACACACACACACACACATATAAGACACCATACAGAAAATCTCATACTAACTCAGAGAAGAGTAAAATTATCATCTTTCTCATTCTAGAATGAAACATAAACAATCAGGAGTTACTTTAACACTGTTTTTGGCAGCCCCCCTCATTCACCAGCCTTATGGTCAATCCAATTCCCTGAGTGCTGTATTAACAATATTTTTTAAGTCTTTTCACTCCACGGGATTTCTCCTNGAATGAAACATAAACAATCAGGAGTTACTTTAACACTGTTTTTGGCAGCCCCCCTCATTCACCAGCCTTATGGTCAATCCAATTCCCTGAGTGCTGTATTAACAATATTTTTTAAGTCTTTTCACTCCACGGGATTTCTCCTTCTACAAATACCATCCTTTGAGAGGTCACTTTGGTCTCTCAATTCCCTCCACTGAGTCTCCAGTCTTGCTTCCGTTTGGCCACAGTATGGAGTGGTGTTGGGCAATCTGGATGGAGATATTAAAGAAGACTATTTCTTTTACAATCACTATTTCTTTTCACTAACTTCTTTCCATTCAGAAAAATTAACTCAATGACTGTGCTAACTATACCAAAAACTGAGTATGGTTTACTAAACATCATGTCAGTCAGTTCAGTGGCTCAGTCGTGTCTGACTCTTTGCAACTCCATGAATTGCAGCACGTCAAGCCTCCCTGTCCATCACCAACTCCCGGAGCTCACTCAAACTCACGTCCATCGAGTAGGTGATGCCATCTCATCCTCTGTCGTCCCCTTCTCCTCCTGCCCCCAATCCCTCCCAGCATCAGGGTCTTTTCCAATGAATCAACTCTTTGCATGAGGTGGCCAAAGTACTGGAGTTTCAGCTTCAACATCAGTCCTTCCAGTGAACACCCAGGACTGATCTTCTTTAGGATGGCCTGGTTGGGTCTGCTTGCAAAGTAACATAAATCATCAGCATCATAATCCCATCAATTTTATTAAACTGTATGATATTATCATATCACATTAAGAAAGTTAGACCTGGGCTTGAAGTTCTCTGGGACGTCCTTAAAAAATACTACCTGCTTATTTTGTAATAACCTATAAGGGAAAAGGATCTGAAAAAGAATAAATAATATACAACTGAATCACTTTGTTATACATCTGAAAACACAACATTGTAAATCAACTATACTTCAATATAAAACAAAAATCAAGTAAAAAAATGCTACCTGAACCCACAGATTATAAATAACAGACCTCAGAAAGCCTCATGATAAGCATGGATATATGTATATATACAATTTGATTCACTTTACCTGAAACTAACACAACATTGTAAATCAAGTACACTCCAAAAAAAATTTTTAAAAAGAACTTCCCTGGCAGTCCAGTGGTTAAGAATCCACCTGCCAAAGCAGGAGATAAGGGTTTGATTCCTGGTCCAGGAAGATTCCATATCCTGTGAAGGAATCAAGCCCATGTGTCACAACTACTAAAGTCCACACACCTAGAGCCTGTGTTCCACAACAGAGACCAGTGCAATGAGAAGCCCGTGCACTGAAGCCAGGGAGTAGTACCCGCTTGCCGTAACGAGAGACAGTCCACGCTCAGCAACAAGACCCAGCATAGCCATAAATAAATAAATGCTTTTAAAAATACAAAAAGAGAAAGAAATACACATGACTTCAATTTTAAATGCAGTCCAAGGTGGCCCATGAATGAGTGGAGCACAGAGGGGAGAGACATGAGTATGTCTACCAAGGAAGGTGGGCTTTCCAGGTAGTGCTAGTGGTAAGGAACCCACCTCCCGATTCAGGAGATATAAGAGACATGGGTTGGATCCCTGAGCTGGGAAGATCCCCTGGAGGAGGGCATGGCAAACCATTCCATTCTCTTGCCTGGAGAATGCCATGGACAGAGGAGCCTGGCAGGCTATATAGTCCATAGGATCACAAAGAGTCAGACACGACTGAGTGACTAAGCATGCACCAAGGAACGTAGTTATCAGCATTGAACCTGGCAAATAACATGCAGCCACTCAGAATACATTAAGTTGCACTTTCATTTACCTGCTGCTAACGCAGGAATGCAACAACCACCTTGATATGTTTGGGCTTCAAATGCTCTGCATGATTAACTGTGGTTATTCCTCTGGGATGCTGCTGCTTGCTGTTCAGTCGCTCAGTCATGTCCGACTCCCTGTGACCCCATGGACTGTAGCCTGCTCATGGGATTCTCCAGGCAAGAATACTGGAGCAGGTTGCCATTTCCTCCTCCAGGAGATCTTCCCTACCCAGGGATTGAGCTGGTGTCTCCTGCGCTGGCAGGCAGATTCTTTACCACTGAGCCACCTGGGAAGTCCTACTCTTCTGGGACACTTGCTATATACCCAGGGCCATTTGGCTGCCCATCTACATCTGTTGAAAACTTCAGTGCTCATCTCAAAGGCTATCTTCCCCAAGTTTTTCTTGAACCTATACACCTCTCTTCAAACCTTCCATTAATACTATTGTATTACCACTTCTTTGACATTGTTCTCATTCTCCAGATCACTGCAGTCATTTGGTCGTTTGTCTCCTCCCCAGCATCAGGAAGTGACTTCCTCAATGACCAGTGCCCACTCCTCCTCTTCTCTGAAAGCCTGGCACATGCTACCATGGCACACAGCATTGGACTTCCACCCAATATCCACCCCTCTTTTCTTGCAAACAAAACTCTTCTATGTGGAAAGCTTTATGAATCATGACCTATCTAAGACAAGCATAAAAATTGGATTCTTGTCTTTCAAATATCTATTTTCTCTGGTCCCCTAACAGCTACTGGAGGTGTGGGAAAGACTGAGAAATAGTTTTTCTCGTATTAAAAGAACTATTTCTTTTTCTACTCTGCCTCTTTCTACCTCTTATTATAAAGGGTAGTGTTTGGAGCAGTGGCAGCCACCGTAGGATCAAGAGGTGACAAGCTTAAAGGCAAAAACTGAACACTGACAACGACAGAGTAGAAAGGCAGAAAGAGCCTGGGTTTCTACTGGGTTTGTAAAGTTACTGCATCCAAAGTAGAACCAACAACCTACATTATAGAAGATAAACAGCTCCTTCATTTAGCTAACATCAACATGTAACGTTACGTAGCCAAAAGCATCACTAACACAGCCACTGAGGAAACAGTGTCAGACTTTATTTTGGGGGGCTCCAAAATCACTGCAGATGGTGACTGCAGCCATGAANTTCTTCTGCTTCAGATATTCTGCTATTGATTCCTTCTAGAGTATTTTTAATTTCAGTAATCATGTTGTTTGTCTCTTTATGTTTATTCTTTAATTCTTCTAGGTCTTTGTTAATTGATTCTTTCATTTTCTCCATTCTGTTTTCAAGGTTTTTGATCCTCTTTACTATCATTATTCTGAATTCTTTTTCAGGGAGTTTGCCTATTACATCTTCATTTATTTGGACTTCTGTGTTTTAGTTTGTTCCTTCATTAGTGTAGTATTTCTCTGCCTTTTCATTATTTTTTTTTTAACTTACTGTGTTTGAGGTCTCCTTTTCCCAGGCTTCAAGGTTGAGTTCTTTCTTCCTTTTGGATTCTGCCCTCCTGAGGTTGGTCCAGTGGTTTGTGTGAGTTTCTTATAGGGTGAGATTTGTGCTGAGTTTTTGTTTGTTTTTCCTCTGATGGGCAGGGCTGAGTGAGGTGGTAATCCTGTCTGCTGATGATTGGGTTTATATTTTTGTTTTGTTTGTTATTTAAATGAGGCATCCTGCACAGGGTGCTACTGTTGGTTGGGTGCTGTGGGGTCTTCTGTTGAAGTGGTTTCCTTTGTGTGAGTTCTCACTATTTGATACCCCCTAGGGTCAGTTCTCTGGTAGTCTAGGGGCTTGGAGTCAGTGCTCCCACTCCAAAGGCTCAGGGTTTGATCTCTAGTCAGGAATGAAGATTCAACAAGTGGTTTATTATGGTGNTTTCCTTTGTGTGAGTTCTCACTATTTGATACCCCCTAGGGTCAGTTCTCTGGTAGTCTAGGGGCTTGGAGTCAGTGCTCCCACTCCAAAGGCTCAGGGTTTGATCTCTAGTCAGGAATGAAGATTCAACAAGTGGTTTATTATGGTGTTAAGTGAGATTAAAACAAATATCCAAAAATGAGAAACCAAAGATGAACCCCAGACAAATGGCAGTTACATCAGGCAAATAATAATTAAAATAAAAGAACGTACACATATACATATACACCCATAAACCAAATCAGAACAGTCCAACAAAAATAAAGTACAGTAGATCGACCTGGTGAACAAAGGAAACCAAAAATTATATCTATCAGAACAAAACTAACTAAAGCACAAACTGGAAAACAAAACTAAAGCAAGGTGCCAACTGGGGAATAAATCAATGAAAATAAAACTAACAGATATGTTAAGGGGAAAAGAAAGAAAGAATAGATATGCAAAGTTGAATAAAGAGAGATAAACACTTATATACATTAAAGATTAACTGCAAGGGGAAAAGAACAGTAGGAAAAGCAAACAAAGGAATAAACAGGAGTTAATATTAATCATTTTGATAACTGAGTTTATGTACAGTGGTTTATGGGTAACACTAGTTTTCTCCTATAAAATCTCCCTCAATGCTTACATCTCCTAAACCCCTTTTCATTTTTTAAAACTTTTTATTTTATATTGGAGTATAGTCTATTAACAATCCTGTGATAAGCTCAGGTGTTCAGCAGAGGGATTCAGCCATACATATACATGTATCCATTCTCCCCCAAACTTCCCTCCTATCCAGGTTACCACATAACATTGAGCAGAGTTCCCTATGCTGTATAGTAGGACCTGTTGGTTATACACTTTAAATGTAGCAGAGCATCACATTCTTAAAAGTGTGCAAAGAGAGGTGAATGAAGAGTTCAAAGTAGGCTCCACAGATCATAAGAAATAATCAGCATGGACATCCGTCTGCCCAGAAACATCCCTTACTTATTCTGGGGGCTATTGTTTACACTCTTTAAAAGGCTTCCTGAGGGAGACACCAAGTTCCCTTTTCAAAATAAAACTCATGTATCAGGGGGATGGAACCATCTGTAAACACAAACTATCTGCTAGCATGTTGGCAGGAGTGGTTTATCATGTTTATGCTTCTTTGGAAGGCTGAGTGGAGTGAAGCACTGGGCCAATATGAGAAAAGAGGCCAGAAGGAGGCTTNCTCTTTTCTGGCATTTATTATTATTTTTTATTTCTTTGTTCTCTCTCTCTCTCTTTTTTTTTTTTTTTTTTGGTAAAAAAGATGCACTGATTTTCATTTAATTTTTGACTAAGCCTTTTACCGCCTCTTTGTTGGCATATTTCTGATGTCTCTTTGTGATTTTCTTTTATCTAAACAGTATTCCACTCAGCTTTTAATCTTTCAAACCTATTCTACCAACACTGTCTCTTTTAATCTTCTTTCAGTGTCCCTTTTTGTATAGTTCTTGATCTTCTGGCTTAGTTTCCCACTTTATCAAAAATGACTCACCATCCTGCTTTGTTTTATGATTAAGAATCTTAGATGAAAATGATTTTATAATAAGTAGAAGAAAGTTGTCAATGGTATAAAACTTTTAATGACATGCTAATTCATTAGCTTAATGTCAGATTAAATTTAACTAGGAGGTGTTCCCCTATGTTGATTGAAATATTTCACATGAATTGCAAACCTGCATCATTCATGTACTGCCTTCCACAGAGGAAATAAAGTTCCTCAAATGCACAGAATAGGTGGTGAGCAGTCCAGTTAATAGTTGTCTGTAGTGTGAAAAAATGGAAGGGATTATTTTCCTTGTACTCATTAAACTTAGTTTTTATTTCTTTTGTAGTGGTGTACATATGTATTTGACTCTGTCAGTAGCTTTAATGGCAATTTTTTCAAAAGAAATTAATAAATGTATGGAACAATATTGCTAAATTATAGTAACTTAAGGTAATATTAAACTGAAAATCATTTGAGATATATAAACCTCAAACATTGCTATAAGCAGAGAGAGCTAATATGCTACAAAATGTTAAAATAAACATTGCAAAAATGTGTAACCTTAAGTTACATTTTTGGCATTAAATGTTTTGAAACTCAAAACCAAAAACTAGACTATCAAATAAGCAGGCATATACTTTTTCTTAAATTGTATTATAGATATAATTACAATTAAATGCAATTTATTGTATTTAAATATTTCTTAAATACAATTTCTTAAATTGTATTATAGATATAATGTGTGTAAATAAGTATAATTATACATGTATGTATAGTTATATTAGTGGGGTTTTTTTTGTTAACCTCTGTACTAGATATTATTAACTTACAGTAGTATGCATAATGCAAGAGTTTTACTTCATTTTGTTTGTTTTTGCCTTCACATTTAAAGCTTATTCACATCTTGGCTGAAAATCTCCTGAGTAAAAATCTGTGCTGTGTTTTTATATTTAAAGATGAATAAACCAGAGTGATTTTCTTCCCAGGGCATAGGTAATCTGAAGGGGAAGACAGGCACAGAGTCATAATGAAAATTGTGGACAATGCTGTTTGGAACAGGGAGAAATAAAATGTTCTGAGAAAATAGCCCAAGAGGAAGTCAATTTATAAAATTGATATGACTACACATTTATTGAAGACTGAACAATTATATAGATATGATTTATGATGGACTCCTGATTGCCTTGACTTCATCAAGCTGGAATCAAGATTGCTGGGAGAAATATCAACAACCTCAGACATGCAGATAACACCACTCAAATGGCAGAAAATGAAGAGGAACTAAAGAGCCTCTTGAGGAAGGTGAAAGAGGAGACTGAAAAAGTTGGTCTAACATTCAAAAAACTAATATCATGGCATCTTGTCACATCACCTCATGGCAAATAGAAGGGGAAAAAGTGGTAGCAGTATACATATAATTTTCTTGGGTTCCAAAATCACGAGATGGTGACTGCAGTCATGAAATTAAAGGACACTTACTCCTGGGAAGAGAAGCAGAGACATCACTTTGCTAACAAAGGTCCATACAGTCAAAGATGTCCCAGTAGTCATGTATGGATGGGAGAGTTGGATCATAAAGTAGGCTGAGCACTGAAGAATTGGTGCTTTTGAATTGTGGTGTTGGAGAAGACTCTTGAGAGTCCCTTGGACTGCAAGGATACCAAATTAGTCAATCTTAAAAGAAATCAATCTTGAATATTCATTGGAAGGACTGATGTTGAAGCTGAAGCTC
>SJYV01054497.1:72137-151829 GCA_006410875.1 Neotragus pygmaeus | reverse complement strand
AAAGACACTTACTCCTTGGAAGGAAAGTTATGACCAACCTAGATAGCATATTAAAAAGCAGAGACATTACTTTACCAACAAAGGTCTGTCTAGTCAAGGCTATGGTTTTTCCAGTGGTCATGTATGGATGTGAGTTGGATTGTGAAGAAAGCTGAGTGCCAAAGAATTGATGTTTTTGAACTGTGGTGTTGGAGAAGACTCTTGAGAGTCTGTTGGACTGCAAGGAGATCCAACCAGTCCATCCTAAAGGAGATCAGTCCTGGGTGTTCATTGAAAGGACTGATGCTGAAGCTGAAACTCCAAATACTTTGGCTACCTGATGCGAAGAGTTGACTCACTGGAAAAGACCTGGATGCTGGGAGGGATTGGGGGCAGGAGGAGAAGGGGACGACAGAGGATGGGATGGCTGGATGGCATCACCAACTCAATGGACATGAGTTTGGGTGAACTCCAGGAGTTAGTGATGGACAGGGAGACCTGGTGTGCTGCGATTCATGGGGACGTAAAGAGCTGGACATGACTGAGCGACTAAACTGGGCTGAACTGATGATGTACATAAAATTACTATTTAATCAGTTAACAAACATTTATTGAACCTCTACACTTGTGGTCCCAACACCACTTCACATTACAATCTCCTGGCATTTTGAAATATATTGACAACTCAACTGGACTGGGGCTGTGCCATCAACTTTGTCAAATGCTCCCAGGGAATTCCAGAGAATGGCCGGAGTGAGGAACGGATTGTACACACTAAGGGTTAGAGTGGCATGAAGAACAGCAGCATCGGGGAAAGGAGGTGGTCTTAGAGGAGAACACCAGTAGTCTCAGAAGATGCCCCCTTCTACTGACAAAAAAAAAAAAAAAAAAAAACCTATGAAAGACATCAGTTCTGCAGGGAGAGAAACTGACCACTTTTCAACATGTTGGTGCTTACTGACAGCTGGGATCACGCGGCCAAAAGAGGCTAAGTGGTCAAAGGCTCGAGAGATGCAGCTGTAGGGACATTAGGCTGAGAGGTGTTGGTTGAAACCCCGGGATTACAGCACGTGGCTTGGAGAGGTCTGCGATGGGTCCCCAGATAGGAGCCCTGGAGAGGAGGAGACCATAGGGAGAGGGAGGGCAGGGGAGGCAGGAAGCGAAAAAGAGAAGTCCAGACATACAGGTTTCCAACAGGTGGCGCTAGTAGTAAAGAACCTGCCTGCCAAAGCTGGAGATACAGGAGATGTGGGTTCAACGCCTGGCTCAGGGAGACCCTCTGGAGGAGGCAACGGCACCCCACTCCAGTATTCTTGTCTGGAAAATCCCATGGACAGAGGAGCCTGGTGGGCTGCGGTCCGTGGGGTCGCTAAGAGTTGGACACGACTGAGTGACCTCACTTTCACTTTTCACTTTCATGCATTGGAGAAGGCAATGGCAACCCACTCCAGTGTTCTTGCCTGGAGGATCCCAGGGACGGGGGAACCTGGGGGGCTACGGTCCACAGGGTCATAAAGAGTCAGACATGACTGAAGTGACTTGGCACACATGCACACGTGTAACTAAGTCATTTAAGCATTCACTATAAAATGTTCAGAAATCTCAAAGTTTCAAGAATCACTTCNACGGGGGAACCTGGGGGGCTACGGTCCACAGGGTCATAAAGAGTCAGACATGACTGAAGTGACTTGGCACACATGCACACGTGTAACTAAGTCATTTAAGCATTCACTATAAAATGTTCAGAAATCTCAAAGTTTCAAGAATCACTTCTCACAAACAGGCAGAACTGTTTTTATTAATATAATTCTTGGAGGAAGTGCTTTAATGGTGAAATTACTACATAATCCACTCAAATACAACTTCAGAAAACACTGGGTCCCTGACTATTGTTAAGAAGGGAAACCAAAGAAGTATTCCCCACGCTGCAAGAGTTTATTGTATTGCAGGCCCAGACACCCCAAGATGAGACATTTAGATGATGTGGTAGAGGCGACAGCTTTGCTTTATAGAACAGAGAAGGAAAAACAAAGCTGAATTTTCATATTTGCACTTTCAATTATATACCCAGTGGAGAGTTAAGTGAAAGATGACAACAGGGACAACAATGACTAAATTATGACACATCCTTTAATGTCCTTTAAACTGTGTATATGTTTTTAAAGCACAAAAAGTCATTCACTGCAGAATTATTCATAAGAAGAATCTCTCTGCTGTATTACTGCCATACACTAACGTGCCACTTCAGTGCCTTAAGGACATGCATCTTAATTCTTTTCTTTAGTTGGAAAAAATGTATGGCTACATTAAGTATTTGGTATATACCTGCCAAATAAAAATGGAAAGAACACTTTCCCCCAATTAGAGGTTATCGTCCAACAAATAATCAAGAAGAGAGTAATCTCTAACACTCCCATAATCTCTGTGGTTTATTAGTATGGGTTTTTGAAATTAACCCCAGTTCCAAGTAAATTTTTTTTGCAGAATCTTTAACAGAAACACACACACATACATGTCTTCTTTTCCATGGAAGTTGAGGCTATGTTTGCCCCAACAGTGAAAAAAACCCAAGAGGTATCAGAGGCTCTGCATCCTCCCTAAAACCATAGCTAGAGCTTTACCACCAGAACCTCCCATCTGCTGTAAGCATGTACCTATCATCAGCAAGCATCCTTCTCAGCTTGACCTTTACCAGGAAAAGAAAGTGCCTAAATAAGATGCTCACTTCTGGCTCATTCGGGCTGGTAGGAGAAACGTCTCCTATTCCTCCCTTCTCTCCAAATAATAAGTTTTGTGGTCTGAACAACAGCCATCAAACATTAAACTCTGTAGCTAACAGTTCAGTTCAGTTCAGTCGCTCAATCGTGTCCGACTCTTTGCGACCCCATGAATCACAGCACGCCAGNGCCCTCTGCCGATGTTCGTGCTGTGTGCCGCGGTCACCCTGGGCCGAGGTCCAGGCTTTGTTCCGTGGTTGGCTGGTGATGATTTCCGAATTGTGTGCCACAGTCACCCTTCACTGAATTTCGGGCTGTGTGCCGCCATCGCCCTGCGCCGAGGTCTGGGTTGTGTGCCGCCGGTTCCCTGCGCCATGGTATGGCCTGTTTGCCACGGTTGCCCTGTGCCAAGGTCCGGGCTGTGTTCGGGGTTGGCTAGCGATGTGTTCCGAGCACTGTGCCAAGGTCACCCTGCACAAATTTCTGGGTTGTGTGCCACGGTCACCCTGTGCCGAGGTCTGGGCAGTGTGTGGCAGTCGTCCTGAGCCGAGGTCCGACCTGTGTGCTGTGGTCACACTGCTATGAGATCCTGAGTGTGTGGCCCAGTGAACATCTGCCGACATCCATGCTGTGTTCCAGAGTCGCCTTGACTTAATGTCCGGGATGTGTGCCGGGGTTGCCCTGCACTGAGGTTCGGGATGTGTGCCGGGGTTGCCCTGCACTGAGGTTCGGGATGTGTGCCGCAGTCGCCCTGCATCGAGTCCAGCCTGTGTGCCGCGGTCACCCTGTGCCGAACTCCGGTCTGTGTTCTGCGGTCGGCTAGTGTCAAGTTCCATGCTGTGTGCCGCGGTCGCCCCTCACTGAGTTTCGGGCTGTGTGCCGCGGTCACCCTGCACCAAGTTCCGGGCTGTGTGCTGCGGTCGCCTTTGGTCGAGGTCCGTGCTGTGTGCCAGGGTTNCCGGTCTGTGTTCTGCGGTCGGCTAGTGTCAAGTTCCATGCTGTGTGCCGCGGTCGCCCCTCACTGAGTTTCGGGCTGTGTGCCGCGGTCACCCTGCACCAAGTTCCGGGCTGTGTGCTGCGGTCGCCTTTGGTCGAGGTCCGTGCTGTGTGCCAGGGTTGCCCTGCATCAAAGTCCGGGATGTGTGCTGCGGTCACTCTTCAATGAGGTTCGGGCAGTGTGCCACGGTCACCCTTCACTGAGGTTCAGGCTGTGTGCAGCGGTCGCCCTGCTCGATGTGCATGATGTGTGCCATGGTCGCCCTGTGCCTCGGTCCGGCCTGTGTTCCGCGGTCGCCCTGTTCCGAAATCTGGGCTGTGTTCCACTTTCGGCTAGAAATGAGTTACTGGATGTGTGCCGCGGTCGCCCTTCACTATGTTTCGGTCAGTGTGCCACGGTCTCCATTTGCCAAGGTCCAGGCTGTGTGCTGTGGTCACCCTGTGCCGAGGTCTGGCCTATTTGCTGTGGTCACCCTGGGCCGAGGTCGGGGCTGTGTTCGGTGGTCGGCTAGTGATGAGTTACGGGCTCTGTGCCGCGGGCTCCCTGTACAGATTTCTGGGCTGTGTTCNGTGTGCTGTGGTCACCCTGTGCCGAGGTCTGGCCTATTTGCTGTGGTCACCCTGGGCCGAGGTCGGGGCTGTGTTCGGTGGTCGGCTAGTGATGAGTTACGGGCTCTGTGCCGCGGGCTCCCTGTACAGATTTCTGGGCTGTGTTCTGAGGTCGCCCTGCGCCGAGGTCCGGGCTGTGTTCTGCGGTCGGCTGGCGACGAGTTCCAGGCTGTGTTCTGCAGTCGCCCTGCACAGATTTCCAGGCTGTGTGCAGCGGTCAGCCTTCACTGAGGTTCGGGCTGTGTGCCGTGGGCAACCTACGCCGAGTTCTGGGCTGTGTTCTGTGGTGGGCTGGCGACGAGATCCGGGCTGTGTGCCACAGTCGCCCTTCATTGATATTCGGGCTGTGTGCCGTGGTCACCCTGTGCCGGGTCTGGGCTCTGTGCCGCGCTCGCCCTGCGCAGAGGTCCGGCCTATGTGCCGCAGTTGCCCAGTGCGGAGGTCTGGGCTGTGTTAAACAGTTGGCTAGTGACGAGTTCCAAGCTCTGTGCCATGGTGGCCCTGAACAGATTTTTGGGCTGTGTCCGCGGTCGTACTTCACTGAGGTTCAGGCTGTGTGCCGCAGTCGCCCGGAACCGAATTCCATGCTCTGTGCCGGGGTCGCCTGTGCCTCAGTCCGGATGTGTTCCACGGTCGCCCTGTTCTGAAATCTGGGCTGTGTTCCGTGGTCGGCTTGCTTCGAGTTACTGGCTGTGTGCTGCGGTCGTGCTTCTCTGAGTTTCAAGCAGTGTGCCACGGTCGCCCTTCGCCATGTTCCGGGCTGTGTGCCATGGTTGCCCTGTTCCGAGGTCTGGGCTGTGTGCCAAGGTAGCCTTCTTCAGAAGTCCTGGCTGTGTCCCGTGGTTGCCCTGTTCCGAGGTACAGGCTGTGTGCCCTGGTAGCCCTGTGAAGAGGTCCGGCCTGTTTTCCATGGTCGCACTACGTCAAGGTCCTGGCTGTGTTTTGGAGTCAACTAGCAATGCGTTCCAGGCTCTGTGCCTCAGTCGCCCTGCACAGATTTCTGGGCTGTGTGATGTGGTCGCCAATCNAATCCCAGGGCTGATCTCCTTCAGAATGGACTGGTTGGATCTCCTTGCAGTCCAAGGGACTCTGAAGAGCTAACAGCAATGAGGGGCAAAAAAAGCCCAAGTTTGTGCTTTTCCTCTTCTCATCTTTTGGGACAAAGTATGATACCTTAATAAACCTGAGATCAACAGTGCAAAGGTAAACACTGCCAGAGTTAATTTCATTATAAAATGGGACTTCCCCAAGAAATACTCAGATATGGAAAGGGTTGCCATGTCCTGAGAGAAGCAGGATGTTTAAAGATGAAGAACATGTCTGATCTTCATAGGTAGGCAGATGTGACTTTTGGTTTTCACATCCTTCCAGTCTAAGTTCAGATAGCAACTTAAATCTCATGTTCTTCATTTCCAACATGGGAACAGTTACCCCCAATGACCCTAGGTCAAACATTCTTTTAGAATCCTTACACATGCAATCCTCACAGAATCCTCAAAACAACCCTAAAAGATAGGTACCGCGTGCGTGGTAAGTCACTCAGTTGTGTCCAACTTTTTGCAACCCCATGGACTGTAACCTGCCAGGCTCCTCTGTCCATGGGATTCTCCAGGGAAGAATATTGGAGTGGGTTGCCATGCTCTCCTTCAGGGGATCTTCCCAACCCAGGGACAGAATCTGAGTCTCTTATATCTCCTGCACTGGGAGGCAGGTTCTTTACCACTAGTGCTACCTGGGAAGCCCCAAAAGACAGGTACTACGACATTCCTTTTACCAATGAGGTGAGAAGCTAGGGCACAAAGTGATTAAATAACTTGCCCGAAGTCAAATGGCAAACAAATATGAAGCTTGGATTCAGACAATCTTGTTCCAGAATGTGTGCCTTTAATTGCTATACCATAGCTCCATTATAAGGCTATTAAAAGATTAAATGAAATAATGCACACAGCACATGAACTGACAGTCATTCCAAAAAATGGTAACTATAACTGCAGATAATTATTACTGACATAAAAATAATAACAATATTTTTATTCTATATAATATTATACAGTCTATATAATTATATTGTTGTTCTTAAGCTGAATGTATTAGACATGCTTGAACAGAAGCTGGAGGTCTCTACCAAATGATCACAAGGATTCTTTTCCATTCTATGAGATTATTCCATGGTGGGTCAGTCTGGTTCTTTGAACTTTATGATATCTTATGATATTCTTCCCCTGGCCTAGGTCCCACAATCCCATCGCCACCCAGCAAACCTCTACCAAAAGAAAATATAGATGACTTTGAATATTCTGGAAACCACATCTGCAAGAAGCAGACCAAACTACTGAAAATGGAAGACTTGGGCTACTGTTCAAATTTTCAAGATGCAGCCTCAGCTGTCGATACAAACATCTGCTGGATTCTGAAGTCGCAGCTCCATTTGGAGACTGCCCAACAAGAAGAGTTAGAGTTCTTTATTTCTTTTCTAGTATTGCATAAGGCAAGACAGACATCTCTGTGAGCTGCTGTCTCTCAGAACAAGTCACCAGGGATAGGATCTCTGAAAGCCAGAGAGTAATGTCAGCAACAGTACAATTTCTCCAACAAAACTGCCTCATTACAGATTTCCTTCTTGGCACAACTTGTACTTTTAAAAATAGTAGCCCAATTTCACAAGCAAGTTGGAACCTACTGATTCTGACTTCTAAAATACTGCATTCCTTCTGTTGTTAGTAATGCTCAAAGTATGTCTCTTAAAATTATTTGCCATGCTGTCCTTTAAACAGGGCCAATGACTTTCTTCCTGAGACAAAACCATGAGAACTGGAAGCCCTGGAGAATGAGAGAATCATTATTTTACTGACATGTTTAATAATGAACTTAGAGTGGTTCCCATTTTCCCCATCAATGTCCCTCCCCTTGGTGATTTGAATGCTCATGCTTTGAAAGATGTTGAAGCTGGACAATCCTTAAATTTAAAAGAATTTTCATATTATAAAGTTTTCCCCACAGTGACCACATGGTTCAATTATCAAAAACTACATTTAAGGAGAAAATCCAAAGTTAGTTATTAATTTATACGCTAGGCTTGGACAGACATTTTTTTGTGCTAAAAATATAAATGTCAAAAGTATATATATAATTGTCATTTCTCAATTATTAAATTGTGGAATTATGGTCTCCTGCAATGCTTAAATATAGACAACTGAAGTATTCAGTAAAAGAATTAAATGAATTCATGTTCGTGGTAATAATAATTTTAAAGGTTATTTAAGGAAAAAGTCCAAAATATTTAATTTTCATTGTTTTCCTATCGTCCAGCTTCCAATGTCAGAAATCAACTATGAGGAAGCTTAAATTATTTTTCCATCACACATGCACGTATGGGCAGACATGCACAGGTGACTGGAGTCCATTTATGGTGGGGACGAGTCAGAACTGGAACTCAGGTGTACTTTGGTCTGGTTGTGATGATGCTATAAGGTCAGTCTTGATACTTTGTCCAACCCGTTTGCCTCACTGTGACTTAACTTGAACCGGATAATCTCACAGGTTCCTTGTCATTCCATAACCGTTCTCATTCTTTCCTCCTCATTCTTCTCCATAATTAATGAAATAAATTTCTACTAGAAACAGACTCACTTTCAGTTTCCACTAGCTATTATTTCTCTTTCACTGAAGAATTATTTCCTTAAAAAAATAAAAATAAGACTAACCCAAGAGGCAGATTCTTCTATTCTGTTGACACCTGTTTCAGTGGCTTTGACAAGTTCATTTGACAAGCAATCAACTTTTGCTCAATAAATATAGAGAAAAAGGTAACCAGAGGCAGGGAATAAGAAACAAAGGTAGACAAAGAGCAAGAAGGAAGGAAGACTAACAGAGAAAGTATGTTGCTAAGAAAGATGACTTGAGGATAAGTTACTAGGCAAGGTCATCCTCACTCTTTATCCCACACAAGCCTCTTAACACCATTGAAAGATACGTATAGCTATGATATGTATAGCTATTCCATGTCAGAGATTGGAAAACAGCAGCTCAGAGAGGTTGAAAACCTTGGGAAAAGTTGGACAGAATGTAGCTAGCTCGGGTGGGATCTCATCTACATTATGTCTGAAGCACATCCTCTCCAGGGGAAGGGAAGGAAGTAAGGCCTACAGAGTGGAACAGCAGTACTTGCTGCAAGTCATACACGGTAAGACGGTTCATTCCATCATCTTTACAACAATCATGTGGTAAGCAATTAAGCACTATTCACCTCATTTCTTTTAATTTTTATTTGGGGGGGGCTACTCTTCTGGGACTTCGTTGCTGCACAGACTTTTCTTTTAGTATCAGAGAACAGGAGCTACTCTCTAGCTGCAGTGTGCGGGCTTCTCATTGTTCTGGCTTCTCTCACTGCAGAGCATGGGCTCCAGGGCATGCGGCTTCAGTAGTTGCAGCTTGGGCTCTAGAGCACAGGCTCAATAGTTGTGGCGCACGGGCTTAGTTGCTCCGCGGCATATTCCCAGATCAGGGATTGAATCCGTGTCCCCTGCATTCGCAGGCAGATTCTCTACCACTGAGCCACTTGGAAAGCCCTTCACCTCATTTTCCAAATGAGAGAAGGTGGGCCCGGAGAGGCTGATTTGCTCAAGATGGTAACAGCTGGGAGGTGGCAGAGCTGAGGTTTAAACTCAGAACATTCCAACTCCAAAGCGAGTTTTCAGGCTGCATTTCTTACAGAAAAGATCACAAAATTACAGCACAGAAGCTTCAGCCTACACAGGAGAGGCATAAAAGCACTGCCTCTGAGTCCAGCCTGCAGTAGTTTCTTCCTTCTAGTCCTCTGGAAAGCGCTGGCAACAGCAGCCACATTTCTTTAGGAGCTGCCATCAGTACTCTATATAAAGTGACTCCTGCGCAGAACTGCCATCAGGATTTCATGCTTATCAGTCGTTCAGGTAACCAGGCCTTTAAGTAACAATGGTCTGATCAGCTAGCTCCTCAAAAAGCCCACATTCCAAAAAAATGTCTCAATCTGACACCTTTCCAAGTAGCAGGCACTCTTAATTACTGAGCAAGGAAAAAAAAAATAGCTACAAAAATATGGAAGAAATGCACTGTATCACTAACAAGGCTGGAAACAATTTCTTACCTGTTCTAAAGTGAAGAAGTTTCAGGAGGAATGGCTACATTATGGCTTAATAATATTATTCTACAGACAACAGGATTAAACCCAGGGCCCTTTTTGTCAATGTGGCAACAGGAAACAAAGCCTGTTTAGAGAGCTATAAAAACTTTGCATGCTGCACACATATTTTACCCCAAAGGAACATGGCTTTCACCTTTTGCTATGAATCTGGAGACTTTTTAATTTTTTTCTACCAATGTAAATTCATGCACTGAAGTCCCTGGTCTTTTAATTATAGAAGTAGAAAAGCATATTCATTTTAAGTGACTCTAAAAACCCCAAATAATTTTTCCCCAGGTATCAATAAGGGAACCAGCAAAAGATGCTGTTCCAGGGAAGTAATATTTGTAAACTAAAAACCTAGACTCAGATTTTACAGAAAGAGGCTGAATGGATGGATTCAAATTTTAACTCAACATTTCAGAAATCATTGGTTTAAAAGTTTATAACTGGGGAAAAACAAAGCAAGAGTGCATGCATGTTTAAATTCCACTGTTTCCCAGTGGTATCCTAGTCATTTCCTCTGAAAAGAAAGATGAGAACAGGAATGCCACTATCTACAGAAGGAAATTGCAAGCAATAAATGTTGCAGGCACTGTTTGAGGATACCAGATAGTCAGCCACCTATAGAGTCAAAGCTATGGTTTTTCCAGGTGTCATACACGGATGTGAGAGTTGGATCATAAAGCAGGCTGAACAATGAAAAATTGATACTTTCAGATTGTGGTGCTGTAGAAGACTCTTGAGAGGCTCTTGGACAGCAAGGAGATCAAGCTAGTCAATCCTAAAGGAAATCAACCCTGAATAATCATTGGAAGAACTGATGCTAAAGCTCCAATACTTTGGCCACCTAAGGAGAAGGGCCAACTCACTGGAAAAGACCTTGATGCTGGGAAAGATTGAGGGCAGGAGGAGAAAGGGGAGACAGGATGAGATGGCTGGGTGGCATCACCGACTCAATGGACATGAATTTGAGCAAACTCCAGGACATAGTGAAGGACAGGGAAGCCTGGTGTGCTGCAGTCCACAGGGTCACAAAGAGTCAGACATGACTTAGCAACTGAAGAATAACAGCCATCTAAGAAAGGGAGGAGGTAACCTCAAGCTGCCGCTGCTGCTGCTAAGTCACGTCAGTCGTGTCCGATTGTGCGACCCCATTGATGGCAGCCCACCAGGCTCCCCCATCCCTGAGATTTTCCAGGCAAGAACACTGGAGTGGGTTGCCATTGCCTCTTCCAATGCATGAAAGTGAAAAGTGAAAGTGAAGTCACTCAGTCATGTCCGACTCTCAGCGACCCCATGGNGGCAGCCCACCAGGCTCCCCCATCCCTGAGATTTTCCAGGCAAGAACACTGGAGTGGGTTGCCATTGCCTCTTCCAATGCATGAAAGTGAAAAGTGAAAGTGAAGTCACTCAGTCATGTCCGACTCTCAGCGACCCCATGGATTGCAGCCTACCAGGTTCCTCCATCCATGGGATTTTTCCAGGCAAGAGTACTGGAGTGGGGTGCCATTTCCTTCTCAAGCTAGGTGAGTCCAATGAGCAGAGATGCAAGTACCTCCAGTGATCAACTCAGCCCCACAGAGGCAGCAACAGAAACCACCACCAGGACTATGCAGACTGGTACAGAGACAGCAGGCCAAGTGAGCTGGACACCTCACCAGGCACCTGCTCTTGTTGACCCAATATTCTGGTGCCTCAGATTCCTGCAGTCCCGCTCTGCTGGCCCTCTGTCAGTTTGGGAACCCCCACAGCAGCAGACATAACTCCTCTAAAAATAACCAGACCCCAGCAACTGGTTCTAGCAGCCTTCTGGTCTAACTCTGGCCCCACACTGCAGACCTTTATCACAAAGCATTGCCAATGTAATCCCAGTTGGATATAGAGATTGCTGCCATTGACCCCTTGGATGGCCCAGCCATGGGATTTCCTCTTGTCCTGTCTTGAGAATGGTGATCTGGCCAAAAACTGAAGCCCTTACCACAAAGGGCAGCTAGGAAGTTCAGAAGGTAGGGCTGACTCTCTAGGCTTCCGTGATTACAGGATGCACTACATAGCACTGTACACTGAAACCTCCTATTGATTTGTGAGAAAACATAAGAAAATACATAATTTTGTGGCATTAATTCATATAGTGTATACAAATTCCATTAGCACAGCTGTATAGTATTCCACCATGTAAATAACAACCCCGCAATACTAAGCATTCTACTATTAATTTAAAAAGGTTTAAGGCAGTAATGAGCATACATGACTGTGTGTACACAGTGTGCAAATGTGATGAACACATGCACAAATACATGTGCTTCAGTTCACTTCAGTCGCTCAGTCGTGTACAACTCTTTGCAACCCCATGAATCGCAGCACACCAGGCCTCCCTGTCCATCACCAACTCCCAGAGTNATGAGAGCTCTTAGGGGTCAGAAATCAACTGGAATATGTTTTCCCTGCCTGGTGGCTCGTTCAACATTTTCTTTGACCCGGTGCCAAATTTCTAAATCAAAACTACCTTTATTTCGAAACCAAGGATTTCATTTAACCACTGTTTGAAAGCAAGCCTCTATTCACTGGCACGAAACCACAAGTCCCTGAGCTTTAAACAAATGGTAAAGTAAAGTAGAGAAATGATGGGGCTTTCCAGTCGTTTGACCTTTGTCTTAATACTTAGCTATCTCAATAGGTCCCATCCTCAATAGGCCCTGAATCCCTCCGTCCTAAATGCCATGTGTACCAGAGTCCCTGTTCAAGCACCGCTTGTTGGGATCCTTTAATGGACCAGAACCTTGCGATCCGGAGTCAATGATAAGAAATTGAAAGCTATATATTTAGAGAGAGAAATAAAGAAAGACANCCTGAATCCCTCCGTCCTAAATGCCATGTGTACCAGAGTCCCTGTTCAAGCACCGCTTGTTGGGATCCTTTAATGGACCAGAACCTTGCGATCCGGAGTCAATGATAAGAAATTGAAAGCTATATATTTAGAGAGAGAAATAAAGAAAGACACAGTGACCCAAGCTCTGATGGAGCAAAGGTGCTTTAATGATCTTTCTGTGAGTATATATATAGGCTGTTGTACAAGAAATTTCTTTCAATAATGATAAAGATCAGAAAACCAAATGTACAGCAACTGTTACCAAGGGAACAAGGGATTAATAATGGTTACAAGGTCAGGAGACAATCCATATCTTAAGAAAGAGGATGGAGACTAAGCAGTTTGTCATAAGGAGAATGTTTACTGAAGGAGATTCAAGCCTCTCTCATCTTATGACCTCAGTTCTGGGAGCAGTGTGCTGTTCCACTCGTTTCTGACAACAAAAACTGAGAAGGAACAGAGGATTTAAAAGAAACAGCACACAGGAATCCTCCTGTTAAAGATTCCCTGACAGGAATCTAGTAAACTCTGCTCTGGATAAGTGTCAGGGCACGTTCAACTTTAAGGGATCCAATTTGTTGCATTTTCTTCCTTTGTGTAAGTTCAAGGACTTTCAGTTTCTTGTCAGTGAATAGAGGCTTATCTCCAAACGGTGGTTGAACATAATCCCTGGTTCCCCAATGAAGGCAGTTTCAATTTAGAAATTTGGAACCAGATTAAAGAGAATCTTAAACGAGCCTCAAGATGGGGAAAAACTATTCCAGTAGACGTCTGGTCCTATGGGTTCTTATTAAAGCTGTGATTCTGCCATTTCAAGGCAATTCTAGCCCCTCCCCTCCCCCATATTCAACAATAGGCAGAACACTTGTTACATTAATATGAATTAGATGATGAAACTTTACAAAAGACTTAATTAGAACAACAGAAAATATTTCAGTTTTCCCACCAGCCCTGCCCCAAGTGCTCCTCTTCCTTCTCTTGCAACGGACACAAAACCGAGGTGGTGAGGTGAAGTCGCTCAGTCGTGTCCGACTCTTTGCGACCCCTTGGATTGTAACCTACTAGGCTTCTCCGTCCATGGGATTCTCCAAGCAAGAATCCTGGAGTGGACTGCCGTTTCGAAAGACCCCTCAATTCAAGTAGAAGTTGACCCTGATGGTTCTTCTGAGGCTCTTTGTGACACTAGGGCTGACAATGGTTTTCTTGGTGACAATGATAAGCCTCTGGCACGCACTTGTGTTTATGAAAAAATACTATCCACTCACTCTCCTTCACGATGAAGGCTTTTTTAGCTACTGGCTTTGCAGTCTCGAATCTTTGAGGCCGATGGTTTCTCTGTTTTTCCTGTTTTTGAGAAGCTGAGCACTGAAGAATTGATGATTTTGAACTGTGGTGTTGGAGAAGACTCTTGAGAGACCCTTGGANCATCTCAGGAGACAGGAAAGGTGGCCTGGTATTCCCATCTCTTTCAGAATTTTCCAGTTTGTTGTGATCCACACAGTCAAAGGCTCTGGCATAGTCAATAAAGCAGAAATAGATGTTTTTTTGGAACTCTCTTGCTTTTTCCATGATCCAGCGGATGTTGGCTCTTTGACCTCTGGTTCCTCTGCCTTTTCTAAAACCAGCTTGAACAGCAGGAAGTTCACGGTTCACATATTGCTGAAGCCTGGCTTGGAGAATTTTGAGCATGACTTTACTAGCGTATGAGATGAGTGCAATCGTGTAGTAGTTTGAGCATTCTTCGGCATTGCCTTTCTTTGGAATTGGAATGAAAACCTTTCCCAGTCTTGTGGCCACTGCTGAGTTTTCCAAATTTGCTGGCATACTGAGTGCAGCACTTTCACAGCATCATCTTTCAGGATTTGAAAGAGCTCAACTGGAATTCCATCACCTCCACTAGCTTTGTTCGTAGTGATGCTTTCTAAGGCCCACTTGACTTCACATTCCAGGATGTCTGGCTCTAGATGAGCGATCACACCATCGTGATTATCTGGGGCGTGAAGATCTTTTTTGGACAGTTCTTCTGTGTATTCTTACCACCTCTTCTTACTATCTTCTACTTCTGTTAGGTCCATACCATTTCTGTCATTATTGAGCCCATCTTTGCATGAAATGTTCCCTTGGTATCTCTGATTTTCTTGAAGAAATCTCTAATTTTTCCCATTGTGTATTACAATCTAAATCTGACCTCTCATCAAGAATCTTACTTTATTTTGACAGTTACACAGTATGTAACTGTTTTATTTAGACGTATAATATTGGGGTCTTTCCTGGTAACTCTGTGGTAAAGAATCTTGCTGGCAATGCAGGAGACACCAGTTCCATTCCTGGGTTGGGAAGATCCCCTGGAGAAGGAAATGGCAACTCACTTCAGTATCCTTGTCTGGAAATCCCATGGACAGAGGAGCGTGGCAGACTATAGTCCGTGGGGTTGCAAGAGTCAAAATAAACAACAGCGATAAGATGTGTAATTATTTTCTATATTCAAACAACCCTATGTTCTACCTTTAAAGACTTTCCACTAATTACCAGTAAAGAAAATTTTGAATTTATCAAATTTGTGGGAGATGTTAAAATTGGTTTCATTCTTCCTTTGCATTCTATGGACCTGAACTAGATTCCCTTTTAACTCTTACTTCCCTTCCCAGCTATCAGCAGAACAAGCAGGCTGGTTAAGTAGAGATGGATACGTTCAGGCATAGAAAGAATATCCACTAGGAGGAGATGTTATAGAGAAAACTGAAGTAATGGATGGTAGTTAAGTTGATCCATAGGTCTCAACCTGTACTATATCATGTGTGACATTTTTACTGCAGCTTTCAATTATAAGTAAGATGTTTTATTTGTGATTTTTATCAATAAAATGTACTTCTAATAATACAGTAATACATATTTTTTCTTTACTACTATAAATACAGTAAAATTTATATGCAACCTCATTTCTAGTTTTCACTTAATTATTTTTGTATGCCTACCATAGCAACAATAATTTACATTAAAATTTAATTCTGCTTCTCTGTTGATTCTTCAAATCAAATTTAAGTGTTTAATAGGTTATATATTGAGCTTCCATAGTGAAATTAGGAGACATGGCCTTTGTGTGCCTTATCTACCTAAGGACATTTTTGGTAGACATCTAAGGCAGACTTAAAGGCTTTTAGAGATAGAGTAGGGAAAAATAATCAGCCCACCCCAGAGGAAAATGCATCTTTAAATAAACTGTCACTAAATAACCTAACTTGGTAGTTAAATCATAAACCCAGAAAGGTAGGAATTTCAGTTAATGCTTGGTTGAAAGAATAAACGAACAGACTTCAGGATGCTCCTCTTGGTGTATCAGTGGACTGCTACTAGAAATAAGTGAGTAGTTAGCTAAGCTTTGATAATAGTTTTGGATCTGGACACAGGGTATAATGGAATTTTGCTTGAACAACTAAGTAACAATGGCCAACATTATTAGATTGAGTAAAGGACTCAGATCTATAGCTTTCACAGCTATAAAGAATACCTAAATTAATATATTGTTTTCTGACTCTCCTGGCTGACAGTTGGGAAATTTACTGGAAACAGCCACTTTTTTCTATTGTTACTGTTTGAATCTTGAGAGTCTAAGTCATCATGTTCATCAAAAAGGAAATGAACATTCTCAAATATGTAGTAAGGATTACTCTTAACATAAAATATTGGTATATGTTGTAAAAGGTAATACTTCTAAAATAATTTAAGAATAATCTAAGTACTAATATGTTATTGGATTTGGAATGTGAACAAACTGACAGCAAATGTAAAAACTGCAAAATAAGAAGCACACGATTCATAAAACCTAGGTACTCAAAAACAACAACAGAGATCATTTTAAAGTCCCGTAATCATTTGCCTAAGAATAAGAAGGTAGCCATTCAAACAAATTCCCCGAACAAGTGAATTGATTTGAACTACTACAAATAATTAAAATTCCTCTGTTGCTGATTACATTTATTTAGGCACAGCTCTAAAGTTGTAAGAATACTGTGATGTTTTGTTGTTTTTGAAACACCGTCTAATGCATATTCTCTTTCAAAGAATTCTCCCAGGGAAACCTGTGTGCTAATGACAAAATGTTACCAAATCCAGCACATTTTGTCTGTCTTTTTCTACTACTTTACTAGCTATAGTAACAAACAAACCTCACTACTTCATACCAAAAAGGGTATTGCTCCATTTGATGAACACCTTATTCCCTGTATATGAATTTTGCTTATTTATAAAAACCAGGTCCATCAAAACAGTAAAAAATTGCTCACTTTAATATTTTGGGCTGTCAAGCCAGGCTGCAGACCTGAGTCCAGTCTTAGCCACATGGATATGAGTGTGCCCTGTACTCCTAGTAACTCCAAAGGGTTATTAAAAAAAAAAAGCCTTAATAATAGTAGCAGCATCGTGTGTGTGTGTGAGGTAACTACTTTGAGGGAAACATAATTTGAATAAAGTCTACTATGTCTATTTAAAATGAAGTTGCATTGTTTTATATTGAATGTGGGTGTTTCTTAAGTTACTTTTGGTTTTAAATGAACAGTGATATAGTTTCTTTCAAAATAATCTAGTTGCTTTTTATCTGATTTCATAATTATATTGTGAGCCTAAAATTATGAGGTAGAATAATTGAATCTTTCTTTTTTGCTTCCTTTTTTAGACTTCAACCAGATCACAGTTAAATCCAGCATTTGAAGATGCCTGGAGCAGCAGTGATGAGGAAGGATGAATATCGTTCCTTAGTACCCTTTTTTGTCTCTATCGAAACTTTAAAACTGGACTATTTTATCTTTTCAGTTGTCCAGTTCTGTTCAGTTGCTCAGTCGTGTCCGACTCTGCGACCCCATGGACTGCAGCACGCCAGTCCTCCCTGTCCATCACCAACTCCCAGAGTTTACTCAAACTCACATCCATTGAGTCGGTGATGCTATCCAACCATCTCGTCCTCTGTCGTCCCCTTCTCTTCTTGCCCTCAATCTTTCCCAGCATCAGAGTCTTTTCAAATGAGTCAGCTCTTCGCATCAGGTGGCCAAAGTATTGGGAGTTTCAGCTTCAATATCAGTCCTTCCCATGAATATTCAGGACTGATCTCTTTTAGGATGGACTGGTTGGATCTGATCTCCTTGCAGTCCAAGGGACTCTCAAGAGTCTTCTCCAACACCACAGTTCAAAAGCATCAATTCTTCTGCGCTCAGCTTTCTTTATAGTAACCAACTCTCACATCCAAACATGACTAATGGAAAAACCATAGCTTTGACTAGACGGACCTCTCTTGTCCAGTGACAGCTAAATGAGCCGTGAATTTGAGTAATTGTTTTCCCTTTTGTCTTAAAATAAGGTTAATATTTGCATGAAGTCCTAAAACAAAGTTCAGTATAGTTTATTTAATCAGAACATTTTCCCTTAACCCCAGTTGCTGTGGCCTGCTGCAGCCACTATAGTACAAGGAGACAGGTTGTGGTATCCCCTTTGTGGCACCTGAGCAGATTGTGTGAACGATACGATGCAGTCTTAGAGGATGAGCAAGCAGAGGTTATCAGCACTGACTTTCTCCTGCTGGTTGTACAGTCACTTTGCTCATTTTCACCTTCAAGGGTGATTTTACTGAGGATTATATCAAAAATTATAGTTGAAAAGTTAGAATCAAAATTAGTTTATTAATATGTTCAGTTTTTGCAATGCTTTCATTTATTTAACCATTTTCTAGCTTTATGTTAAATATTTTTGAATTCATTGCCTTCCACAATTGAAAAAATGCATTATAGGAGGTTTTTAAGGAAAAATCCTACATTTCCTTTATTTTAATGCATCAGATGGCAGCTTGAACTACTTTTCTATGAATCTGGTTATTATGTGACCAAGTCCTACTGCATTCATCAAAGGAGAAAATACCTGTCAGGTAATTGGATTTAAACATAAAATGTCAGAAATTTTCTTTTTTTTTGTTGAGGTATAGCCAATTAACATTATCAAATGTCAAAAAATTTCTATTTTATTTTCTACTTTTGTGTCATAACCCACAAGTGATTATCATGAACCTAGGCTTATATTCCCTTTCTTTCTGCTTCTTATCAATAGGAGACTAGTTAATGAGGTTTTTGTGAGCTTGACCAACTATACAGTTGAGTTTTTCAATGTGTAACTGTTAGGCCTCATATCAGACCTTTAACCTTTGAGAATGCTGTTGAAATTGGAAATTTTTTTAATTTTAAGAAAAAAGAAGTCTTTCTACAAACTGCAAATACTGTATAGATAACTGGCTATATTTTGAAAAGATCTATCTGCTGAGGATGAGGAATGACAGCCCTCCCAGGGCCATGGCACAAGTCTAATCCACTGACCAGGCAGTGCTGGCAAGCATTGAGGCCATGTTAGTACCTAGTGTCTGTGACTTTATGTTTCTATAGGCACCCATAAACCATTTCCCTTTCCCTCTCTGAGCTTTTCTGAGTCAAATTCAGCCTATTCCTCAAATTAGTAAGAGATGAGTCCACTTGAACACATGCTTAGGCATTGTGGGCCATTTGTGGGTTTGGTGTGAGAGCTGTCTCCGGAGATCATGGCTTCCCACAAACACAGTTGTTCAGGTCACAAGCTTCTCTGCCGTGTCTGC
Source organism: Neotragus pygmaeus (assembly GCA_006410875.1). Classification (NCBI taxonomy): domain Eukaryota; kingdom Metazoa; phylum Chordata; class Mammalia; order Artiodactyla; family Bovidae; genus Neotragus; species Neotragus pygmaeus. The sequence goes on along the minus strand of SJYV01054497.1, from coordinate 132,870 downwards.
TTGCTGCTGTCACGAGCAACTCATTCCCCAACCCAGTAGGGTGTAAGACGTCCCATGCCCGGAGACCTGTGTCTCAACATTTAGTGAAAAGGAGGAGAGAGGTCAAGGAGCACCCAGTTCCAGCATGCCCCCCCAAAAAAGCTGAGGAGTTGGTCCAATTAATGCTAAAAATGCAAAGCACTTGATCCATGTACATGGGCTCTCCTAAGAGCTGCTACTTACCCACATGCAAGGAGTCTCATACGCAAATGTAAAAGATAAGCTGATGCCACTGTTGCTTTTCTAGATGTAGTCACTAGCCCCACTAAGGTTGATTAGGACACTCTAGAGAAGGGGCACTGATCACAGAGAGGCTACTAGGGACCAACAGTAGCTTATCAGGTAGACATTGAAAAGGAAAAAATGGAAAAGTTTTAGCTAGAGAGAGAAGTCTTTCTGAAAGTTTTTAAAAAGGTGGCAGCGTAAGAAGGGGACTGATTATTTCTTTGTTGTTGTTGCTAAGTCACTTCAGTTGTGTCCGACTCTTCGTGACCCCATGGACTGTAGCCTTCCAGGCTCCTCCATCCGTGGGATTTTCCAGGCAAGAGTACTGGAGTGGGGTGCCATCGCCTTCTCCGGATTATTCCTTGGACAGGGGCAATCCCAGGGATAAGTTGACTAGAAGCACCTGACCCCTTCAACTTCCCTCTTTTCCTCTTAACAGCCAGAAAAAGAAAGTGACGACTGTACCTTCAGGGTACAAAAATCTAAAACAGGAAGAAAACAGAAAAACTGACTGCCACTTTAGGTGGCTACAGCCCAAGGGGGAAAAAAGAAGGAACTTGAAATCTTAGGTAATAAGCAAGCGCCAGTTTAGCAAACAATGCTAATTCTAGATTATTTACTGATTTAAAAGCAAAAACAGATAAAAGGTAATCGAATAATATATACATAAATATAATAAAACAAAGCTTTTAATTTTATCCAGCTGGAAACCAAAATTTATATACTAAATGAATATACTAAAGAGTTTGTATAACAAAAAGATTAAAATGGTACCTTATGTTGGATTACTACAATATTAATGATATCCCACCCTTTGGGGGCCCCCATACTCAATATCCAGTCTTATTTCTTTTAAATTTTATTGAAGTATAGTTGATTTATGATGTTGTCTTAATTTCTGCTGTAACAGCAAAGTGATTCAGTTATATCCGTATAAATTTTTTTTTCATATTCTTTTTCATTATGATTTATATCACAGGATATTGAGTATAGTTCCCTGTACACTACAGTAGGACCTGTATTTTATCCATCCTGTATATAAGAGTTTATATCTGCTACTCCCACACTTCTCCTTCCCCTCCTCTACCCACCTCCCCTTTGGCAACTGCTAGTCTGTACTCTGTGCCTGTGAGTCTGGTTCTATTTTGTCCCCTCCTATGCTCAGTTGTGTCTGACTCCTTGCAACCCCTTGGACTACAGCCCACCAGGCTCCTCTGTCCTTGGAATTTTCCAGGCAAGAATACTTGAGTTGGTTGCCATTTCTTTCTCCAGGGGATCTTCCCAACCCAGGGATCAAACTCGCATCTCTTACATCTCCTGCAGTGGCAGGTGGCTTCTTTACCACTGCACTACCTGGGAAGCTTGTTTTAGATTCCATATACGAGTGATGTCATATGATATTTCCTGTCTCTTTCTGACTTGGCTTACTGTGATAATCTCTAGGTCCATGCATATTGCTGCAAATGGCTTTTCATTCTTTTGAATAGCTGAGTAGTAGTCCATTGTGTGTGTGTGTGTGTNGTGTAGAGTCTTCTCTTGTGTTGTTGGAAGAGGGTGTTTGCTATGACCACTGCATTTTCTTGGCAAAACTCTATTAGTCTTTGTCCTGCCTCATTCCGCATTCCAAGGCCGATTTTGCCTGTTACTCCAGGTGTTTCTTGACTTCCTTCTTTTGCATTCCAGTCCCCTATAATGAAAAGGACATCTTTTTTGGGTGTTAGTTCTAAAAGGTCTTGTAGGTCTTCATAGAACTGTTCAACTTCAGCTTCTTCAGCATTACTGGTTGGGTCATAGAGTTGGATAACTGTGATATTGAATGGTTTGCCTTGGAGACAAACAGAGATCACACTGTCGTTTTTGAGATTGCATCCAAGTACTGCATTTCAGACTCTTTTGTTGACCATGAGGGCTACTCCATTTCTTCCAAGGGATTCTTGCCGCAGTAGTAGATATAATGGTCATCTGAGTTAAATTCACGCATTCCAGTACATTTTAGTTCCGAGGTCAGGGGCGGCGGCCCAGAGGAGCTATATGTGCTTATCATTGATTAAATGCAAGTGAATTTCAAACACCCTAGGGTAATAAAGATCATGAATTTTTTGATCATGAACCTTCCTAGCCCATGTTGCTCCTTGATAATATATTTTGGAGCTCTGCACTTTTCCCTTCTTTTGTATAATGATTGGATGGTCTAGTGTGTGTTCTGTCTTTCTTACATTCAGAGTGCCCCAAGCTAGAACACAGTAGGTTCACTACGATGATGTGTTTTTTGATGGAAGGAAGGAAGGGAAAAGGGAGCAAGTGAAACACTAATAATATAAACTAGAGTCTTCCAAAATATCTCATAAAATAGAAAGGCCTTACACAGAACCTTGCAGAGAAAAAAAAAAGCATGAAAGAGAGGTGAAAAGATAGTTGTTAAAACAGCATTTTAAAGCAATGGAGGCTGTTTTAAATATGCTTGGGAGGGAAAGGGCTTGGTTAGGGAGGAAGCTAGGAGACCAGGAAGCCAGAAGCAGTTTCTGGGGTCCTCATGCCATATCCCAGCTGTTCATATAGATACAGCAACCTTTTCCCAAGAGCCTGGCATCTCTATCTGCTACTTCCTTGGGGTAGAGTGGCTGGGTTTGCATCCTTGCCACTTAGCTGTGTGGGCTTAAGGAAACAACACCCTCTCAGTTCCTTGGTTTCCTTTACTTAAAGTGAGGGTAACATAATACTTCACAGAGTCACCATCAGCATTAAATGACTGAATATACATAACATTCTTAGAACAGGGTTGGCACATAATGTTCAATAAATGTTGTATACTACTATTTTTTTACTATTATTATTGTAATTATCTATGAAAACTGGCTAAAGGTTTCACTTCTCTCTGAAACTTTTCCTAACTCCTTCTGCCTAGCAACACTGCCCCCATCCCATGCACCCACTTCACTGATTACAGCATGTACATACCACTTTAATGCACTTTATTTCATACTTGACTTCAGCTGTTTAAGGTCAAGGGCTATACTTTACCTGTATTTGAATACCCAGTGCTATAATTTAAGGAATCAACTCTAACACAAAGGCCACTCATTTGACATTTGTGTGTCATCTGAGAGAGAGGGGGAAGAGGATGGTAGAACTGGAGGGAAAGAAAGTTCCTAGAGAAAAGCATACTTATTTGGTCTGACATTGCTTTGGTCAATGGGATACATCCAAAGTGATGCTGTACCAGTTTCTGGCCCCAAGACGTAATCAATTGTCTATTAAGTACCCTGGAGGAATGAGAAACCTAGCTATCATGAGACTCCCAGGCTGTGAGGATGCTCTGGCTAGCCATTTGGAGGCCTCTTGGAGAGTTGCCCCAGCTTGCCCAGTCCAGGAATCAGATGTGTAACATGAAGGAGCCTTGGGGCTTCTCCAGTTTTGGCCTCTTACTGACTCCAACTACTGCAGGCCCCCAACCAAGCACCACCTAGCTGAGCCCATCATGCTCAAGACCATGAGAAATAATGATAAACTGTTGTTTTAAACCACTAGGTTTCAAAGTGATTCATTATACAGCAATAGATAACCAGAACATTCATTACAGAAGTGTTCAACAAAAATTTACCTGGTCACAGGCATTACGGTGAGATTTAAACACAAAATTAAGGCAGGGATTACACCACCTGTGAGTTCCAATACAGAAGTCTCTCCACAGGCCTCAGCTTTATGTATTAGTGCCTAGCAATAAGTGGCAGATCTGGAACTAGAATTCAGATTCCCTGACTCCCATGGAGGCTTTAGCTACTGCCCTACCTTTCACAAATGAGAACACCCTGAAGCATAATACAATGATGGAGTACCACTATGTACATGTCCTTATATACCCCACACACCATAAATATATTCTTTTAAAAGTTGAAATGTTAAAAATGTTAATTGGAATTTTAAAAATATGGTTCCTCTCCAATGTTATAAAACTCATTTCAAGAATGCCCAAGCAAAGCTTATGTTCAGAATCAGTGAGTCACAAACCAAGAGCAATAATTTTTTATTTACATAAAAGAACATCTGAAAGAGAAAATTCAGAAATGTAAACATATGTATGTTATATGTTACTTATGGCAAGCATGTGGCTCAAATAAAAATTTTTCTGACTTAAAAATAATCATGCGTTGTGGTAATCCTAGACTGGAGCTTGGATTAGATAAAGGACATTGGTAGAAACAATGGTCAATTTCAGATATAGTCTGTGATTTAATTAACAATTCTACTGCAACATTAATTTCTTAGTTTTGACAAATGCACTAGGAATATGTAAAACGTTAACACAGGAGAAGGTATATGAAGGGCATGCTATTACTGAACACTTTCAACATATCTAAAATTATCCAAAATAGTTTTTAAAAATACAAAAGATCTTATTCTGTATGGGTTAGTTCAATTCAGTCGCTCAGTCGTGTCCAACTCTTTGCAACCCTATGAACCGCAGCACGCCAGGCCTCCCTGTCCATCACCAAGTCTTGGAGTTTACCCAAACTCATGCCTACTGAGTTGGTGATGCCATCCAACCATCTCATCCTCTGTTGTCCCCTTCTCCTTCGGCCCTCCATCTTTCCTAGCATTAGAGTCTTTTGCAATGAGTCAGCTCTTCACATCAGGTGGCCAAAGTATTGGAGTTTCAGCTTTAACATCAGTCCTTCCAATGAACACTCAGGATTGACCTCCTTTAGCATAGACTGGTTGGATCTCCTTGTAGTCCAAGGGACTCTCAAGAGTCTTCTCCAATACCACAGTTCAAAAGCATCAATTCTTCGGTGCTCAGCTTTCTTCACAATCCAACTATCACATCCATACGTGACTACTGGAAAAACCATAGCCTTGACTAGGCAGACCTCTGTTGACAAAGTAATGTCTCTGCTTTTTAATATGCTATCTGGGTTGGTCATAACTTTCCTTCCAAGGAGTAAATGGCTGCAATCTGCAGTGATTTTGGAGCCCCCAAAAATAAAGTTAGCCACTGTTTCCCCTTCTATTTGCCATGAAGTGATGGGACTGGATGCCATGATCTTCGTTTTCTGAATGTTGAGCTTTAAGCCAACTTTTCCACTTTCCTCTTTCACTTTCATCAAGAGGCTCTTTAGTTCTTCACTTTATGCCATAAGGGTGGTGTTATCTACATATCTGAGGTTATTATATAAGACTAAACAGTCTTACATATCCCACCAGTAATCATTTAACTTTATTCTTCTCTTTTTCCTTTCCTGTAATCTATGTTAGTCAAGACTTAGAAAGCCCTCCCCAATGCAATTGTTCCATTCAGCTTTATTTGTCACCTCTGAAACTCTCCAAAATTCTCTTTTTCCTGACAACATACAACCTATTAGACAATTCAGATGCACAACATAGATTAGACTAGTCCCAATTTCCGTAAAACTTTCTACCTCCTTTCCTCCTCTACCTCCTTTCAATCTAGAAGATCAGGATGACATTTTTATACCACTGGCAGGAAGTCATTATAATGTTATATTTTCTTATTTTATTATCCCTAGAACAAATTACAAATATTAAACAAAGAATGGTAGTAAGTATACCACCCTATGTTTTAAAATCACAACTTAAAAAAAAGACTTTCTATTCCAAATGGTGAGTTAACCTCTTACTTTCAAGTCTTCTGATATCCATAATTAAAATGACAGGAAAGGGACCTTCCTGATGGTCCAGTGGTTAAGACTCCATGCTTTTACTGCAGGCAATGTGGGATCAATACCTGGTCAGGGAATTAAGATCTCACATGCCATGTGGCATGGCCCAAAAAAATGATAAGAAAAGTACTAATGGAGGAAGGGGAAGTGGGAGGAATTAGGAGGTTGGGATTGACATATATATACTATTGGCATTATTTATAAAATAGATAACCCCAATGAGAACCTACTGGGAACTCTACTCAATGCTCTGTGGTGACCTAAATGAGAAGGAAACCCCCAAAAGAGGGACATATGTATAAAAATAGCTGATTTACATTGCTGTACAGCAGGAACTAACAACACTGTAAAGTAACTTTACGCCAATAAAAATTTTTAAAAATAGAAAAGATAATAGGAAGGTAATGAAAATGGAACATACAGAACCAGCTACAACAAAAATTAGATTGGGGAGGAGGATCTATAAATGGAAATTTTCAACAACAAACTTCTAGAAGATAGATTTCAAAGAGCTACTCAGAAGCAACAAAGGAAACCATAGCCTGGAGTATAACCAGGGCAATATCTGTGGGATGGAGGAGCTAGTCAACCTCACAGATGCTCTTTCTGAGGGGCACAGATGAGGGCATTACCTGGAGCTCTATATACAGAACAGGTGTTCCCTTCCCATCCAACTATCTAAGTAGACTGCCCAGAAAATGGCCAAAACTTGGTATCTCCCTCCAGAAAAAAAAAAAAAAAAAGAAGACGTACTGTATGCTCCTAGAAGTTGTAGTGTTTGAGGAATCAAATATCAATAGATTCTGCCCTTTCCTTATGGGTGGGCTAAGCTCAGGGATAATCCTAATTGAGGGACACTCTACAAAATACATAACAAATGCATTACTCATAACGGTCAAGGTCGTCAAAACCAAGAAAAATCTGAGTCCCTTGAACAGCAAGAAGATCAAACCAGTCAATTTTAAAGGAAATCAACCCTGAATATCCATTGGAAGGACTGATGCTGAAGCTGAAGCTCCAATACTTTGACCACCTGATACAAAGAGCCAACTCATTGGAAAAGACCCTGATGCTGGGAAAGATTGAAGGTAGGAGAACAGGGTGACAGAGGATGAGATTGTTGGATGGCATCACCGACTATGAGTATGAGCAAATTCCAGGAGATAGCGTAGGACAGGAAAGCCTGGCATACTGCAGTTCATAGGGTCACAAACAGTCGGACATGACTGAGCAACTGAACAACAAAGCTTAGTGACTTCTTTCCAGAGTACGGTATGGACAGGGCAACTAGCTTCACAGCAGGGATACCTGGCAGACACTATACATCAGCCACGGGATCAAAAAGCGAAAGTGAAAGTCACTCAGTCATTTTCGACTCTTTGCGACTTCATGGACTGTATAGTCCATGGGATTCTCCAGGCCAGAATATCAGAGTGGGTAGCCTTTCACTTTTCCAGGGGATCTTCCCAACCCAGGAATCGAACCAGGGTCTCCTGCACTGTAGGCGGGTTCTTCACCAACTGAGCTCTGAGGGAAGCCCAATGGGATCAAGGTTAACATCAACAGGAGTGACCTCTTGATATAACAGGCTGAGCGTTCACCTTCCCTCTGTGGTCTCCCTCCCCCAAACCCATAACCATTGTCTAATGATGAGAAGAACATCAGGATCTATCGAGGGACATTCTGCAAAATACCTGATGAATGCATTACTCATAACTGTCAAGGTCATCAAAACCCAGAAAAATCTGAGAAACTGTCACAGCCAAGAGTAGCCTAAGGAGACCTCAAAGCTATATTTCATATAACAGCTTGAATGGGATCCCAGGAAGGAAAAATGACACTAGGTAAAAGCTAAGGAGTTCTGAAAAAAGTCTGGACTTTAGTTACCAACAGTATATCAAGATCAGTTCATTAATTATAACAAATGTACCGCAGTAACATTAACAGTGGGCTTCCCCGATGGCTACATCGGTAATGAGTCTGTCTGCAATGCAGGAAACTGCCTGCAATGTCGGAGACTTCAGTTTGATCCCTGGGTCAGTAAGATCCCCTGGAAGAGGAAATGGCAACCCACTCCAGTATTCCTGCCTGGGAAATCCCATGGACAGAGAAGCCTGGTGGGCTACAGTCCAAAGGGTCACAAAGAGTCAGACATGACTTACTGACTAAACCACCACCACCAAAGTTAACAGTAGGGGACACAGTCAGTGGAATATATGGGAACTCTCTGCACTGTGCTTGCAATTTTTCTGTATTCTAAAATAAAGCTTATTTTTGAAAGAGTCAACAGACCTGATTCCTGTACACATAGCTGCCAATTAACTTTTTGTTGTGCCAATCTGAAATATGTGGGACAACTAAAGGGAACTAAACATTTGAGGAAAAACTGCAAAATAAAAGTGAGAGAAAAATATAACCCAACAATAACAGAATGACCCCCGAGAGCAGCAGAAGAAATTTAAGAGTTTAAAAAAAAAATTTAAGTAGTATTTTCACAGAAACTCAAGAATATATTGCATTTGTGATATATAAGCAAAGTTCTTTGAAAAAAGAACAATCAGAACATGTGAAAATACTTTGAAATTTAAAATATGACTATAAATGCCAAAATTTTATAAGAAATAATAGGTTTGGAAAAAAAGTCTCAGAAATATTCCAGAATGCACACCAAAATGAGGAAGCGATTTCAAAAACATGAAAGAGAAAAAGAATCGGGGTGGTGGGGCAAGAGAGGGGCGGTGATGAGATTTACACAGTCCTATACCTTTTTAAAATTTATTTTGGTAAAATAATACATAAATTTTTTAACCATTTTAACCATTTTTAAGAATACAGATCTATGGCATTAAGTCTATTCACACTGTTAAGCAACCATCACCACCATCCATCTCCAGAACTCTTCATCTTGCAAAACTGAAACTGTACTCCCTCAACAATAACGTTCCATTTCCCCCTCCTCCCTGGTAACCACCACTCTGCTTTCTAGCTCTATGACTGACTACCCTAGGTATCTTATATGCTGCTGCTGCTGCTGCCAAGTCACTTCAGTCGTGTCCAACTCTGTGCGACTCCTTGGACGGCAGCCCACCAGGCTCCCCCATCCTTGGGATTCTCCAGGCAAGAACACTGGAGTGGGTTGCCAGTTCCTTCTCCAATGCATGAAAGTGAGAAGTGAAAGTGAAGTCGCTCAGTCATGTCCGACCCTTCGCGACCTCATAATCTTACATAAATAGACATACAGCATTTGTCCTTCTGTGTCTAGGTTATTTCACTTCACAAAGTGTCCTCAAGTTTCATCTATGCTGTAGCATATGTTAGAATTTTCTTCCTTTTTAAGGCTGAATAATATTCCATTGTTATGATATAGATAGATAGACATGGATAAACATACCATATTAAGTATGTAATGTCATATATGATACATATCACATACCATAAACATATATAGTTTATTCATCCACTAAGAAACACATGGGATACAGGGGGCTCAAATCAGCTGCTCTGTGACAATCTAGAGGGGTGGGATGAGGTGGGAGGGCAGTTCAAGAGGGAGGAGACTTAACGTATTCCTATGGCTGATTCATATTGATATATGGCAGAAACCAGCACAATATTGTAATTGTCCTCCAATTAAAAATAAATATAAAAAAAAACACATGGGTTGTTTCCACCTTTTGGCTATGGTGGATCCTATATCTTGATTGGGATATTGGTTAACACTACTGAATAGTATTTGTCAAAACTTATGGAACTGTACAGTAGAGGGAGTGACTTTTACTGTATGTAACATGCACTCCAATAAAATAATAATAATAAACTTTAAAGATGAAAGAAAAAATGAGTATTACTTGAAAAGCTCCAACAAACTAGAAAGAGTTTTATTTCCAGAAAAAAGAACGAAGAACGTCAAAGAAAAATATTCTCAAAGAAACAATGGGATAAGTTGCCCAGAAGTAAAGTTTCTAAGCCCTCATATTGACGGGGCCCACTAATGCTCAGGATGGTGGAAAACAAAACTGACTCTTGTCCAACACTGTGAGACTTCAGAATAGCAATAAGACGTGCAAAGGAGAGAGAATCAGACCAGCAGGAGATATCCCGTGAGCCACACTAGTAGCAAAAAGACAACAGAACAATGCCTTTGAAATTTCAAAGAAAAAAGATTTTCAGCCCAGAGTCTTCTAATTAGCCAAAATATAGGTTTAATAGGAGATGATAGTTACTCAATAGATAAGCAAATACACTGAAGAAATATGAGGATCCAGAGCACTAACTTTTTAAACATCCATTTGCAGGAAGTTACTGATGTGCTCCAGCAAAATATCCAAGTAAACCAAGAAAGAAGAAGCTATAGATCAAGGAAAGAATGGATCTAAGCAGGAGAAAAACGAAGGTTCAACAACGAAGATCTAAAAAACTAGAGAGTTGTATAGCAGACCTAGAAAATCAATTCATCTGTATTGAGACAGAAGGATGAAGGAAGGCAGGAAAAATAAAGGTTTGAGAAAGTTAGTACTCTGAATCGGTGGAGAAAAAGAACAGCAAAGTGATTAAGAGGAAGGATGGCCTGTATATGCCAGCAGCTCCCATTCAAGTCCCAGCTCCACCGCTTTGCATGTGTATGACCTTGAACAATTTCCATATCTTACCCCTATTCCTTAGTCTCATCTGTAATAATTCCTATATTATAGGTTGCTGTGAGGATTAAATTAGTCAAAGCATATAAAACACATAGAAATTACTTGCCACTTTAAGTCCTTAATAAAGGCTGGCCAGGGAATTCCCCCATGGTCCAACAGTTAAGACTTGCGCTCTCACTGCCTAGGGCCTGGATTCGATCCCTAGCCAGACAGCTTAAGATCCCATAAGTCATGTAATGTAGGGAAAAAAAAGAAAGAAAGAAAAAAAAAAAAAACCGATTGGCCATGCTGATGATAGAAAAAGCACACAATAGAGTGCATTTAAAAATCACAAACTATAGGAACAAGGATGGAGAAGGCAATGGCACCCCACTCCAGTACTCTTGCCTGGAAAATCCTATGGGCGGAGGAGCCTGGTGGGCTGCAGTCCATGGGGTCGCTACGAGTCGGATAAGACTGAGCGACTTGACTTTCACTTTTCACTTTCATGCATTGGAGAAGGAAATGGCAACCCACTCCAGTGTTCTTGCCTAAATCCCAGGGACGGGGGAGCCTGGTGGGCTGCCGTCTATGGGGTCACACAGAGTCGGACACGACTGAAGTGACTTAGCAGCAGCAGCAGCAGGAACAAGGAAAAATCTGAACAGGAAAGGAGTGTAATCATAGTTCCTAGTTTTATAGAAAAATACTTACATATTGATTATAGCATAAACACAGATTATTGATTTAACTACAAATAAAGATAAAAACCACACAGGTAGGATGGAGAAAGGGAGCACTGAAAAATTATTTTAAAAGATGGATTCTTAGCTATTACAGCAGAATGTCCAAATATTAGATATCAATTGCTGGCTCAGACGGTAAAGCGTCTGCCTACAGTGCAAGAGACCCGGGTTCAATCCTTGGGTCAGGAAGGTCCTCTGGAGAAGGAAATGGCAATCTACTTCAGTACTCTTGCTTGGAAAATCCCATGGATGGAGGAGCATGGTAGGCTACAGCCCATGGGGTCTCAAAGAGTCAGACATGACTGAGCGACTTCACTACAGTATACTCTATAAGCATATTATTTAGTGATTTCGAGGTCACTGGCAGGAGAAACAGCTAAAATAATTTAAAGTGGTTGCTTCTATAACAACCAAAAGCATTATGGGGACAATTCTGGAAATTTTAATATGGACTGGTAATAAGATGATATTATAGTACTATAATTTTGTGCATGATCTGATATTGTGATTACAGAGAAATATGTTTTTATTGTTAGGAGATACATGTTAAAGGTTCAGGGGTGAAATACCACAATATCCGCAAGTCATTTTCAAGACAAGGAAAACTTAAAGATTCAAGAAAAACATATGCAGCAATATATATGTGCATGCACACATATTTTTTATATTATACAAAGAGAGAGAGAGAAAGTGAGAGTAAATGTAAGAAAACATTAGATATTAACTGCTGAATATATGTGAAGGGAATAAGAATTTACTATCCTATTCTTTCAATTCTTCTATATGTTTAAAAATTTAACAAAAACTGGAAAATATCGCTTTTTATTATGAGTAAGAGCATCTGTTCTATAATTTTCAGCTACACATGTATTACTTTGGAAAAATAAATAGAATAATTTCAAGAAAAAAGATCTTACTACTAATTCCCCCAACACTCTCAAGCTAGCTAAGAAACATATTATTATTATTCATTTCCATTTTGTACAAATTCACATAATAGTTTATGTCTCAATTTTTGCCTTTTCTTTAGGCTTAGTAATACAACTTGACATAGGCAACTGCCTAAGACTAGATGGTATGACCTCTACATCAGCCCATTTGTTACATATATGTTAAATTTACCTAGTACTTGGTTCTCTGCAGTGCTTAAAGTACAAGAACATCAAATGGTTATGAATCTGGAAGAATTCTCCTAAGGAAAGAAGAAAAGGGGGGAAAGAGGGAGGAGGAAGAAAAAGAGCTTTCTTAGAGCAGAATGTTGCTTAGTCACTCAGTCGTGTCTGACTCTTTGTGACCCCGTGGACTGTAGCCCGCCAGGCTCCTTTGTCTGTAGGATTCTCCAGGCAAGAATACTGTAGTGGGTTGCCATGCCCTCCTCCAGGGGATCTTCCCAAGCAAGGGATCGAACCCAGGTCTTCTGCAATGCAGGCAGATTCTTTACCATGTGAGCTATCAGGGAAGCCTTAGAGCAGAAGGCCAGCTAATAAATGTAGACAGAAGATGGAAATAGGAAGCATCACCATGTGGCCAAAGTCAGAGGTGGTTGATTCGGGTGGGAATTGACAGTGGATGTCGGTGGGTAAAGATTTGTTGAGGAACAAGAGGCTAGCAAAATTTGGAGAAAACTGTCCCACCGAATACTAACCAATCACAATGAGAAAATGGTGAATTTAATATGAATAAACCCACCAACATGACCAGGTGGTTAAGGTTAACATCAGGGCAGAATCATGTGACTCCAGTATGGTGTCCTGGGAGGAACACAACATCACTTTTGTGGCATTCCACCCAGAATGTAGTAACTGAACCTCGTCAGGATATAGCAGAAAGATCCTACCTCCTACATGATTAAACCGTGTACTCTTAAACACAATCAAGAATANACACTGGAGTGGGTTGCCAGTTCCTTCTCCAATGCATGAAAGTGAGAAGTGAAAGTGAAGTCGCTCAGTCATGTCCGACCCTTCGCGACCTCATAATCTTACATAAATAGACATACAGCATTTGTCCTTCTGTGTCTAGGTTATTTCACTTCACAAAGTGTCCTCAAGTTTCATCTATGCTGTAGCATATGTTAGAATTTTCTTCCTTTTTAAGGCTGAATAATATTCCATTGTTATGATATAGATAGATAGACATGGATAAACATACCATATTAAGTATGTAATGTCATATATGATACATATCACATACCATAAACATATATAGTTTATTCATCCACTAAGAAACACATGGGATACAGGGGGCTCAAATCAGCTGCTCTGTGACAATCTAGAGGGGTGGGATGAGGTGGGAGGGCAGTTCAAGAGGGAGGAGACTTAACGTATTCCTATGGCTGATTCATATTGATATATGGCAGAAACCAGCACAATATTGTAATTGTCCTCCAATTAAAAATAAATATAAAAAAAAACACATGGGTTGTTTCCACCTTTTGGCTATGGTGGATCCTATATCTTGATTGGGATATTGGTTAACACTACTGAATAGTATTTGTCAAAACTTATGGAACTGTACAGTAGAGGGAGTGACTTTTACTGTATGTAACATGCACTCCAATAAAATAATAATAATAAACTTTAAAGATGAAAGAAAAAATGAGTATTACTTGAAAAGCTCCAACAAACTAGAAAGAGTTTTATTTCCAGAAAAAAGAACGAAGAACGTCAAAGAAAAATATTCTCAAAGAAACAATGGGATAAGTTGCCCAGAAGTAAAGTTTCTAAGCCCTCATATTGACGGGGCCCACTAATGCTCAGGATGGTGGAAAACAAAACTGACTCTTGTCCAACACTGTGAGACTTCAGAATAGCAATAAGACGTGCAAAGGAGAGAGAATCAGACCAGCAGGAGATATCCCGTGAGCCACACTAGTAGCAAAAAGACAACAGAACAATGCCTTTGAAATTTCAAAGAAAAAAGATTTTCAGCCCAGAGTCTTCTAATTAGCCAAAATATAGGTTTAATAGGAGATGATAGTTACTCAATAGATAAGCAAATACACTGAAGAAATATGAGGATCCAGAGCACTAACTTTTTAAACATCCATTTGCAGGAAGTTACTGATGTGCTCCAGCAAAATATCCAAGTAAACCAAGAAAGAAGAAGCTATAGATCAAGGAAAGAATGGATCTAAGCAGGAGAAAAACGAAGGTTCAACAACGAAGATCTAAAAAACTAGAGAGTTGTATAGCAGACCTAGAAAATCAATTCATCTGTATTGAGACAGAAGGATGAAGGAAGGCAGGAAAAATAAAGGTTTGAGAAAGTTAGTACTCTGAATCGGTGGAGAAAAAGAACAGCAAAGTGATTAAGAGGAAGGATGGCCTGTATATGCCAGCAGCTCCCATTCAAGTCCCAGCTCCACCGCTTTGCATGTGTATGACCTTGAACAATTTCCATATCTTACCCCTATTCCTTAGTCTCATCTGTAATAATTCCTATATTATAGGTTGCTGTGAGGATTAAATTAGTCAAAGCATATAAAACACATAGAAATTACTTGCCACTTTAAGTCCTTAATAAAGGCTGGCCAGGGAATTCCCCCATGGTCCAACAGTTAAGACTTGCGCTCTCACTGCCTAGGGCCTGGATTCGATCCCTAGCCAGACAGCTTAAGATCCCATAAGTCATGTAATGTAGGGAAAAAAAAGAAAGAAAGAAAAAAAAAAAAAACCGATTGGCCATGCTGATGATAGAAAAAGCACACAATAGAGTGCATTTAAAAATCACAAACTATAGGAACAAGGATGGAGAAGGCAATGGCACCCCACTCCAGTACTCTTGCCTGGAAAATCCTATGGGCGGAGGAGCCTGGTGNAGAAAAAAAAAAAAAACCGATTGGCCATGCTGATGATAGAAAAAGCACACAATAGAGTGCATTTAAAAATCACAAACTATAGGAACAAGGATGGAGAAGGCAATGGCACCCCACTCCAGTACTCTTGCCTGGAAAATCCTATGGGCGGAGGAGCCTGGTGGGCTGCAGTCCATGGGGTCGCTACGAGTCGGATAAGACTGAGCGACTTGACTTTCACTTTTCACTTTCATGCATTGGAGAAGGAAATGGCAACCCACTCCAGTGTTCTTGCCTAAATCCCAGGGACGGGGGAGCCTGGTGGGCTGCCGTCTATGGGGTCACACAGAGTCGGACACGACTGAAGTGACTTAGCAGCAGCAGCAGCAGGAACAAGGAAAAATCTGAACAGGAAAGGAGTGTAATCATAGTTCCTAGTTTTATAGAAAAATACTTACATATTGATTATAGCATAAACACAGATTATTGATTTAACTACAAATAAAGATAAAAACCACACAGGTAGGATGGAGAAAGGGAGCACTGAAAAATTATTTTAAAAGATGGATTCTTAGCTATTACAGCAGAATGTCCAAATATTAGATATCAATTGCTGGCTCAGACGGTAAAGCGTCTGCCTACAGTGCAAGAGACCCGGGTTCAATCCTTGGGTCAGGAAGGTCCTCTGGAGAAGGAAATGGCAATCTACTTCAGTACTCTTGCTTGGAAAATCCCATGGATGGAGGAGCATGGTAGGCTACAGCCCATGGGGTCTCAAAGAGTCAGACATGACTGAGCGACTTCACTACAGTATACTCTATAAGCATATTATTTAGTGATTTCGAGGTCACTGGCAGGAGAAACAGCTAAAATAATTTAAAGTGGTTGCTTCTATAACAACCAAAAGCATTATGGGGACAATTCTGGAAATTTTAATATGGACTGGTAATAAGATGATATTATAGTACTATAATTTTGTGCATGATCTGATATTGTGATTACAGAGAAATATGTTTTTATTGTTAGGAGATACATGTTAAAGGTTCAGGGGTGAAATACCACAATATCCGCAAGTCATTTTCAAGACAAGGAAAACTTAAAGATTCAAGAAAAACATATGCAGCAATATATATGTGCATGCACACATATTTTTTATATTATACAAAGAGAGAGAGAGAAAGTGAGAGTAAATGTAAGAAAACATTAGATATTAACTGCTGAATATATGTGAAGGGAATAAGAATTTACTATCCTATTCTTTCAATTCTTCTATATGTTTAAAAATTTAACAAAAACTGGAAAATATCGCTTTTTATTATGAGTAAGAGCATCTGTTCTATAATTTTCAGCTACACATGTATTACTTTGGAAAAATAAATAGAATAATTTCAAGAAAAAAGATCTTACTACTAATTCCCCCAACACTCTCAAGCTAGCTAAGAAACATATTATTATTATTCATTTCCATTTTGTACAAATTCACATAATAGTTTATGTCTCAATTTTTGCCTTTTCTTTAGGCTTAGTAATACAACTTGACATAGGCAACTGCCTAAGACTAGATGGTATGACCTCTACATCAGCCCATTTGTTACATATATGTTAAATTTACCTAGTACTTGGTTCTCTGCAGTGCTTAAAGTACAAGAACATCAAATGGTTATGAATCTGGAAGAATTCTCCTAAGGAAAGAAGAAAAGGGGGGAAAGAGGGAGGAGGAAGAAAAAGAGCTTTCTTAGAGCAGAATGTTGCTTAGTCACTCAGTCGTGTCTGACTCTTTGTGACCCCGTGGACTGTAGCCCGCCAGGCTCCTTTGTCTGTAGGATTCTCCAGGCAAGAATACTGTAGTGGGTTGCCATGCCCTCCTCCAGGGGATCTTCCCAAGCAAGGGATCGAACCCAGGTCTTCTGCAATGCAGGCAGATTCTTTACCATGTGAGCTATCAGGGAAGCCTTAGAGCAGAAGGCCAGCTAATAAATGTAGACAGAAGATGGAAATAGGAAGCATCACCATGTGGCCAAAGTCAGAGGTGGTTGATTCGGGTGGGAATTGACAGTGGATGTCGGTGGGTAAAGATTTGTTGAGGAACAAGAGGCTAGCAAAATTTGGAGAAAACTGTCCCACCGAATACTAACCAATCACAATGAGAAAATGGTGAATTTAATATGAATAAACCCACCAACATGACCAGGTGGTTAAGGTTAACATCAGGGCAGAATCATGTGACTCCAGTATGGTGTCCTGGGAGGAACACAACATCACTTTTGTGGCATTCCACCCAGAATGTAGTAACTGAACCTCGTCAGGATATAGCAGAAAGATCCTACCTCCTACATGATTAAACCGTGTACTCTTAAACACAATCAAGAATACAAAAGATGGGGAAAGACTGAGAAAAAGTTCCAGATGGAAGGAATCTAAAGAGACATGAGAATTAAATGCAATGCATATTCCTGGATGAGACCTTGAACCAGACAGGAAAAAGAGCCACTGTTGAGTTTATTCTGCTGACACTGTGAACTGAATGGCAGTCTGTACCAACGCTTGCTTCCCCATTTGGAGGGTTGTATAATGATTATGTAGAAGAACATCCCTGTTTGGAGGAAATACACACTGAAGTGTGTAGAAAGAATGGAACATCATGTCAGCAGCTTGCTCTCCTAAGGTTAAGAAAAAGACGAATGATCACACACACTCAGTACAAACACAATGGAGCAAGTATAGTAAGACATTAACAGATGAGAAATATGGGGTTAGAGATCTTTGTTCCAATTAGCAACTTTTCTATAAATTTGAAACCATTTCAAAAGAAATTATTTAAAAATTAAGCCATTGGGGAAAACACATATTATTATAATCTGGGTCATATATTTAACAAAAGAAAAGGATGTCAATAATGAAAGTGAGCCTAATTTTTCAGCCACTAACACTTTCCACTAGGGAACGTTAGCATGCCAATCGGCTCAACTCAGCTTCAAATGGAACAATGCTTTATTCCTTATGAATGTTACTATCTTTTCAACCTACCAGTCAGATCCCTTTTGAAAAGTCTGAACTAAGACAAAGAGAGTCAGTTGGTTAATAGCATCAGAAACAGCAAACGTGGGAGCAAATGACCCTTGCTGTTGTTGAGAAAGTCACTCAGTTGTGTCCAACTCTTAGCAATTCCATGGACTGTAGCCCTCCAGGCTCCTCTTTCCATGGGATTCCCCAGTCAAGAATACTGGAGTGAGTTGCCATTCCCTTTTCCAGATCTTCCTGACCCAGGGATCAAACCCAGGTCTCCTGCATTGCAGACAAATTCTTCACCATCTGAGCCACCAGGAAGCCCCACAAATGATCCTGGAGTCCCTATAAACTCTATCCCAGGGATCCGGCAAGTCTGACTTATTGATTAAATTGAGATCTTTTCCAGGGCAGCAACTGGACCTTGCACTCCTGCTGCATCCCTCTGTGCCTGGTACAGCAACTTCCTGCCTCTTTCACCCTGATGTGCACCACTCAGGCCTCAAGTACTCTGTAAATGGTGTGAGGTACTCCACAAATAACATCAAATCACCAAAAGGAGTTATTCCTCATAGAGAAGCCTTACTACACAAAGAAATATACAAAAACATTTGTTTATCAGCATGTAAATAGATAAACAAAACACTATATTCAGAGAACGGAATGACTTTACAGCAGTTAAATAACTTAGATCCATGTCAAAGGATTGAAGAAGGAAATGGCAAACCACTTCAGCATTCTTGCCTGGAAAATTCCATGGACAGTGGGGCCTGGTGGGCTATAGTCCATGCAGTCACAAAGACATGGATCCAACTCAGTGACTGAACATACACACACACACACACACACACACACACACACACACACACATCAAAGGATGCCTCAGAAAAGCAGGTTATACAATGATGACTATATCACTTACATAAATTTTCTTTGGACTCAAACTCAAGACTGGCATTTACAGAATCAGCTCTCCCAATCTCCAGCTTGCCAACTGCAGATCATGGGACTTTGCAGCCTCCACAATCACATGAGCTAATTCCTTATAGTAAATATAAATATATATATATATAAAGAGGTTGAAACAGAATCTATTTATTCTGTTTCCTTGTAGATAACTATAATAACACTTAGGTCAATTTTTAAATACTAATAAAACACTGTTCTTCGTTCATGAATACATACCTAAATATCCAAAACTATAGGATATAGACTAGGAGAGGCACTTAAATTCATGATGCTGGATGATGGGAGGATGAGAGACAGGAATGAGATAAAGGACCAAGTGAATTTTATCCAGATGTTATATTTCCTTTATGAAAAAATATCATTATCCTAAAGTGGCAAAATGTTAATTTTTTATTCTTGGTGCTGGCTGTAAGATGCTTGTTATATAATTACATTAATGCAGAATGTTCATACAGGGTTGCTCATAATAACAACCTACTGAATCATTTCCAGGCCATAAAACATAACGCAAAATACCAGCTTATACTTAGGGTCTAAAATTAGTCCTGACTGTGTGGTTGAAAAGCTAGCAGAAAACTCAAACTGAGCAAAATTCAGTTCCTGCAGTGCTTGATGTGAGACTTTTAAGTGAATGTACTTGTCTTAAATGCTTTAAAACTTTGCAAATTGTTGCTAATTTCTTTAAGTAACTCATAAAATTAAAATGAATTCTTAATCCATGGCTTTTCTCTGAAGCTCTAATAATTGGATAAGTGCTTAATTAGCATGCTTCAGTTTCCACAATAGCAAGCTAATTTTTTTTTAAAAGGTACAGCGAATATAAAGATAGTCCTTCAGATTTCAGCTTTATTAATGCTAATTTAGACTCTCTAGTGAATCAGACATATTGGCATCTACTTAATTTCATCACCTATGTAAACTACCATAACATACTCACCAAAAAGCATAGAATCAACCTATCCACAAGCATTTATTGTATAAGTGCTATGTGGTCACTCAACTTATCCTTTTTTGGTGGGAGGAGGGTTAACCTATGAAAATAATAGTTACCCACCACTGTCCTATTACTTGGAAAAAGCAATGGCAACCCACTCCAGTACTCTTGCCTGGAAAATCCCATGGGCGGAGGAGCCTGGTAGGCTGCAGTCCATGGGGTCGCTAAGAGTCGGACACAACTGAGCAACTTCACTTTCACTTTTCACTTTCATGCATTGGAGAAGGAAATGGCAACCCACTTCAGTGTTCTTGCCTGGAGAATCCCAGGGACGGGGGAGCCTGGTGGGCTGCCGTCTATGGGGTCACACAGAGTCGGATACGACTGAAGTGACTTAGCAGCAGCAGCAGCAGTCCTATTACTACAGGAGATCTAAAGTGCTATAATAAATGATCCTTGACCTGGTCTCCTTTCACCTAATTGGAGAGATGAAAACATAAACCAAAAATAATTTTGTGCTAAATGACACATGATGACAAGGGCAACCAGTAAGCCAGCGAGGAAAAGCTCAGAGTGGTCACATAGATGAGGTGGAGCCAGAAGAGAGTGAAGGATTTCCGCACAGAAGGAAGCACAGGACTGCACACAAGCAGAAAGAAGTGGAACTGGCGGGAGACAGGCGTCAAGCCCAAGTGTGCAAGTTTATGGATGCTCGGAGACAGATGGTTGGGCAGGTGGAATTACGGAAACTGGGACTGAATGCTAGGCGTTTGGGAACTCTTACTGATTTTTTAACCTGATGACAGTATGACTTAAGAAAGATTAATATGATGTAATCTTCTGAAGGCTCTTCATATCACGGAAAGTAAAATCAAAGTCTTACAGTGGCCTGCAAGGCCCTATATGATTTGGACAGCTGTTCGCCTTCTGAACTCATTCTCTGTCTCTTCCATCATCCCTCACTTTCAGTTACAGTGGCCTTCTTACCAAGCCTAACACATGGCAGCCAGACACCCACTTCAGGGTGCCTGTATGTGGTCTTACCTCCACCCGAGAGGTTCTCCCCAAGACTCCTCCTGGCTCACTCCCTCACCTCCTTGATCTTCCTTCAGTTTACCATTTTGGGAAAGTAAAATGGTGCAGCCATCATGGAAGATAATATGGCAGTTCCTCAAAAAGCTAAAAATAAACTTACCATATGATCCAGCAATCCCACATCTAGGCATACTCTCCAAAGAACTGAAAACAGGGTCCAGAACAGATATTTGAATATACATGTTCAGAGCAGCATCAATCACAGGAGCCAAAAGGTGGAAACAAGCCAAATATCCATCAACACATAAATGAATAAACAAAATGTGATACACACAAAATGGAGTATTATTTAGCCTTAAAAAACGAAACTCTGGCACACATTATAACATTAATGAACCTTGAAAACATGCTAAGTGAAATACTCTATATGCCAAAGAACAAATATTATTTGATTCCAATTCTGTGAGATTCCTAAAACAGTCAATGCTATATAGATGAGAGCAGAATGTTGGGTTCCAGGTCCTGCAGGGAGGAGAAGAGAGTTTTCATTTAATGGGAGTTTTAGCTTGAAATGGAGGGAAAGTGCTGAAGATAGTGGTGATTGTTGTATGACAATGTAAATATATGGAACTCCATGGAATTTTACACACAAAAAATGGTTTAAATGGTTAACATTTATGCTAAACATACTTTAACATCAATAAAATAATTTGACTGAGTTTTATGTTGCATTTTGTCTAGTCACTGTAGAAGTCATTAACTTGGATTGAGTATTAACAAATACTGACCTTTTATGTATCCTAAGTTGCCCAAGGCAACTGGCTTGCTCTAAAGTAGTTCAACAAGAACAGGTGAAACCTCAGGAACTTATAAATACCATAAAAATAAATAAGGAACTAATGAAAAAACAAAGGAAAGAAGGAAAGAAAGGACACATGTTCATGTTACTCTACACATGGACATCACCAGATGATCAATATCAAAATCACATTGATTATATCCTTTGCAGTTGAAGATGGGGAAGCTCTATACAGTCAGCAAACAGAAGACCGGGAGCTGACTGTGGCTCAGATCATGAACTCCTTATTGCCAAATTCAGACTTAAATCGAAGAAAGTAGAGAAAACGACCAGGCCATTCAGGTATGGCCTAAATCAAATCCTTTATGACTATACAGTAGAAGTGAGAAATAAATTTAAGGGACTAGATCTGATAGACAGAATGCCTGATGAACTATGGATGGAGATTCGTGACATTGTACAGGAGACAGGAATCAAGACCATCTCCAAGAAAAAGAAATGCAAAAAGCAAATGCCTGTGTGAGGAGGCTTTACAAATATCTGTGAAAAGAAGGGAAGCGAAAAGCAACAGAGAAAAGTAAAGATATACCCATTTGAATGCAGAGTTCCAAAGAATAGAAAGGAGAGATAAGAAGGCCTTCCTCAGCAATCAATGCAAAGAAATAGAGGAAAAGAACAGAATGGGAAANACATTTAAGGAATTAGGACTCACCTGTAGGTTTGAAGGCCTCGTCCAGTCTGAAATCAAAACTTCAGCTTTGCTTCCAATTCCATGCTCTTCCACTCCCCCTGGCCAGCCTGCCCCACAGCTCCGGCGTGGGTGTGGGTGGTGGCCTGGCGTGGCCTTCCGCTCTCTGCATTCCCTCCTCCTATTTCTCTTATCTGCAGTTGGGCCAGGAAGGCATATGAGAGGGGACAGAAGTCCTCGTATCCTGGTGCCACTGTTACAAGGCTCTCCTGATGGTTCCTGGCTCTCTGCTAATGTGTTTGGTTCTTCAGAGCTCCTGCAAGGAATTTTAAAAGCGCTCTTCATTGTGGTTAGCTTGCTTGGGATTTCAGTCTCTGGGAATCCGTGATGCAATGGCCTCCCCTGTCACGCCTAAAATAATGGCATTCCAGGACTGCTGTTGCTATCACCCATAGGAAAGCATAATGTCATCTATTTAAATTCCCCCAAAATGACAGCAACGTGGAATGAAAATTCTGATGTTTAAAAAGCATATTTCTGATTGTTAGAATATGGAAAAATCACTTCTTTTGCAGATTGGAACTTTTTTCTTTTCTAAGGTTCATTTCCGAGGCCTCAATTCCACTAAATTAGCCCAAAAGTTCATTTGGATTGTTTTCGCCTGATAAGGAATTCTTGGTTTGCCGTGACCATGTCTCCTCCCGATCTGGTTTCATAGCTCTCCCAGCCGAGAGTGCAGACCAGCCTCCGTTAGGCCTGCTGGCTGACTGGCCGTCGTGCCTGGTTAGCAGGTTCCGTCACTGTTTCAGTGCCATCCAGTGCGTGGGGGACTGCTCAAGAGCTCGAGCTAGTGTTTGCCATCCCTGCACCTCCCAGCTGGTCTAGTGGTGTCTGATGAGGAGCTTGGGGTTGGCTCGTTGAGAGGCTGGGGTGTTAAGTATGCTCTGAGTTGGAATTCCAGCTGACCAGCTCTGTGAGCTTGGCCTTATTGTCTCATTTCCTCACTGGCATAATTCAGATTAGTTCATTTATAAATGTGTGCATGTGCCTACTATCTGGTAAGCACTATTTTAGGAGTTGGGGATGTGGCAGTGAATAGGCTAGAGATCTGAATAATGAGAGAGGGTCGACGATCTTGGGGATGAATGTTCCAGAAAGAGGGGTCTGCAGCTGCAGCCACAGAAGTTCAAGGAACTGAAAGGCTCCCATGGTTGAAGCTTGGAGGTCGAGGGGAAGCTGGTGGGAGATGGAGCTTGGAGTTTGGCCAGAGTTAGATCCCAAGGGGCTGCCATGAGACTGAGTTTTTCCCTAAAACCTATGGAAAACTATCAGAGGATTTTAGAGGTGAATAACATGATCTGGTTCACTAGTAGTAGTAGTTACTACTACTCTTTGAACATTAACTGCAATTAAATAATATAATATATGCAAATTTACTTAGTGGTATGCCTTGTATGCAGTAGGTGGTTGATAAGTGTTAATTAATATTTTTACCTTTTGGCGAAACACTGGTGGTCTCCTACAGTTTGACCTTATGAAGTTTGTGATAGGCTGAATAATGGCACTCCACAGATGTCCATGTCCTCACCCCTGGGACTGCCAACTGTGTCACCTTATATCGCCAAGGAGAATTAAGGTTGCAAATGGAATTAACATTGTTATTTAATTTTAAGGTGAGACCTTAAAATAGGGAGAGTGTCCTGAATTATCCAGATGGGTCCAGTGTAATCATGATAATCCTTAAAAGAGGAAGAGCAAGGCAGAAGGGAGTCAGAGGGAGACCAGACCATGGAGGAAGGTCAGAGAGACAGTGTTACTGACTTTGAAGATGGGGGAGCAGCCACGAGCTAAGGCGTGCAGGGGGCTGCTGAGCTGGAAAAGGCAAAGAAATAGAACCTTCTGCATTCCTCTTAGAGCCTTAGATGATTGCTTCTTGACAGGAAAGCTACAACAAACCTAGACAGCATGTCAAAAAGCAAAGACATCACTTTGGCAACAAAGGTCCATATAGTCAAGGCTTTGGTCTTTCCAGTAGTCATGTACAGTTGTGAGAGCTGGACTGTAAAGAAGGCAGCGCGCCGAAGAATTGATGCTTTCGAACTGTGGTGCTGGTGGAGAAGACTCTTGAGAGTCTCTTGGACAGCAAGGAGATCAAACCCGTTAATCTTAAAGGAAATCAACCTTGAATACTCATTGGAAGGACTGATGCTGAAGCTGACGCTCCAATACTTCGGTTACCTGATGCGAAGAGCTTTTTCACTGGAAAAGGCCCTGATGCTGGGAAAGATTGAAGACAGAAGGAGAAGAAGGTGACAGGGGATGAGATGGTTGGATGACATCGCCGATGCAGTGGGCATAAACTTGAGCAAACTCTGGGAGATGGTAAGGGACAGGGAGGCCTGGCCTGCTGCAGTCCGTGGTGTTGCTGAGTCGGACATGACTGGGCAACTGAGCAACAAAAACTAGAGCCTCTGGAGGGGAATGCTGCCCTGCCAACATCTTTTTTTTTTTCTTTAATTAATTATTTTTGGCAGCTCTGGGTGTCTGATGCTGTGCGTGGGTTTTCTCTAGTTGTGGTGAGCAGGGGCTTCTCACTGTGGTGGCTTCTCCTGTGGCAGAGGCTGTAGGCGCTCAAGCTTCAGTAGTTGCAGCACTCAGGTTCCAGAGCATGTCATCTTCAATAGCTGTGACACATTGCTTCGTTGCCCTGTGGCATGTGGAATCTTCCCAGACCAGGGATTGGACCCACGTCCCCAGCATTGACAGGCAGATTCTTAAGCACTGGACCACCAGGGAAGTCCCCTGCCAAACATCTCGATTTGAGTCCAGTGAAAAACTCATTTGGACATCCGATGGCCAGAATTGTGAGATGGTGAACTTGTGTTGTTTCAAGCCACTAAGTATGTGGTAAAGATTTTGTACTAAACATTCCAAACTCCAGTTTAGTTTGCTCCAGTATGACCTATAACGCATGCATTTGAAGATTTCCATTTAGTTTACCATCTGTTGATTGATAACCTACGGCATGCCAGGCCAGATAAGACGACTCTGGAGAAGCTGACCGAGTAGGAGACTTTCTGGTATTTTCCACAACCTCCAGGGGTACCAAACTCCATATGTGCCTCTGGTGGCACATGGCAGCTTCTCAAGTACAGAAGTGAAAGGAAACCTGCTTTTCATTGACCTGGGAGGGCAGGGGAAGTGGCTGCACTGGTGGTGAGAGGTTGGGTTCTCAGCTCCAATGCCCTTGGCTGGTGACCCAGACACAAGGACTGCAGGGAGGGGTGGGCTTGCCCTGGGCCTAGCCCCCAGGCCTCCTCCATGAGGCACCCCCGCCTCCCACTGCCCCCACTAGCACCCCTTCTCAGGCCCTGCCCCTCCCCTGGGGGGCTCTGGGCCAGCTGCCTCCTTGCTTGGACTGCTCTTATTTTCCCTTTACTAATCATCAGGTCCTGTCTGTGGAGGCGGCAAACAGGGGCTCCTGGAGGCAGACCTGCCCAGGCACAAGTTAGGGGCTCAGCAATGCCCGGGGTGTGATTGGTTAGGGCTGGATACAAAGGATTCCTGTATAAAGCAAGGGCCTTCGCTTTATCCTTTTAGGGAAGTTCATTCTCTCTGGTTGCCTCTCCTCCTCCTCTTGGAGATGTTGCTAGAATATTTCTGCAGCATGGGCCCAGCCTATACCAGTCCATCCTTCACACTGAAACTGTCAGAATGTATGTGTCAACACCAGCCGCCAGCTCTGACCTAGTCCCTCATTGACGGGAAATCCCCCTCGTCTTATCACCCCATTTATAGCCGTGGTTTCAAACATTAAAAAGAATAAAATCAATGCATTTTTTTTTTCAGTGAAATATCAGTATATAAAGCTGAATACCAGGAGGCAGTAAAGTATAGAATTGTCATTAAGTATCAGGACTCTAGCATCAGACAGAGCTGGGTTCAAATCCAGACTCTGCCACGTATATAATCCCAACAAGTTGTCTAATTGCTGAATTCATTTCCTCACCTGTAAAATGGGATGTTGGCAGTTCTTAGTGCATGGGGCCGTTTTGGAGATCAGAAGTGATTACTTAGGAGAGTGCCTGGCTGAGCATAGGTACTCAATAAAATTTTGGCTTTTATTACTAGAATATGAATTAATCTTCTAAGTTCTCATGTGTAACATGTATTATCATTTAATTATACAACCCATTGCAGACAGTAGTTTGGCTATCTGTATGAACACAGAACTTTTAAAAAATTAATTTTATTTTTTTGAAGCATTTCAGACTTATAAAAAATTTTGAGGAGTATAGAAATTCCTATTTGCCTTGCACATAGTTTCCCTTATTAACATCTTACACTAGTATGGCACATTTGTTACCATTAATGAACCAATCGATACATAATCATTAACCAGGCTCTGTACTTTATTCCCTAGTTTTAACCTAAGAACTCATTTATCTGTTGCAAAATTGCACCCAGGATAGCAGATTACATTTATTATTATTTTTAAGTATGATAGCATCTTATTTTGGTTTTTAGAATACTTATTTACTTTGCTGCACTTAGTCTTAGTCGTGGCATGCAGAATCCTGTTTCCTGACCAGGGATCGAACCTAGGACCTCTGCATTGGAAGTGCAGAGTCTTAACCACTGGACCACCAGGGAAGTCCCGGCATATTACATTTAATTGTCACTCAGAAATGGAATTAGGCTCCTCTAAGGAATTAGGCTCCTGTTGTCTGTGACAGGCTCTCAGATTTCTCTTGTTTTTGATGGCAGTTTTCAGGAGTACTGGTGTTTTTGTAGATATTTTGTAGGATGCCCCTGTATTGGAATTTGATGTTTCTCTCCTGGTTACCCTGGAGTTGAATGCAGGAATTTGCAGTTAGTGGATCATGGATGGCTACCACAGAGTTCTTCTTAGCTTCAGCATCCATGAAATTAGAATCAAATGTCTGCGGGAACTCTCAAGTACAGTTTGGAGAATCACGGATAGATAAGCAGGATCCTTGGTGTGGCCTATGAGATCCTTCTCAGCCTGCCCTACCCACTTCTCTAGCCTCTTCTGCCTGCTGGGAGCTCTCCAGATTCACCACAGTCCCCCAAGAAGTCTGGGCCTTGATGTATATTGATTCTTCTAACTGGAATGCCTGCCCTCCTTTGTCCAGCTAATTCTTGGCCTCTGAGATCCAGGTTAACTCTTGCCCCCTCCCTGATGTCCTTCCCACTTTCCCTAAGGAGGCTGACACTGTCCCCGGGGTTCCCTCAAAACTTGGCATTTCTCTCTGTATTGTCCTGCTGGGTACAGGTATCGGTCCACCTCTCCCTCTGGGCCAGAAGCTTCTTGAGAGCAGGGACTGAGTCGTAATCCTCTCTGAATTCTTCATGCCCGGTGTGAGGCCTGGCATGCAGTTAATGCTTAAGAGCTAGCTGTTCAGTGAATGACTCTCACACGTAAGAGAGGTGCTGTGTCTGTACCAGCCTTAACGCGGCATGTTTCCTTGATCCTAAAAATGTGGGGGTGTCCCTGTGGATGAAGGATGCCAGTAACCAGCCCTCGGGTGGCTGTTTTAAAGCCACTTTCTCCCTGCCCCTGAGAGGTGTGAGTACATGGTGTGAACATGGAAAGGGCCACCAGGGGGCTCCAGGGAGCAGTTCACCGACCCAGCCTGAGAGGAAGATTGAGTGGTGGTGACTTCAGCAGCCAGCCTTGAGTCCTGCAGAATTCACAAAAAAAAGTGTGTCCAAAGAGAGGTCTGTTTTGCTACTGATGTACCAGGCTCTGTAGCAAGGACAGGATGTACCAGCCTGTTCTGAAAACACGTGTGGGCCCCAGACAGTCTTTTTCCCCTAGAGATCTCTGCCTGCAGAAATTCTCACAAAAGATACCGATAGCCAAGAAATAACATTTGCAGGAGCAAATGATCTTGTTACAACTGCCAGCAGACCTTCACTTTATTCAGATATCCGCGTTTCTGCTTCCACTGCAGAGTTAATAGTTCTCCCTGGATCGGAAACTCTTAATGGATATTACTAAAGCCAAGATTATAACTGAGAAGTTGGAGCCAAAATCTCAGGGCCTTTTTTGAATTCTATGAGAAGGAGGAAAAATAGCTGAGTTAATTTAAGATAATGAAATTTGAATTAGAAATTTCTCTCTGGGGTCAGTAACCTCTTTAATTTTGTTCTTGTGGCTGGTATTATTAACACTCATAAGAATGACAGTAGCCCTAGTGTTTTGGGTACCTACTCCATGTTACACTTTGGGATGGAGATTCTGCCCATGCCAGGTACTTGCCCTTGGGCATCCAGGGGGAATTAAAGCAGCATAATCCTCGCCCATTCTGCTACAAAGATACGAGCTCCGTCTCATAGGTGAAGCAGCTGAGGGTCAGCCACATTAAGTGGTTTGTCAAGGCTGGAAATCAAATTCTTTCTGGCTTCAAGACTTGAAGTCTTGTTAGTCACGTAAGCACACCCCAAAAGGATCTAAAATAGCTGCCAACCACGTCTGTGCTCCAGGGGATGGGATGGGATTATTGCAGGAGACAGAAAGATACGGTATTGCAAGTAAACCCATCATTAATAATAATGATAAAAAGGATGATAGTATCTTACAGTTCTGGGGCTACAAGCTTCCCAGCAGTCACGGTAGACAAATGAAAATTTGGGGGTTGGGGGGTGGGTATCTGCTAGAATTCAACGCTGTTTGCACTCAGAAGACTTTTATAGTTAAGAGCAAAGTTAAGATGGAATCTCTGAACTCGCATGTTTTAAGAGGCAGACTCCTCCTCCTAAGGGTTTTGACCCAGCTGCTCATGATCCTCCCACACCCACCTTCTGTTTGGCTCCCCAAATGTGACGGTGATCAGGTGAGGTGCCCATCGAACAGGCTCCAGGAAACTATCCCAAAGGCGCTTTCGCCAGAGTTTCTGAGAATGAGCATGCTAAACCATAGAACCCAGAACCAAACTTGGAGAACACTCCAGCCCCAGCTGAAAGGCATTAATTGTCTATCCACAGCTTTCTTAAACAGGAGAGCGTTTGTAACTGGAGCGCAAAGCAGTTTCAACACAGAACCGTGACTAAAGGAGGATATGCAAAAACCTCTCATACTTTTGTCCCATAGCTTAAGTCCCTTCAGAAGCCTCCAAGCTTCTCAGGACCGGGTGTGTGCCATGCCCTTGGCCAGGCATCACGTGCCCATGCCCGGCTCATCCTTGGCAAGTTCACTTTGCTGTGCTCCGAGACTTACCCCGGGGTCAGCATGGAGCTGTTAATTATTTTTCTTTGTCAAACCTTTATCAGCAACTTCATCCCCAAAGAAGTGGTTTGTATTCCCTTTGGCAAGAGTTGTGACTCTAGTAAATAAGAGATAATTACACTCGGGTTTTAAAATTAAAACACACAAAAAAGCTAACAGTGCCAGTGAGGAGTTACTTACATTTCACAGCAGCCTGCTTCCCTTGGGACAACAGACTGAGTTTGCTGTTTCATGCAGACTCTGAGGGGTCTGAAGATAGATTTTTATTTTAAGAGGCCTGAAACCCCTCTCTTGCTTCTAGTTAGTATGAACCCATGCTTCACATTCTTTCGTATTTTAGCACCTTTGGAGGAATTTAAGGCTCTAAAACTGCAATTAAAATGTGAGCATTAAGGAGTCGTAAGATTAAATGAGAGAATGTATCAGAAAGCATTTGGAGATGTTTTTATTGCATCATGTTCATTCTATGTGCATAATGCTTGGATTTGGCAGGGATGGAGAAAGGCGTTCTTGTCTTGGGGCTGCTGAGAATTTCTTTCTTTCTTTTTCTTTTTTTGTCCTCTACTTTGCACTTGGAAAGTGAAAATATATTCAAGTGAGTCCTTACAAACATTTGATCTTGTTTTCATAAGAAGTGAGAGGAATTGGGAAATGTAATTTTAAAAGTGGAAATATATATTTTTTTCTCATGAAGAATTATTTGCTTAGCGTCATTTGGCCAGCGACCCCATCTTTGGGGTGGGAGAGAAGCGTAAGGTGTGGCTGACCCTTGCTGCTTGCTCACAACGAACCTCTCATTAGCGTGCCTGGTGGGAGCTGGTGAAGTTTTGCTTCATGGAGCTGCTGAGGGGAGAAGACGTCCTGCCGCTGTGTCCGAGGACCTAATGCCATAGAATGAAGGGCTGTGCTCTTTTTCGATTGTGAGGCTGGCTGCGGAGCCCACCCGGGCACGGGTGGGCAGGCTTAGCTCGTTGCTCTCCCCCCACGTGCCCCTCCCCCACCACCTTGATGAGTGATGTGCAGAGGCCAGTAGGGAGCACCGAGGACTCCAGGACTTGGGGAGAGTTTATGTCTGACAAGTGAGCTGCCGACTGTACTTACACAGTTGGGCGTTTGGGCCCTGGATATCTCTGAATACCCCCCCAAAAGACATTGTAGGCCCCGTAGGGGTAAAGATGGTGTGGGAAACTTGAAACCAGGATTCCAGCGTGGTGGAGTGGAGAGAGTTAAGTTTCATGTGTTGTGTGCTAAACTTTCTCATAGGGCTTTCTTATCTGTAAATTATAGGAGAAAGCCCTCTTTTGACAACCCTGCGTTTAAGACGTTTCCACCACTTTGACTATTAAGTGGCATTATCTTGCCCTCCCCACCCCCACCCCAGANAGGAGAGTGAAAAAGCTGGCTCAACCTTCACAAAATGAAGATCATGGCATCCGGTCCCATCACTTCATGGCTTATAAATGGGGAAACAATGGAGACAATGACAGACTTTATCTTCTTGGGCTTCAAAATCACTGCAGATGGTGACTGCAGCCATGAAATTAAAAGATGCTTGCTCCTTGAAAGTAGAGCTATGACCAATCTAGACAGCATATCAAAAAGCAGAGACATTACTTTGCCTACAAAGGTCTGTCATAGTCAAAGCTCTGGTTTTTCCAGTAGTCATGTACGGATGTGAAAATTGGACCATAAAGAAAGCCGGGCATCGAAGAATTGATGCTCTTGAACTGTGGTATCAGAGAAGACTCTTGAGAGTCCCTTGGACTGCAAGATCAAACCAGTCAATCGTAAAGAAAATCAATTCTGAATATTCACTGGAGGGACCGATTCTGGGGCTGAAGCTCCAATACTTTGGCCACCTGATGCAAAGAGCAAACACACTGGAAAAGACCCTGATGCTGGGAAAGACTGAAGGCAGAAGAATGGGATGACGGGATGAGATGGTTGGATGGCATCACCGATTCAATGGACAAGAGTTTGGGTAGGCTCCAGGAGGTGGTGGAGAACAGGGAAGCCTGGCATGCTGCAGTCCATGGGGTCACAAAGAGCTGGATACAGCAGTGACTGAACAACAACAACGTTATTAGCATTAACACTGCCCATGTTATTAGCCGCCCTTGCTGATCTTCCCCACTTACCCAAGCACCCTTATAGTCTGATTACTTCTGGATTTCACAGGTCGAATCAAGTGGCCCACTTGTTGAATAGAGTGTAATTAGCATTGTAATTAACATGCTAATCACACATGCTAATTTGGGCAATGTGTTCACTCACCCCAACCCTTTTCATGGATCATTCAGGGACTGCCTGGGGTCATTGTACTTGACTTTGGCTCCCCTCAGCCTTCAGGTCTGCTCAAAGGTCACATTATTAGAGAGTTCTTCCCTGACCACTTACATAAAAGCTCACTCATAGTACCTCCAATTCATCTTCTCTATGAACCCTTCCTGACTAGCTATTCCCAACTGTAAACCTCCTCCCCACCTGGCACTCTTGCTCCCACCATCTCCCCTGACCTTTTCTCTCCTCTCAGCATTGAGACCACAAAACATATATATTTCTCTACCACTCTGGTTCACAGTCTGCTACTCACTATAGAATGCAAGCTCCTGCGGGCAGGACTACTGATTATATACCTGGTGCCTACGACAGTGGCTGGCATTCTATAAGGAGCCAGTAAATATTTGTTGAATAAATTATCACTGTTATACCAAAAGGACTAGAGCAGAGGGAGACTGGAAGCAAAATTAGCCACATAGGCTATGGCTGGACTCTAAGATGAAGACGGTAAGGCTGAGGTTGTTGGGGATCTATTTTGAGAGAAGAAAGTATAAACCTGAAAGATGCTCTCAAAAAAGGGTCTACAAGATTTGAAAACAGATTGAAGAAGAAGAAAAATGTGCCAGGATGGGCTCTATTTTGAGCTGAGAAGAATGGAAGCACTAACAAAGAGAGCTGGGGGTGGAGAGGTGACTTTAATAAAATATAAAGCAACACAGAGTGGACCTGTCAGTGATGGAGGTGGGGAGCTGTGACCCCTGCCCAAGAATGGAGTAAACTAAAGATGTATTGAATACACCAAGAGAACACTTATGAAAAGGAGAGGAAAGGCTGGAGGATGTGGCTTTGGTGGACACACAAAGGAAAAAAAGGAAGGAAGACGGCATCAGATGACATAAAAAGCTCCAGAATAATGGAAGCCAGAAGAGTTCTGACAAGGAATTAGAAAGGGAAGAAGGCCAGTCCATTTGACGAGTGGCTTCCCAACAGATCAGTGGGTAAAGAAGCCAGCTGCAATGCAGGAGACACAGGAGACTCGGGTTCAATCCCTGGGTCACAAAGCTCCCATGGGGGAGGAAATGGGAAACCACTCCAGTATTCTTGCCTGGAGAATCGCATGGACAGAGAAGCCTGGCGGGCTAGAGTCCATGGGGTCACAATGAGTTGGATATGACTGACCACACATGCATTCAACAAGTAGGTTACTGGCAACCTTAGAAAAGGGTCTTAATCACTGGCAAATATTTTAGCAATATGATTATTTTCAGAATTGTGATGCTTATAAATCTGAACTCTGTAAATTTAAATGTTTTGATTTTGAGGTATCCTCCACCAGAAAAAGAATGGGGATGTGGAGATTCCACTAGAAGAATGGAAGTGCTCAGGTGCAGCCTGGGATGGGAAGCAGGCCAGGGCCAGAGGCGAGGTCCCAGGAAATTTCCATTAAGATCAGATGGCAGTTTCCATCTGTATTCTTCAGGGCTTCCCTAACTGATCTTCCCCACTTACCCAAGCAAACTTAAGTTCTGATTATTTCTGGATTTCACATGACCTCCCAACTGCTTTCCCCACATCTAAGCTCTATTTCAGCAACCCATCTGTGAGCTCACATCACTCCACTGCTCAACACCGAGTAAAGATCCATGTCATTCAGAGCCAGAACCAATCACCTCCCAAGGATCCCCAAATGGTCAGTCCAGCCAACACACCTCCTGCTTGCACGGTGGTTCCCCCACCCCCACCCTTTTCATGGATCAGGTCATTTGGGTACTGCCTGGGGTCATTGTACTTGATTTTGTTTCCCCTCAGCCTTCAGGTCTCTGCTCAAAGGTCACTATGTTAGAGAGTTCTTCCCTGACCACTTACATAAAAGCTCACCTGCGGTATCCCCAATCCCTCGTATGTGTGTATTTATGTCTTTTTCTTTCTTGTGTTCTTTCTTTCCATTATTCTTTCTTTCATTACTTCCTTTTTTATTTTTATGGTACTTATCAGTTCCTGAGGTTTTACCCATTCATGGTGAACTGCCTTAAGGCACATAAAAGGTCAGTATTTGTTAATTGCTCAACCCAAATGAATGACTTCTACTGTGACTAGACAAAATTTAACATACAACTCAATCATCATCTTCATACTTAGAATATCCTATCTACCATCAGGTCAGTTCAGTCACTCAGTTGTGTCCAACTCTTTGCGACCCCGTGGACTGCAGCACACCAGGCTTCCCTGTCCATCACCAACTCCTGGAGTTTGCTCAAACTCATGTCCATCAAGTCAGTGATGTCATCCAACCATCTCATCCTCTTTCCCAGCATCAGGGTCTTTTCTAATGAGTCAGTTCTCCACATCAGGTGGCCAAGTGATTGGAGCTTCAGCCTCAGCATCAGTCC
Source organism: Neotragus pygmaeus (assembly GCA_006410875.1). NCBI lineage: Eukaryota > Metazoa > Chordata > Mammalia > Artiodactyla > Bovidae > Neotragus > Neotragus pygmaeus. Next base: position 98,414 of record SJYV01054497.1, on the reverse strand, counting down.
CTCCAATAAATATTCAGAATCGATTTTCTTTAGGATTGACTGGTTTGACCTTCTTGCTGTCCAGGGGACTCTCTAGAGTTTTCTCTGACACCACAGTTCAAAAGCATCAATTCTTCGATGCTCAGCTTTCTTTATAGTCCAACTCTCACATCCATACATGACTACTGGAAAAACCATAGCTTTGACTAAATGGACCTTTGTTGACAAAGTAATATCTTCACTTTTTAATATGTTTTCTAGGTTGGTCATTCTTCCAAGGAGCAAGCATCTTTTAATTTCATGGCTGCAGTCACCATCTGCAGTGATTTTGAAGCCCAAAAAGATAAAGTCTGTCACTGTCTCCACTGTTTTCCCATCTATTTGCCATGAAGTGATGGGACCAGATGCCATGATCTTCATTTTTTGCATGTTGAGTCTTAAGCCAGCCTCTTCACTCTCCTCTTTCACCTTCATCAAGAGGCTCTTTAGTTCCTCTTCACTTTCTGCCTTAAGGGTGGTGTCATCTGCATATCTGAGGTTATTGATATTTCTCCCAGCAATCTTGATTCCAGCTTGTGCTTCCTCCAGCCCAGCATTTCGCATGATGTACTCTGCATAGAAGTTAAAAGAGCAAGGTAACAATATACAATATACAGCCTTGACATATACTCCCTCCCTAATTTTGAACCAGTCCGTTGTTCCATGTCTGATTCCAACTGTTGCTTCTTGACCTGCATATAGATTTCTCAGGAGGCAGGTCAGGTGGTATGGTATTCCCATCTCCTGAAGAATTTTCCACAGTTTGTTGTGATCCACACAGCCAAAGGCTTTAGCGTAATCAATGAAGCAGAAGTAGATGTCTTTCTGGAAGTCTCTTGCTTATTCTGTGATCCAAGGGATGTTGGCAACTTGATCTCTGGTACCTCTGCCATTTCTAAATCCAGTTTGAACACCTGGAAGTTCTCTGTTCATGTACTTTCGAAGCCTTACTTGGAGAATTTTGAGCATTACTTTGCTAGCATGTGAGATGAGTGCAATTGTGGGGTAGTTTGAACATTCTTTGGCATTGCCCTACTTTGGGACCACAATGAAAACTGACCTTTTCTCTATCTATCATACTTTTCTCTAAAAAAGTACCCTGCCTCAATTGAGAGCCTTCCCAGGCCACCCACCCATGCACCTTTCCAAGACTTTGATTCATATAATCTACTTCTACAATAGACACAATTATGAAATATCCAGGTCTTATTTCTTTAACTACACTGGGTTAGAGATGGCTGATTGGATAGAAGACTTTCAGAAGCAGGTGTTTTGATGGTACGAACTAGCAACTCTCAGCCTGAAAGACAATAGGAAAACTACAAATAGCAGTAATAAGGTCAAAACACATACGCACATACACGTGTTTGTTTGAGGATTCTGAGTGTAAGAAAAAACCGAGCAGTTTAAAAACCTCACTCTCTAAATCATATTAATCAATGCTGATAATGATGACTACCAACTATCAGAAAAAGATTAGGCTAGGTCCAAACTCCACTTAGTAGCCAGGAAGCTGAAAATAAAGTTTTAAGGATTTAAATAGAAACCTCAAACGAATCTAGAAAACTCCTCTTGTAATATAGGTTTTCTGATCATGTTGGATTTCTCTAAAATTTAGGGCTGCTACTAGAAACTAATAAGATAAGAAATATAATATAACTGCGCTGTGCTTAGTTGCTCAGTCATGTCCGGCTCTTTGCGACTGCACAGACTATAGCCCACCAGGCTCCTCTGTCCATGGGGATTCTTCAGCGAGAATAATGGAGTGGTTTGCCATGCCCTCCTCCAGGGGATCTTCCCAACTCAGGGATGGAACCAGGGTCTCCTGTATTGCAGGCGGATTCTTTACCAGCTGAGTTACCAGGGAAGCCCTATGATATAACTAAGTACTATACAAATAACATCTTATATGCAATACTTTCAAGTTCAAAAAGAAAAATGTTTCTTTTAATTTCATGGGACAGATACAGTCTGAAAGCAGATTGCATTTTTGCAACTCTGACTAGCTTTTCTGACCCATGTTGAGAACTTGAATACTAAAAACCCAGGTGATTTGTTATTATTTCATCCTGAAATTAAACACTGTGAGTGAACATTCCATACATAGCTTCACAAGAGCAGAGGAGAGTAAAAGCAGTTCATTTTTACTGCTCTATTAATGAAATATTTTTATTAGGTTTGAAAGTAAAAGTAGTCACACAATCGTGTCCAACTCTTTGCGATTCCATGGACTACAGCCTGTCCCATGGATTTCTCCAGGCAGAAGTACTGGAGTGGGTTGCCATTTCCTTCTCTAGGGGATCTTCCTGACCCGGGAATTGAACCTGGGTCTCCTGCATTGCAGGCAGATTCTTCACCAACTGAGCCACTGCTGCTGCTGCTGCTAAGTTGTTTCAGTCATGTCCGACTCTATGCGACCCTATACACGGCAGCCCATCAGGCTCCACCATCCCTGGGATTCTCCAGGCAAGAACACTGGAGTGGGTTGCCATTGCCTTCTCCAATGCGTGAAAGTGAAGTCGCTCAGTCGTGTCCGACTCTTAGCAACACCATGGACTGCAGTCTACCAGGCTCCTCCGTCCATGGGATTTTCCAGGCAAGAGTACTGGAGTGGGGTGCCATTGCCACTAGGGAGGCTAATTCAGAAATCTGAGAGTCAGACTACAAGGACTATTAGGCGATGTCTCTTGCATAATTTGTTCCAAATGAAGACATTTTATTCATGAGAGTTCATTCATCCCATGTGCTACCTTGTGTGACTAAATTCANCACTAGGGAGGCTAATTCAGAAATCTGAGAGTCAGACTACAAGGACTATTAGGCGATGTCTCTTGCATAATTTGTTCCAAATGAAGACATTTTATTCATGAGAGTTCATTCATCCCATGTGCTACCTTGTGTGACTAAATTCAAGCCAAGGATGACAACAGCCCAGGGGAACACATCTGCAAACATATCTCCCACCCAACTTACCAGAGCTGACTGATAAAAATCCATATATTCTTTCATTTAACAGATATTGATTAATTTAACAAATAGTGAGCAATTGTTGTTATATATCCTGTTTAACCGGGCTTCCCTGGCAGCTTAGCTGGTAAAGAATCCACCTACAAGGCAGGAGACCCCAGTTCCATTCCTGGGTTGGGAGGATCCCCTGGAAAAGGAATAGGCTACCCACTTCACTATTCTTGGGTTTCTCTGGTGGCTCAGATGGTATAGAATCCAGCTGCCATGCGGGAGACCTGGGTTCAATCCCTGGGTTTGGAGGATCCCCTGAAAGAGAGCATGGCAACTCACTCCAGTATTCTTGCCTGGAGAATCCCCATGGACAGAGGAGCCTAGAGGGCTACAGTCCGTGGGGTCGCAACGAGTCGGACATGACTGAGCCACTAAGCACAGCACAGCACATCTTGTTTCACATGCATGTGTATGCATTTATGACATGTCAGACACATGTCCTAATTTAAGTAGTAACTTACTTGATCCTCATAATAACCCAAAGAGAGGAACACCATTTTTCTCCTCATTTCACAGATGAGAAAATCCAGGCACAGAGAGGTTAAGCTACCAGCCTAGGGACAAAGCTAACAAATGGGGGAGCCAAGGTGGTCTGAGTCTAGAACTAGGCTCTTAGCTATTGACCCCTACAGAAGGCACAAGACTAAGCAGCGGGAATCTACTAGGTCTCTGCCCTCTAGGGGTCTGACCTTCCAGCCAGGAGGCATTGGTAGAGAGCGGACAATATATAATATTTTAATTATAAAGACTGGAGTGCCACAATGGAGAAGTGACAGGATATCAGAACACAGAGGGGGAAAGGACAGAGGAAACCATTCTTGGAGCTCGCACTGATTCCTCACAAAACCCTGAAAAATAATGAATAAATAGTCTCATTGCAGAGATGAAGCAGTTCCTGCTGAGAGAGGAGAGGTGAAGACCACAGGCAGGATTCATCCCTACTCTGAGCAGTCCCGACACAAGTCTGGTTCTTAGCAACAAACTGCATACCTGACTTTCCTCTAGATCCTGTCCACATATTGCGTCCCTTTTGCATTAGAGACGACGCTCGAGATCTGCAGGGGAATGGGCTCAGGATCCCCAACAGATATCAAAATCCATAGATGTCCAGGTCCTTTATATAAAATGGCTGTTATAAATAGAGTGATTGTTATTACCTGTCACAACCACCCTTTGTATAGAAGCAAGATCCAATGCTGAAAAGAGCAATATTTCATAGGAACCTGGAATGTCAGGTCCATGAATCAAGGCAAATTGGAAGTGGTCAAACAAGAGATGGCAAGGGTGAACGTCGACATTCTAGGAATCAGCTAACTAAAATGGACTGNAGAGGATGAGATGGCTGGATGGCATCACGGGCTAGATGGACGTGAGTCTGAGTGAACTCCGGGAGATGGTGATGAACAGGGAGGCCTGGCATGCTGCGATTCATGGGGTCGAAAAGAGTTAGACACGACTCAGCGACTGAACTGAACTGAACTAACTTCTAATACCTAATGTTAATGCTATATAAATAGTTGTAAATACAATGGAAATGCATGAACATAGTTGTTGGGCACACAGGAAATTTGTTTTTTGGAACTGTCTGGAATTTTTTCCCAGATATTCTCAATATGAGATTATTTCAATCCATGGATACAGACAGTCAATTGTATAATAATTTAATCTCTTCTGCCTGGGACACTATGAGAGGTTTAAGTATTTATCTTGGGTATCTTGTCAAATCCAGAAGTCTTACCTTATTGCTTTGACAAGAGTCATTTACATGAAGCACTCTGCTCACAGTAACACTGTAATGCATGTTGGTTAATTCCTATTAATCTGAGGCTGCTCTTTCCTGGTAGCCAAGGAGTTGCAGAGTTAAGGAGATAAAGAATAAACACTATCTAATGACTCCATTCCATGGGCCAGGCTAGGCTAGGTGTTTTCACAAGTTATTTAAATGTAGAGAGAGATCAGGAGTTTCAGATAAGAGGCTGCTGAGGCTGACTTAAAAACAAACTATTCTGTCATTTTAAAAATAAGAAAATTAAGCGCAATCAAAGCACCCAATTTCAAGAGAACAGAAAATCTTCAGTCATTAAAAATTATGTTTACAAGGAGTTTTTAAAGAATGAAGAAATAGTCATGTTCTAACAATATTTACATATTCAGAAAAAAGAGCAAAATGAACAGAGTATAAAACTCTTTATAGCTTAATACATGTATTTTTATATTCCAGAAACACTTCTAGAAATACACAGAAAGAAATAGTGTTACTAACAGCTCATACCAAGAGAAGATGGATAAAAGGAAATTTTAACATTTACTTTACACCCTTTAATAGTTTCCTACACATAATTCTTAAAAATTAAACAAAATTTGATTTAGGAAGAATTTTCAAATAATGTTTAAAAAGCTGAAAATGCTTAAACTACAAAGGTATCTTGAGTGTCAGAACAAATGTTTTTAAATGTAGAATAATTTCAACTATATCCCACCTCCCAATACAAGGAACTAGAAAATTCCTAAAACTGAAACCCTGAGGGATTAGTTTTCACTTTTTTTTACTTTGTAAGCTTTATTATTATTTGGAATACTTACAGTAAGCTTTTATCACTTCTCTGATTAAAAAAAAATCCAAATATTAAGAAACAGAATATAGGAAATATATAAGTGATAGAATTATAAGAGTTGCTTTTGCCACATTCTGAAGTCAAATATAAAGAAGCCAATATTGTCACTGTAAAATTGATAATTCAAAGTACACACTAAAAGATTGTCTTGCTGAAATACAGCCAAGTGGGCTCAAAGTCCTAATTCAAGGAAGATAGAATCACACCTCAATTTTAAATACTTTTGACCTAATCTTCTTTTCTCCTAATCTTCTTTGCTGTGGTGTTAACCCTGCCTTCTTTCACACACCCATCTGAGAAAAGAAGATGATAGTGACAATTAGCTGGAGTTAGGTCACACACTCTAACCTCAGGGTGACTGGCAACTGCCCATGGACTGGAAGCCTCCTTCCTCACCTCTTTGGCATTCTTGGCTGCAATACCTCCCAATTACTTTTGGACTTTAGTTTTCACTAATACATCACCTGCCTCCACAAAGTATTAATACAACCTGCCTCTTACAAAACAGTGAAAGGAAGGAAATTAATTACTGCTTTAAGTCACCCTGATGCCAAAGTGTCACTTACTAGCAAAATATAGATCTTTTTTGCAGGCTCTTTGGAAAATACATACACGTTCTGTTTACCATCATCACATATTCTCCCCTTTGATGTGCAAGATCCTTCATGAACCAAAGAAAAGTAGGGCACTCCAGTTCCTCTCTGCTGGGGTAAATATACTGCAGCCTCTCCCTCTTTCTTTTTACAACCAAAAGCTCTGGGTCCAACATAAAAAGCAACTACCTGAGAACTCTGAAAAGTGAAAAAAAAGGTGAATTTTGGAGGAGAGCCAAAACTTAGAGAAGTGACCAAACAGTGGGTGAACTTCTCAGGTAATTTTATTTTCTTTTACTTTGGCGCAGGACACCATCCTGCTTTGTCCTAGAGCAGGACACCATCACAGAGTTCCAGCGAAAGCAACAGCGCAGTCAGTGCAGCAGCCTGAACAGCTAAATCTTCAAATGAAACTCTGTCTTTTGGGCCAGAGGAACCTGGAAAAGGACCCTTGAAGGCCAGAGTATTCGGGAAATCATAGAGAAAAAGAACGTGGAGAAGAGAATTCCCAAATTATATACACAAACCAGCACAGTTCCCAGCCTCGCCTTGAGCTGTGCATTCATGATACAGACCCATAGTAGCACAACAAAGGCTCTGAAAACTGAACTGAGATTAGGACCACGACCCTCGGAAGGTGACAAGGAAATTCAGTCTGAATCTAGCCAGGTTCACTGCAAAACCAAAATTTAAAAAGACATTGTTCAGGAGAATACAATAGGACCCAGAATATACACAGAATATACACTGTAGTATAATATGCACAGTGCCCAGGATATAATCTAATAGCAATTCATACTAAAAGAGCTGGAAAAATATGTCTAGATCTCAAGAGAAAATACATCCAGATTCCAACTATAAGATGACCCAGAGAATAGATATTATAATATCTCCCATGAAGATATGAAAGACAGAAGTTCTTTAGCAGAGAAACAGAGAATTAGAAAACTAACCAAGTGAAAATTATAGCAATAAAAAAATTCTGAAATTTAAAATTCACTGGATGGCTCAACAGAAGAACCTTGAGCACAGAGGAAAGAGTGAGTAAGCTTAAAGGGTGAGTGAAATCATCTTGTCTAAAGAACAAAGAGAACAAAATTCAGAAAAATAAGCAGAGCCTCAGGGACCTGTAGGAGAATATTAAAACTTCTAGTATTTTTGTCACTGGAATTCTAGAAAAAAAGGAGGAAAAGACTGGTGGAGAAACTGTTTGAAGAAATAATGGCCCAAAACTTCCTAATTATTAAAATACATAAATTTATAAATGCAAACAGCTCATAAACTCTGAATAGAATAAGCTCAAAGATAACCACCCTTAGACACATGAAAATCAACTGCTTAAAAGTAAAGATATAGGGAAAATCTTCATAAGAGCTAGAGAACAATTACACATTACATATAAGAGAACAATTATTCAAATAACTGAAGAGTTTTCATCAGAAAAGAGAATGGGCAAAAGACAATGGAAAAACATCTTTAAAGTGCAGAAAGAAAAAACAGCTGACCTAGAATTCTATATCCCTTGACAATATTCCTCAGGAAAGAAAGCTAAATAATGACATTTTTAGACAAACGAACACTAAGAATTCATTTTTGGCAAAACTACTCTAAAAGAAATGCTAAAGGAAGTGGTTCAGGCCGAAGGGAAATGACACCAGAAACCTGGATATTCACCAAGAGCAACAACAGAAATGTAAATATCTGGGTAAACATAAAGGATTATTTTCCACAGTTCTTTAAAACATGTATGACTGCTAAAAGTAAAAAATTATACCATTGTTTGGTAGGATTTTCAATGTAAAGATATAATTTATGTCATAAAGGTAAGCAGGGGAGGATAAAGGAAATTATATGATCGTAAGGTTTCTACATTTTACTTGATGTAGTACAATATTAACACTAAGCAGACTGTGAGAGTTTACACATGTATGCTGGAANTCAATGTAAAGATATAATTTATGTCATAAAGGTAAGCAGGGGAGGATAAAGGAAATTATATGATCGTAAGGTTTCTACATTTTACTTGATGTAGTACAATATTAACACTAAGCAGACTGTGAGAGTTTACACATGTATGCTGGAATTTTTAAACATTCTCCAAATTTTTTTTTCAAAGAAATAAAGCCAAAAATTCAGTATATAAATGAAAATGGAATGCTAAAAAGATAGATTCAAATCATCCAAGAGAAGACAGGAAAGGAGACAAAGAGGAACAAGAAATGGAGGAACATGGAGAAAACAAATAATAAAATGGGAATTTTAAATTCAATCTATCAATAATTATATTACATGTAAATGATCTAAAAACACCTATGTAAATACATTGTCAGAATTTTTCCAACTAACAAGAACCAACTATACGCTGACTACAAAAAACTCATTTTAAATATAAATATAAATTTAAATCTGTAGATTTAAATAGATTAGATTAAACTAATAAATTTATTACTTTAAATAAATAGATTAAAAGTAATTTAAAAAGCATATCATGTATATAATAATCAAAAGGAAATCAGAATCAGGCTGTATTAATTTCCACCACTCTCATATTCTTGCTTCTCTAATCTTTAATCCTTCCATATTAATATATTTATTATAGAGGTTTTTTCCTCTTTATTCACAAAACCATTTTCCAGACTTTTAAGCTATTCTTGGCAATGATTTACAAACTATATCAGCATACCCTTGCCATTTATGAATCTAAGACAGACAACATTAATACGTTTATTAATATGTTAATATATATATTTATATTATCAATTATACATCAGAAATATCTAAAGTATATGCTTGGAAAAGGTGTTAAGTTCCCTTTATACACTGAAATTTAGCAGGCTTTAACAGTGGCGTGGAATTCACAGTTTAGGTGGTTCAGAAAATAATGCCAGGGAAGATGGAATTCATACAAGAAGCTTAAGAAAAATGTATGTATTTTCCAAAACAACTAAATATAGATATTGATTCAGTGTGCTTAAAGCAAAATAGGCTGTACAGTACACAGATAGATAAGACTTAACATTTTATTAGGCTTATAAAGATTAGCAACAGTATTAGGTAGATCATGGATATCACCACATCTTACATTACAATGATAAAATAATGCTTTGGGCCTCAGACCTGACAGATGTCCTTCCAATCAATATTTTGTACCTAAACATTTTCACTATGAAATTATAGCTTTACAGGCACCCCATCTCCTCTCCACCAGTCATTTTTTTAAGGTGATAGAGAGAAGAGGAAGAGGTAGGAGGAGGGAGAGAAAAAGAAGGAAGAGGGATGGTTACACAAGGGGATGGACATTCTAGGACGGAAATTCGCCAATTATCTAAAATATATGAACCAGGATCTTCAATGAAAGTTTTCAGTTATAAGTAAAACTAAAGGAACTGACTGATTGTTTTAGGATAAAGTATAAAATGAAGATAGAGGAAAGTGAAGAATTGAAACTTATAGTACATACAAACCATCAGTACCCTCTCCCACCTCATGTGTTTTCACGTATTTTTTTGTGATTTGATTAAAAACATCTGCTCTTTCTAAGATTATTATGTCTATCTTACAAATGAGGCAACAGACAGACAAAAAGTACTTAATCAATAATATAGGCACTCATCACTTTTATGATACAGTTCATTCCTGGAAACCACACTGAAAAAATCATTAAGTGGACTGTGTGGAATTTATTAAAATCATTTACTAGAATAGGTTTGAATTTAGCAAAGAAACTAGTGACAAATAAGTGGATAAAGACAAGAGAGGTAAATTACTGGCCCTTTATTTTGCTATATCACAAGGAATGTTTGGAGGAGTGAAATGCTAACTACACAAACAAGAAAAGACCATCAGCAGGCATGGGTATAAATACTGACCTGTACTCTAAGGAAGATCAACAGGAGGAGAAATCCAAAGCAACTGGTACAAATTTGCAGTTAGAAAGCAAGGCAGTAGAAAGCCCAGAAATAGATCCATACAAATAAAATCAACTGATCTTTGACAAAACAGCAAAGGCAATACATTGGAGAAAAAGGCTTTTCATCAAATGCTTCTTGAACAACTGGACATACACATGCAAGGGGAAAAAATGAATCTAGACACAGACCTTTAAATTAACTCAAAATGGATCATAGACCTAAATGTAAAATGCAAAAACTAAAACTTCTAGAAGATAACAGGAGAAAATCTAGGTGACCTTTAGTTCAGTGGTGCCTTTCCAGATACAAGATCAAAAGCACAATCCATGAAAGAAAAGAATTGATAAAATAGACTACATTAAACTTAAAAAGCTCTGCTCTGTAAAAGTCACTGTAAAGAGAATGAAATGACAGACAGAGAGGAAATCTTTGCAAAACACATGTCTGATAAAGGACTAGTATCCATGATACACAATAACCTCTTAAAACAGCAGTAAGGAAACAACAGAATTACAGAATGGACAGAAGATATAAACAGATACCTCATTCAGTACAGACGGCAAATAAGCACATGAAAATATGCTCAACATCATTTGTCATCAAGGAAATGAAAATTAAAACAATGAGGTACCATTACACACCTATTAGAAAGGCTGAAATCCAAATGCTCACACTGGTGCTGCAAGAGCTGGTGACGATGTGGAACAGAAATCTCAAAGGCTGTTGTTGCTGGGAACAGAAAATGGTACAGCCACTTGGAAGACGGTTTGGCAGTTTCTCATAAAACCAAACAGAATCTTATTGTATAACAAAGCAATCATGCTCCTTGCTTATTTAACCAAAGGAACTGAAAACTTACATCTATACAAACACCTACATGCAAATGTCTATGGCAGCTTTATTCACAGTGGTCAAAATTTGGAAGCAATCAAGATAACTTCAGTTGGTGAATGAATAAACAAACTGTGGTACATCCAGATGATAGAATATTATTCAAAGATGGAAAGAAATGAACCATCAAAAGCCACAAAAAAAGCAAGGAGATGGATGTGTAACTAACTTTACAGTAGTGATGTCAATTACATCTCAAAAAAACTCAGCAAAAATAAATTAAATAAAATTAGGACATCATCAGAGGCTGAATACTGTATTGGAGAAAAAATGGTATGGACTTATAAAGCAAAATATGGGGTCAGTTTATAACTGAAATCCCAACAGTTAAGTGGAGAGAGATAAGGGTTTGGAGTGTTTCTTTTAAAAATGACTGAACTCTGTGTAGGAGAGTATCCTTATTTTTAGGAAGGACTGAGTTGGAAAAAATACGAATAATATGGATACCTGTGAAGAAAGAGTAAGAGGTCAAGCAAATGGAACAAAGTGCAGGTACTTCTGGGTGAGCAGCATACAGGTATTCACTGAGTTGTTCTCACAACTTACCTTGAAATTATTTCCAAATAAAAGCTCTTTTTAAGTATATCTCCCCCACAAAAGGCATGGAAGAACCTTAAACAAATACTGCTAAGTGAAAGAAGGCTGCATACCATTTGATTTCAACTTATATGACATTCTGATAAGCAAAACGATGAAGACAGAAAACAGATCAGTGGTTCTGGGGAGCAGAGAGGAGATGAATGGTGGAGGGAGCACGGGGCATTTTTACAGCAGTGGGACTATTCTGTATGACACTGTAATGACGGACACGTGTTATCCGTTAGTCAAAATGCACAGAATGTAGGAAACAGGCAACTCTAATGTAGACTATGGACTTCAGTGAATCATAACATATCAATACTGGCTCAACAACTGTAACCAAGGTACCACAGCACTTAAGACGTTAATTATAGAGAAAACTGCAGTGGAGGTTGAGGGTGGCGGGGAGATAGGACAGAGAGATGAGGGAATATATAGGACTCCTCTGCTCTTTCCATTCATTCCTCCATAAAATATAAAAACTGTTCAAAAATAGTCTATTAACTTTTTAAAGCAAAGCAGTATGTCACTTTCTGTGTTCTTATTCGATGTTTACAGGTCAAAAGGTTTAAGTGGCACCAAAGATATTTTAATTTCCTCCAATTTTATATGCCAGAACTGTATAATGAGGCAAACAGCTGAAATAGAAAACCATCTAATGAGAGCCTGCCTACCATTTTCTATGTCTTCTTTTTTCACTAACTTCCAGAATGCCTCGTTGTTCATTTGTTTACTTTCATAAAGAAAATGCATTCTATTCCACTAGGAGTGATCATGGAGCATGATTTCAGTCCCCGAGGATGTGTCTGGAAAACAGCCCTCTTTTCACATCCACTTAGGGTTGGAGCCCGGACAGCTTCCAATGACTCTCCCCAGGGTGAGAGGTAACCAACAATGAGGACGATCACATAAAATACCTCAAAAGAAAGAAATTTGGGGTAAAAAGACACTAAAGACCCTGTTCTGAACGGAAGGAAACACACACACTGTTTCCTTGAAAATGGCTGAGTATGAACTCGCCCTCTCAAACACCATCAACAAGCAGTTAAGCATTTTAGCAGCTCTGGAGGAGTGCTCAGTTCAGGAAGATTCACGATGATGTGTCTGCAGAAGAACCTGTCACCTTACTGGCGAGGTTAAAATAGAGAGATGTTTTCTTCTCTGCTTCTTAAGATGTGTAAAAAGCCTAGTACTAAAAACAGTACTTCTGTTGTGGTAAATGGCATGTAACATTTTCTCTCCGTTGTGCTTTTAATAAGCAGGGCCTCACCTTGAGCTTTGACTACTGTGGGGCAATATTTTGAACACACAGATATTCCTAACCTGTGATTCTCAAAGTGTGGTCACTGGACCAGCAGCAATGGCATTACTAGGGAACTTGTTAGAAATGCAATTCTAATCCAGATCTATGGAATCAGAGACTCCAGGGGCGGGATTCAGCCACCTGTTCTCACACGCCCTGCAGATGACTATGATGCTCAGGGAAGTTGGAAAGCCATGGTTCTAGAAAACGTAACTATGGAAACGTGCCTTACCTTTTTTTCCATTGACTAGAATCAATTATTGAGTTATGCCTGGCTCAGAGAGCTCCTCATGTTCATAACACTAACACAGCTGGTTAAGAATCTCATCTTTTTATCCCTGTCTCTCCACTATGCAAGGATAGAACCTTCCCGTACTCCCCTAAGGCAGGAGGAGGACACACTCAGTGCCAACTCTGAACCCACATTGTGAAGAAGTCTGTTTTCTCAGTTAAAAAAAAAAAAAATCAAAGCCTCCCTCTCCAAAGGGGTTGTCCTTCTTCACAACCACAAAACTTCCATCTTATACAGGATAACAACTTTCAGTTTACAAAGTACCTCCAGATATACTATGTAATTGAGCGATCTCGAAAACCCTGTGACACAGACTCTCCACTTCCCCTAACATTTCACAGAGGAGGAAGCTGAAGCTCAGAGAACCCTGACTAACCAGTCACTAGTTCAAGACCAGCCAGGCAGTAAGCATACAGAGTCTCCTCGGCTCAAGCCACGCACGATGCTCTAAGCGGTCTTCAACAAAGAAGCATTAGCCCTGTGATCTTGGATGAATTATTGAAGCTCCATAAGCCTCATTTCCACATCCATAACACAGAAGTAGAAGTAGTACCCACTTCACAGAAGATTAAAGGAGATAATCCACGGAAGGCTTTCAGAACAGAGCCTGGCCAATAGCACATCTGCAATAAATGTGAGCTGTAATTACTGATCCTGACACCACCACCATTCCAGCTATTGTAACACTGCAGTCACTCCTGCTCCAGTAAGTCAGCTTTTCTTTAACCTATTACTGTATTCCTTCACTCCTGCCTTCAGACTTCTTATACTGTCCAGACCATCACATGTTGAGTGTTTATGCAGTGGACATGATCACATCATCTGTTGGGCTACAGCAGAGTTGAAAATAGATTAAACTACCAAAACCCTTCATAATAAATGGATGTTGTGAGCAGCTATTCCAACCATCTGACACTTTTATCTTTATTTCAATGTAAAGATTAGCTTCTACAAAGATAAACCAGATGATTATATCAAATGTACACAGCCTTCATCCCAGAGAGTTTCTTGAGATTAAAGGAAAACAAAAGGCTTAACTAAGGCTGGCAAATGGAAAAGCCGGCTCCGGCTCCTTGCCACTAAATTGATCAAAGATAGTCTGAGTCTTCAGTGGTATAAATGAAAAACAGAAACTCTTCTCTGAGCAAATCCTTCCAGATATACGCCTGATTGCAGCCCTTTGAAGTTGACACAGCTGAAATCAGATTTTTTTGCATGAATTATGCACTACAGCAGAACAGAAGGAAGACCACTCAGACTATGACTCATGGTGCAAGAAAAAGCTGAAGGCACAATTTGTACTATGCATATGGGAAGCCATCATTCCTGGACTAGGAGAGAGGCTCACGGTGGGGGGTATCTTCAGCGATGGAGGTGCAGCAGCAAAGCCCATGGAGCTAAGGACTTCACCAACTGCGCAGACCCACTTATTTGCCTTTTTGTAGCTTTTGTCCCACTGACTTCCAAGTCCATTGATCTAATCCACCATAACTAATTATTTAAATCCTCTGTGCAAATGAAATTAACACTCATTTTAATTCATTTAAGTCAATGTAAACCCAACAAAAGATTCTCCAAGCCTAAATGTAAAGCTTCATTTAACTTTTCCCCCTGAATCACAATGATTCAAGTTTAAATGCCATAATTTATTTTAGTATTTATGTGCTCTAACTAAAGATTCTACAAATAAAGATTGCCCAAGCTTATTGGATTTTTAAGGCCACCATAACAGAATGTTTGAGTGCCTTTGAAAAACGTTTTTAATGATTCTTCTAAACGTATCAAAAATTCAACCAAAGTTTAAATTGATGTTTTCTAAAAGGAAATAACTTCTAAACTGAAACTACTTCCAAATCAAATGTATTCATGCTGGTACTACTTCAAATTCCTCAAAACCCAAGATAATAGATGTTCATAGTTACAAATGAATGGCTTATTAGCTCAATAAGTAAATCCATATTTGGGGAAAACCGGCCTGTCAGCTAGCCCACGATTCCAATATTATTTCTACTTATATAACAGATCAGGCATTTATTTCTCAACAGTAAAGTCAAAAGCAAAATCGGTTTGTTGGATTACGAAGCAAAGTTATTGGAGTTAGAGAGTTGTCTATTTTAAAGGCCAGCTTTGGATGTAGAGCTAATGATGGCCAGGAATTAACTTTATTCACTCCATTCAATACTTACACCTAGAAACCTCAAGTGGCTACAGTTGATCCTACCTGAATAGGAAATCAAAAAACTTCTGAGCAAAGGCAAAATAGTTGGTCAGTTTCAAAGCTGGCTCTCTTGCTGGCTTTGAACTGTTCCTGTTTCAAACCACAAACTGCGGACAGGATCCCCACTGCACCACCTTCCGGAATGGGGCTCAGGCTGGTGCTCAGCTTTTGTTGGTGTTTCATTCCTACACACTTTTTGCTATGTTATCCCTGAACGGGGCTTTCTGACCACTTGCTTTTGCCCACGATATGTGTGTGGTCCTCATTCTTGCCTGTCTTGTTGATGTGGAATCTACACCCTACTCAAGATGTCTACATAGACACTTATGTCCCCAAGGGTTCCCACTTTCTCTTTGACTTAGATGTATTTCTACTCTGTTAAGAATGGCCTTCCCTGGTGCTAGCTTCTCACCCTAAATCTACTGGCCCACACCTGAATATAACACAATCGAAGCTATGGTTGTGAGTCAGAAGAGAGTTATCTGGCTTCTAAATAAAGAGAAAGAGAAAGAAAGAGGGAAGGAGCACAAAGGCTCAAAAGTGTTTCTGTTCCTCCAAGTTCATGGGTCCTTTATCTTACACTTGGCTAGGGTCCCAGACATCAGTTCTCAGGTGCCACATGGGTGGCTTTGGATGTGCACCTAAGCAAAAATAATCTTAGAGAGTTAATTAAAAACGTAGAACTGGGAGCTAACATATCTGTTTTCTGATCCTAACCGCCACAAAGATCACACCACTGTATGATCTCTGGTGAGTCACTGTCTCTCTAGGTCTGTTTTCTCATTTGTAAAATGAAAGGACTGTAATCTCAAAGTTCTCTTCTAGTTATGAAATTCTGTTACTATATTCTGCAAAAGTAATTGTCCAACAAATTCTCAGCCATGTTGAAAGGCTTAAAATATTATCTGCTGTTATTTACTCATGTCATATCTCCCCTCCATGAGTATGGACAATTGAAACTTGATCATGTACCCTAAAGCAAAGACACTGGGACGTGTTCCCATATAAACTTTTTTTCTACCAGCACATTCAAGCGAGCAATTCAACACCCCTGTTGATTAAATCACTCTGAAAGGCCATCCATATCGACTTCTCTCACAAATTTAAAGAAGCAGAGCTCACTGGCTGAGTACCTACTATGGCCCAGGGATTTAGTTAAGCACTTTCCTGCAAATAACTCCAATTTTTGCATCTGAAAGGTTAACAAGATCGCCGTCTCACAAGATCTGAGAGATTCTTAACTAATGCAGAGTCACAGCTCTGATAAATTGGTGGTGTGCTTTGGGCTGGCCCGGTGGAAGGAGCTGAGAGTGCCTTTCTTATCTTAGTCTTGGATAGAAGTAATCACAACACACAGTCTGTCATACCATATTCATGCAGTAAAGCTTTCTATTGCATTTAACAGTGTTTACATTGTACCCTTCTCAAAAGATGGGAAGAAACAGATTTTCCTAGGAATGGCTTCAAATTTGTCATATGTGAATAAAAGAAAATATAGTCTGTAAGAAAAAAAAATCATATGTATGTGCATAAGAAAAGCAACTCTACTTCATATATTTTAAAAACCTAGTTAGAAATAAAAAGAAGTTGATCACCCCATCACTTTAAGTAACTAAACATAAACATGCAATGAGCAAAAATAAAGATTAAAATAAATGGGAAATATAGAAATTGTTTATTTTAACTCAGTTTTAAAACTGTCTTCTAAAAATGGAGAGGAATAGTACTGTCAGGTAGTAAAAAAGATTATAAAGTTACAGTAGTTAAAATAGTCAAAATACAGTGGAAATTTAGCATATGACAGAAATAGCATTTAAAATCAGAAAGGAAAATAGGGATCATTTAATTAACCATGTTAGGACAACCAGCTATCCAATTGGAGGTGGGGAGGCCTAAATCTGGAGACATCTTTTTGACACCAAAATTAATTCAACATGTTTTAAAGATTTAAACATTAAAAAAATCATAAAATACCAGAAGAGGGGATTTTCATTAAACATAGTAAATAAATGTTTTTATCTCTAAGCCTTCCTGAAAGCCCCTCCAACCACCCCCCACCCAAAAAAAAGAAAAAATCACTGTAAAGAATAAACAAGGGAAGTTCCCTGGTGGCTTAGTGGTAAGGGTTTTGAGCTTTCACTGTGCAGGTGTGGGTTCAATCCCTGGTCTGGAAACCATCCCATATGCAGAGCAGACAGGACAAAATAAATAAATAAATAATCACATTTGAAAAAACAAGAATAAACAAGGGAAACTTCCCAAAGAGCAAAAGGCCACAATAACACCAAAAGTTTTGGGAAATAGAAAGAAGCATGAGAGACAGTTGATTGGGTCAAGTGGAGACAGATGAAGCCTACGCGCCTGCTGTCAGTGGAAATCGAAAAAGAAACCCAGTCTTCTGTGTCAAGAAGCACCCGCTGGTACAGAGAGGGCACTCAGATTCCGACTTAGGCCTCCGGGCAGGAGTCCTGAAGTGCTGCATTGCTAACCATCTCCCTGGTGAGGTGAACGGAAGCTGGTCTGGGGTCCACACGTTGAGTATCGAGGCTTTAGGGTAGAGGATGCCTGAAACCCACTGGCATCAGAAACCTCGGGAGGTTTGGGGAGCAGGACGGGTTCTGAGTCTGTAAAAAGCTGAGGCAGACCTCAGATCTGGTCTTCGAAGCGAGGTGACTGCTCTCTCCAGCCCCAAGAGGAGGGATGGTTTACTCCTGGAGAGGGTGAGTTACAGAAGATCTGATCACTGGGACATAGCATAATGACCAAAACGGGACAGAGTGAAAATCTACAAACCGTACAGGCCGTGCAGCTCCGTTTCACTGCACAGCTCTCACGATGCAGGCAGCAGGCTCATAAGCCCCTCAGGCAGGGAAGAGGGAGGCTGTTCTCTAGGGACACTGACAAGCACAGGAGAAGGGACAGCTGACCCTTGAATAACACAGGTTTGAACTGCAGGGCTCCACTTATCGGCAGATTTTTTACCACAGTAAACACCACAATATTACTCAATCCACTGCCAGTTAAATCCATGGATACAGAGGAACCACGGATACACAGGGCCCGCTATAATCGGTACAAGGATTTTCGACTGTACAGGGGGTTTGGTCCCCCAACCCCCATGTTATTCAAGAGTCTACTGTAACTCTGAAGGAAAAACAGTAATTACTCAAACCACAGAAAAATTACAATTTCTAGTCCTGAAAAAAAAATCATAATTAAAGTCAAAAGACAAAAAGGAAAATATTTATAATCAACATGAAAAATAGCAGTTTATTTTTGCTTTCATAATTCAACAGACATTCCCCAAAATGACAAAAACATCAAGTCACTCACAGAAAAATTTTAAGTGCTTTTAAAACACAAAAACGCGGCTGAATTTCACTTAGAAACAAAGGGTAATTGAAATGACACCATTTTTCACAGAGCCAACTGGCAAACACTTGACAATTCTGTTGCATGTCACATTACAAACCTTATGAAGAGGTATAATCCCCTAGGAGAACAATTTGCTGATACCTATCAAATTCAAAGTGACCCAATCACTGAGAACTATAGGAGTTTATGCTAAACATTCACATGTAAACAAAGATATATGTACAAAAATAGCTATTGTGGCATTGCTTTAAATAACACCTGACTGAAGATGTTAAAAATATATTCATAGAGGATTAAATTATGATAAAATATTGCTATGTATTATATATGTAAAATATATATGTGTTAAAACTCTATACAACCATTTAAAGTAAAAAAGTACAAAAGAGCATGTGCGTGTGCTCAGTCACTCAGTTGTGTCCGACTCTTTGTGACCCCATGGACTGTAACCTGCCAGGCTTCTCTGTCCCTGGGATTTCTTCAGCAAGACTACTAGAGTGAGTTGCCATTTCCTCCTCCAGGGGATCTTCCCGACCCAGGGTTTGAACACATATCACCTGGATCTCTTCATTGCAGCCAGATTCTTTACCAGCTGAGCCATCAGGGAAGCCACAAAAGAGCATATATAACATTTATAGAGAAATATATGTGTTTGGATATGCATAGGAAAAGTCCCAGAAAACAACTGCAAATGGTTGTCCCTGAGAAGGGTGTTTTAAATTGGATTAAATATAGTAATTTAACCGTTTGACAGTTTTTACACAATAAGCATATACTGATATTTTCTTAAGCCGTTTCCTTCCCAGGAACTTCCTTAAGTTGATGATAATAGGATGATAAGATAAAGAGATTTCTAGAGAGGAGCATAGGTAATGTGCTACCTGGAAGCTGAGACTCCTTTTTCTAACCAAGAACTGGTTTGGGGGAGATGTTAACTTCTTTTGCTACTCTTTCTTTCTGTACCTGAGAAATGGGAATAACAATAATAAAATACAAGTTTATCTTAGTGTATAACTTTAGCAAAAGGGATTGCAACAATTTATTTAACAAACTTCAGTTGAGTCGCTCAGTTGTGTCCGATTCTTTGTGACCCCGANTAGGCAGACTCCTTAATTGTGTTTCTATTAGTTCCCGAGTGCTCAGGAGAATGTATCTTAAAAGGTAAATATATAGCATATTTCACAGGGAAATGGGGTTTTCTGAGCTCTCCAGCTGGCTTTCAGGTGCCAGTGTCCTATTTCCATGCTGTAGATATATTTCAGCTTCCTCAGCTGACCACCTATTTGAGAGATTTTAAATTTTCAAGGAAGAATTTTAAGAAAGCAATTTGAAGACACATCCTATTAATTTTAATTGAGTAAGCAGTTAAATTTTCTCCACTGTGGGTTTACTAAGTACAATACAATCCACGTCACCCAAGATAGACAAGTCTGTATTTTATTAAAGGAAACCTGAGGTTGCATTTAGAGTTTATTAGTAATGAAATAAATATTCTGACATTTCTTAAGAAGTATATGTGAAGAAATAAGATATCTAGAGGCAGTTACAGAGCTGGGCTTCAAAATTACTTTTATGAAAAAGAACAGCATTTGTCACTTTTGTTGAAAATCTTGATTTATCACATTCTGAGCCGAACTTGAAATGTTGGGTTTTTATTTTACCTAACAAAATGCCTTGCCTGCAGGCAAACAGAATGTTGAATTAAAACTTTCAATACTCTGGGGCAAAATCTGCTGCTTTAATAAGAGACAAAGGCTCATTTGGAACTTTTTGTCATTACATAAACAAACTGAGCTTCCGTTTATCATGTTCATTGCTTTAATTCTGGGTGCATGGCATTGAAGAGGGAGACAGTTGCCAGGGCACACGTGGCCTGCGATAAGTGATAAATCTGAGGATCTGTCAACAGAGGCACTTGCTCTCACAGGTAATTGTCTGACTCCATCTTCTTTCATCTGTNTATCATGTTCATTGCTTTAATTCTGGGTGCATGGCATTGAGGAGGGAGACAGTTGCCAGGGCACACGTGGCCTGCGATAAGTGATAAATCTGAGGATCTGTCAACAGAGGCACTTGCTCTCACAGGTAATTGTCTGACTCCATCTTCTTTCATCTGTAGCCAAGAAGATTTCAAATGGATATTGTTGAGAAGTGTATCACTTTATGCAAATGGCTTCAAAAAAAAAAATGAAGTAGAGCTCCACATAAATAGATACTATCAATGAGGTCATCTGTCTTAAAAAAAAAAAAAAGTTTACCTGGATTGAGTCCTTCTACATGTCAGGTACCTTACAAAGCATGTCATGGGTATGAATACATGTATTCTTTGAAAAGACCTTTTGATTTAGATATGATTTGCTATTCTATTTGACATAAAAGGAAACAATAAGTCCAGAGAGGTCAACTGGCTTGACCAAGGTAGAGGAGATGGGCTTTTTTTCCCCAGAAATTTGACTCAAGCTCTCTACCAACATGTTATGTTGCTTTTAAAAAGCTATTCATTTATGTTGGCCGTGCTGGGTCTTCACTGCTACTTGGCCTCTTTCTCTGGTTGCAAAGCCTTCTCACTGTGGCGGCTTCTCCCATGCAGCATGAGCTCCAGGTGCACAGACTTCGGTGGTGGTGGCACGTGAGCTCAGTGGTCGTGGTTCCAGGCTCTCGAGCGCAGGTTCAGTAGTTGCGGCTCATGGGCTTAGTTGCTCCAAGGCATGTGGGATCTTCCCAGATCAGGGACTGAACCCGTGTCTCCTGCATTGACAGGCGAATTCCTTACCAGTGGGCCACCAGGGAAGGCCTGTGTTCCTTTTCTGTCTCAGCATATGTGAGGATTTGACCTTTCTCTTCTGGTATGAGGAAGTGATGGGGCAGCCCAGAGGCCGGTTTCTGATATCGAGGCCTCCAGTGTACGTCCAGGCAGGAGGCAGATAGGCCGCGGGGTAGGGGACCTGGCAGGCAGCATGTCATGGGGCTGTGGAAGCCCGTCTGTTAGCGTGAGGAGAGCATCAGTGCCTGTTCATTGGCCTCCACGTTTTATGTCAAAGATCGCCGTTTTTCCATGCATCACCTCATTTATCAGGGTCAGAAAGATGGTGAGGACCGGGAGCTGTGGCATGCTGAGCAGGGTGAAAATCTTGCCTGTACTGTGTCATCTAAATAGTTCACTATGTAAACCATGAAACCTCTCTTAGCCTTGATTTCTACATCTCCAAATTGGGCATAATTGCCGCTACTTTATAGAGTCATTGCGAGGATTTAAATGAGATAATATTTGCAAAGAAATTTGCAAAGGCCTCTATGGTTTTGATAAATGTTGTGTAATTGTCATCATTAGAGTCATCTTGTTATCACCTGTTAGCTTATGGCCATGCATGGATGCTACGTGTTTGCGGCACAGATACGACTCCCTCACCATGTTAGTGGTTTGCATCTGAAAAGTGGGGATAACTATGATTACTAAGCTACACACATTCAGTGCAGATTGAAGTAGAGAGTGGAATCATCTTAACTATAATTTAGCCCCTAAATAATTTGAGTCAGTATTTTCAAAATTTATCCTTTGAAGTAAAAACAGTTTTGTTTAGTTTGATACATTTTTATTGAGTACCTGTGCCAACTGTGAGTGGGGCAAAGACAGTATTTACTCTCAGTGAGCTTATGTCTGAGGAAAAGAAAATAGCAACACAAGTCCAGCCTTCTCTCTGTAGATCCAACCATATGTCATCCACCGATGAACTCATACATAATAGGAAATAACATACACAGAGCAATGAACACATTCATCATCTAGGAAGCCTCCGAAATGAGGATGATATCTGAATAGTACACTCTTACAAATGCCTGATGGGCTTTAGCTGGGCGAAAGGGCAACGTTCTTTATATGCTCAGTTACTTAGTGTATGTTAGTTTGTATCAATCCTGGTGCTAGGTGCTTGGGTTGTAAAAGGTGAGCAAACCCAGAGATGATTCCTGATCTCATGGCACCCTGGTTGATTTGAGAAATGCATCAGATCTGTATTTTATGTGACATTTCTGGTGACAGTGTAAACAGCATAGTGAAGTTGAACAACAGTGGAATGCCACGAGGAAGGAGAGGATTATAATAATTTGAGTGCTACATTATGAGGAATTGAAATAAGGGATGGAGATATATTGTTCTGCATTATCCACAAAATGCATCTGATTATGGCTTCATATTTTCCTGTTAGTCTATAAGTTACCCATAGCCATATGGTATTTATTGAAGGAGAAGAGGTGAAATATAGCAGAGCGTTTCCTTGTCTACTAGAGGATTCAAATTTGTGGTTATTTCCAAATGGTGTTTCTCGGAGGATAGAAATGGAAATAGAACCAACTCCCAGTAACATAGAGTAGATGAATCTTGAAAAATGAAACAGTGAATAATTGTCATGAAAATGACAGCCTGGGATCCACACAAAGGGAACAAATTCTAATTTCAGATTGTGCAGTCAGGCAGCAGAGCTAAGCAGCAATGAAAGGCTTTTGAGAATCTCATGTTATAGACTAATTTTGCATTTAAAACATCCGCCCACTCTAAGAACAGATAAAAAGTGCTTGACCTGAGCAAATCTGCATCTTAAACTTCTCTGTGAGCTTCTGATAAGGTGAATGGGGCTCAGCTATTGGGTTCTTGGAAATTAGCCTGCTTGTCTGTGATGCTCACTATTTCAAAACTGTGCGTTGAATTTAGCAAACATCTACTGAGAATCTAGCATGCTTTTGGGGTCACGGGTAATTCAAAGTTGAATAAGACTTGGCTTATGTTTCTGAAGTTCTCAGAATCGACTGTGGTACCAAACATCAAGATCAAGTAGCATAGTGGTAAACACTGTGGGCTTTGAAGGAAGAAACAGCTAGGTTTAAGCCCCAGCCTTTCACTTAACATCAGCATCCGTGAGAGTATTATAGGCCTTGGCAGTGATTCTCAGTATGGCCATCTCCTTAATGAGAATGATACTAATATTAATATTGGTTTTCCAGACTGATTAACAAATAACCGCAAATGTGGCTTAAAATGATACAAATATGTAACTCATAATATCAGTGAATCAGGACTCTGGACATAGCTTACCTGGGTCGTCTGCTTGGGCTCCCAAGAGGCTGAAATCCAGGTGCCAGCTGGGCTATGCTGCCTTCTGAGCTCAGGGTCCTCTTCCAGGGAGACAGAGTGATTGGCAGAATTAATTCCTGTGGTTTTAAGACTGAGGTCTGGCTTTAGGCTCAGCTGTCCGCCGAGGCCTGTGCTTGACTCCCGGAAGCCGCACAGTGCCTGACCTTAGCCTGTCTCAACATGACAGCGTATATTGGGTTGATCAAAAAGTTAGTTTGGGTGTTTTATAAAGATGTTATGAAAAACTCAAAGGAATTTTTTGGCCAACCAAATACTTTCAAAGCCAGCAGGAGAAGCTCTCTGACCTCTAGACTCTTTTTTAAAAAGAATCATCTGATAATCTCCTTTTGGATTAAAGTTAACTAGATCAGAAATTTTGATGATGTCTGCAAAATCCCTTCACCTTTGGCTAGAAGCAGTCTCCCACATTTAGGGAAAGGGGTTTCTCATGGAACCAGGAATCACAGAGTGCATCTTAGAATTCTGCCTACCACAGGTCCTTATTGTTATTCTCTTTAGAATGAAACGAGACAACCAGTGTATCAGTTAAGATCTGGACAGGCAGGCTATCCCTAAAATATCAGTAACTTTAAAATGCATTGTGTGATCATCTGCACATGCAGCAGAACCCTCACCAAGTTGGTTCAGATTTCAAGGCTGTTGATGCCATGCATATGCACCACAAGGGCGTGGAAAGTCTTATTGTTTATGTGATTGAGGCCCTGGAGGAGGAGGTGGTCTGAGATGGCCTGAGAGAGTGCATGTGTGCACGTCACACATGCACGCACACATGCGCACACGCACACGCACGCACACAGACACGCATGCGCACATGTACACAGGCACGCGCACACACACGTACACACACACATGCACACACGCTTGGGCACACACGCACACACGCATGCTGGCCTCGGTTCTTGGGATGGTTAGAGGGTAAGGCCAAAGGATGACTCCCACGCTGACACG
Organism: Neotragus pygmaeus; assembly: GCA_006410875.1. Taxonomy (NCBI): domain Eukaryota; kingdom Metazoa; phylum Chordata; class Mammalia; order Artiodactyla; family Bovidae; genus Neotragus; species Neotragus pygmaeus. The sequence continues at coordinate 73,504 of SJYV01054497.1, read as the reverse complement.
GCGGCATGGTCTGAATCTCTAGCCAACATCAAAGGTTGAAAGCACTCAGGTTCTCTTATCCACTCTACGTGGACGCAAGAGGAAGTGGAGGGATAAGGCTTAGAAGCTCAAGCTGTCAATCGTCGAAACAGGGAGTGGGACTCACCGTGACGAAGTGCAGAAGCAGCCTGCAGGTGGCCGGCTGAGGCCAGTGTGCAGGTCCACACAGAGAGATGTGATGCGGCTTTCCTCGGTCTTTTTGCTGTTCCGGCCTTGTTATCACCCTTCCTTCTTCAGGGTCAGGATCACCATTTGAATCATGATGGCTCCTGGATCTTTAGCTTTTTATCCACATTACAGGCAGCTGGAAAGGGAAATGAGTAAAACCATAAAAATTGGCTTTCCCCAGCTGTCTGCCCCTCATTTTAAAAATGTTCTGGAAATTCTTCCAAATAACCCTTGATTCTGTCTTCATGATCATAAGGCCATGAATTATTAGTAAGGGTTAGAAGCCACAGAGAGAATGGGAATACAGTCTCTCAACTAATCCCAGGGCCAACCCTCGCAGTATAGGAGTTTGATGAGGAGAGGAAATCTCTTTTTCAGTTACCTAGCCCAGTGACTGGCTTTTTTTCTAGAGATATCATGTATTTATTAAAAACACTCACATTGAGGTTTTGTTTTTTTTTCCCCCCCAAATGCACTTTTAACTTCTGAACAATTTTAGATTTACAAAAATGTTAGAGATGGTAGAGAGAGCTTTTCTGTACTCATCACCCATTCCGTGCCCACACCCGGCTACCCACCTCCTACCATCATCTCACAGGGTCTGGGGGACCTTTGCCGAAACTGACAAAGCTGCTGGTGTGCATGACGTCATCAGACTCCAGGCTGCGCCGGCAGCTCTCCAGCTTTTCCTCTCACTCCCTCTCTCAGGATCCCATGCAGGGCCCCTCTCTCTTCTCCTCTCTCAGGACCCCATGCAGGGCCCCTTTCTCTTCTCCTCTCTCAGGACCCCATGCAGGGCCCCTCACTGTGATCATTCATTGGACTTCTGTTGTCTTCTCTGGTTTGTGACAATTTCAAGCAGTCCTAGTCAGTTATTTCATAGACTCTCTCTCAATGTAGATTTTTCTGATGTTTTCCCATGATTAGAGTTTGGAGGGCGGATGCCACAAAAATGAAATGCTTTTCTTGTCACTTCCTTTGAGGGCACAGAAGTCTTTCTGATGAAACTGTGATGGTCACCTCCATCACTGACTTGGCACAGTGGTATTTTCCAGGTTTCTAACGTCACTTTGTTTTCCTCTATCTGTACAGTTATTTGGAAGTGGGTCACTGGATCCAAGCCACATTCAAGTGTGTGTGTGTGTGTGTGTGTGTGTGTG